>CM062293.1:412996390-413596390 GCA_031216915.1 Pictodentalium vernedei | reverse complement strand
TGAATCAATGTTCCAAAGATGTTATATGTAAAATATGAAAGCTTTTAGAGCAGTGGTTTGGAAGAAAACAATTCTTTATTTTTTTCCCATTGCCTACTGTGTTAAAAAATACTGACTCAGCACTTTTTCAGAGTCCCGAAAAAGTACCCTATGATAAAACCGATAGCAATTTTTTTTTACCAATCCTTTCTGTTGGTCCCAAGAAAGCTTCACACCAAATAAAAATTCTCACTGCCGTGCAGTTTTTGAGATATAGGCGTTTTAATTTTTTTCTATTTTTAGCTCCTGTGGTTCCCACGGGGCTACAGGAAAAAAAATTTCTGCATAAATTAGGTACTTATGACCCAATAAGCCCTCACATAAAATTTGGTTCAAATTGGCCTCTCGGTTTAAAAAATAGAAATTTGGGGTGGGGCCAAAATTTTTGCTCCTCCCATAACATCGCCAAGTATAGACCTACAAACTTCTCTTGAACAAACTTGAGTCTACACCTCAAAAGGAAGCTGCATACCAAATATCAAGTCTCTGCTATTGCTGGTTCTTGAGAAGAAGATTTTTTAAGAATTGGAGCATTTTTGCCCCACCCCTCTGCTCAATATGAGCCGAAACCTAATTTGCCCAAAAATCAAAATGCCGCTATATAACCCCTACTCACATGAAATTTCATTAACATGCGGCCAGTGGTTTGGAAGAAAAAGACCCAAACACCACCTTCACGCCGGACGACGGACGACGGACGAAAAGTGATCAGAAAAGCTCACCCTGACTTTCAGTCAGGTGAGCTAATAAATTTCAAGTTCAATAAGAAGTTGGGTCATTCATGGTTTCTGAATGTCCTAATTGAATTGAAAAGCGAAGTTAAAAAAGTTTTCGATATCCTTCGTAAATTAAGCGTCATTAACAATTTGAGTTAATTTATTTCAAAGGTAAATGACAAAATATTTCAGTTGTCTCCCTTCCCTGCTGCGCTGGGTGATAATACACTGTTCAGAAAAATGACAATTTCTGCCAACCATCTTACATTGACACATGCGTTTGGTGTTATAAGACCTGCCGTTCTTATCCATCCTAATATGTGTGATTCTATCGTAGCCTTATTACATTTAATCCCCTTCCAACACAAGTTTTCAAAGAAAAACTTTCAATGCAAATCGCAGGGCGAATTTCAATGCAACCAATTTTTCAGTGGAACAGAGTGTAACCGTAAGTAATTTTGACATTTTTATGGATGAACTGTCTCCTACACATTTTTTTTGGTTTTGAAACGGTGGTTAACTTTAATAAATTCAAATTAACTCGATGCGTGTCTTGTGTGATTTGTTGTTTTTGCTGGCGCTTTTGTTTTTAAATAGCATTTTGTGCTGGTTGCTATCAGTTAGGGCATATTGTTCGAATGACTATGCCATTACAACTCTTTTCAGAAATATAAAATTGGGCTAGTTTAGGCTATTTTCAGAGCCATATGATGGATTTTAACAGCAGCCGTGTTTACTTTTTTGTGAATGCGGAAGCGTTTTTTTTGGAAATAAAACATAAGAAAATACGGTAAACTGCCATGTCTCCCAAGGAGGTTTTGGAGGGCAACTTGAATTTCGCCCCCAGTGTAAGCCAAGGTGACTTGAGGAATGACAGGGTGACTTCTTCGACCCTAGTCGCCCACCCGGCTGACCCCTGGTGTGTAATGCACAAGGTTTGTCACTCTTTTCTATCTGGTTATAAATAAGTTCATCTCCATTATGCGACTAACCCTGTGCATTGCACAGCCTTAGTGAATGAACATTTTCATGTAGTGTGGGACAAGACAATTTTTTATAGTCAGAATGTGCGACAAACCCTGTGTGTTGCACAGGGTTAGTCACACTTCCTTGTTATAAAAAATTGTCAATACAGTGTAACCCTGTTAACTGAATAGCCACTTTGCCAATGAAAATTATTCAATTAACTGGGGTATTCAATTAACATGGATTGTGTAACTTTCCTCCTTCCTGGAGATAAACTTAGCATATAATTTATTATATCTTCTTTGACAGAGCTCAATGAGCTCTGTCAAACAAGATATAATAGATTAAATGCCTGTATTGAATGTTCTGAGGCCAAATAGGTCTATACACAAAATAAAACTGGGGCAAGTCAGGGTAATTTCTCGACAGGTTACACATTTTTTTATTCAATTAACAGGAGTTTACTCTATAACCTATATTCAATTAAGAGGTCTAATTTGTACTGGAGGTATGGTAAATGGTTTTGTGTTGGGAAATTATATTCAAATAACAGAGATATACAATTAAGAGATATCCAATTAAGTGGGCTCCACTGTATTAGCCTTTTACCCAATGTAACGGACAAAACCGTCCAGCGCTATTCTTAAAAATCGGCAATTAATTTTCATTATTTTTTTCATTTTTTGTCTCAAAAAACATAGGTTATGACACCTCATTGGAACGAGCTCATTTAGCTCATTCCAATGAGGGGCCATAACCTATCTTTTTGAGAAAATTTAGTTATTCAAGAATTTTTTTTTACAAGTGTCATTTGCTTTTAATGTTAGGTAAAGGGTTAACTGTGTAAATGATCCTACACACTGTACAGCTAAAGTGCAAATCTCATTTATATCAACAGTACTATTCTCAAAAAGCATTCACAAAGTATTTAAACTCAGCTTATGACCTCTCATTGGAATGGATTGTGAAAATGTTTTTTTAGTGATTTCCAAAAATGGAAACATATTCTATTTTCAATTAATAGCTTGTTAGTAGTAACTAGGTCACGGGAATTAGGACACAAAGTGTGGTGCACCATTCATATGACAAATGTTGTATTTTTAAGTTTTGATGTGTGAAACAGCTTAACCCTTTACCCAACGTAACGTCAAAACCGGCTAGTGCTATTCTCAAAAATTGCCAATTAATTTTCATTACTTTTTCAGTTTTTGTCTCAAAACATAGATTATGACCACTCTTTGGAACGAGCTCGTCGAGCTCGTTCCAATGAGGGGTCATAACCAATGTTTTTGAGACAAAAATGAAAAAAAATAGTTATTCAAGAATTCTTTTGGCAAGTGTCGTCTGCTTTTCATGTAAGGTAAAGGGTTAACTAAAATTGGCAGTTCACCATGCAGAAGGTACATGTAGGTTTGATTTATTCATTCAAGCCTAGAAAATACAAAGAATATTTTGTCCCATGCATGGAACAAGGCACCATCTATGTATGATGCTTTATGTTTGTCAAATTCAGATTTTCACTTTTCTTTCTAAATTCTAGGGTGAATTTTATAATAGGTTAAGTTTATAATATGAATATGTCAGAGATGGGCAACATACCAAAAAACCAAACCGATACTGACATCATGGGGATACCGAAAAACCAAACTAAACCAACACATATAAATTTTCAAATTTCACTACATTTATATTTATAAGGCCCTGCTAAGGTTTGATAGAAGTTGAAGGGTTGATTTTCATGAAAGAAGTAACTGATTTTCTTTTCAGTTTTGTTAACCCTCAAGGATCGGGGCAATTGTCCTGAATTCCCACTAAACTACAACCTGAACATCTCCAGCTGCTTAGCTTAATAGGCAGCCAAGACTTGACGAAAAATCACTGCCCAAGTTATTTGTCTATTTTCTAGCAGGACCTCCTAAAGATGGTATGGTCAAGGCATGTGCCCCAAGATCGCAAAAACCTGAAAAAGGCCTTTCAAGGAATATTTAGAACAAGTCACAAAATTACTGTAGATATGATTTGTGTTTGTAATAGGATTCCCCTTTTGAGGTTGTTGGCAGTGGCATTAATAGAGCTGTGGTACAATGATACAAGAACATTGTATTTTGTATTTTCTTGATGGAACTTCCCCTTTGGTACTATCAGCAAATCTCAGTCAAGTCAGATTCCGAATACCGAACCAAAACTAAAGTATACCCTCCAGAAATACAGACAATGAACTTACAATTTCAATACAGCCCATCTCTAGAGTATGTATTAAGCCAGAAAATAGTCATACTGTCATCTGCAAAATGAGGTCCCCAGAGGGTGAATTTGATGATGCTACCCTGCTCAGCAGGGTAGTATCACCAAATTTACCCTCTGTGAACCTCAAACTGAATCAGGTCTCAAACCAAAACAGAAAGAGGTACCCAGAGGATAAATTGGACACTGTATGGGATACCATTAGCAAATTCACCCTCTGGGGACCTCATACTGCAAATGTCAGATTGCTTATTTTCAGGCTTGATATGTATATTCAGATCTGACAAAAATCTTATGTTATCATTTATTGGAAAGCTCTCTGTAAGATAATACCACTAAATGATTGTAAGTCAAAAATTTGGAATTGGTACAGGTTCTAAAATTGGACATTTGTTTTTAAGTTACAAGCTCATATTTAATTTCAAGAAATTGTTCTGCTCCTTATGTCGAGCACAAGTGAACTTGCAACTGTCGCACATGCAAGTCAATGACAATGACAGACTTCTTATTTACAGGCTTGACTAGAATACCTAATCTTCATTAGGAACTGATTTACTTACAGCCTCTGTTAGATCACCAGCTGATATAAATTCCTGTAAGATTTCATGTTCTCCTATCACCCTCACAGCACAAACTGTAAAAAAAAAATAAATACGGATTTAAAAAATTCTAGGTGCGAGATGAATGTGTAATGCAATTTACCAGCAATTATGCAGGAATTAATTTGTTCAGAAAAGAGTAGAGGAGAATGTATATGTCTGTATATGGGGAGAAAAGTGAGAAAGAAAATATGACGTGTTTGAAGGCAGTTGTTAGTACAGTATGGCCAGAATGTACTGGTCACTTTCCAAGGGTGGGCAATATTTCCACAGATTCAATAATATTAGATTTCAAACATTTATTTATTTATTGGTGTTTAAGGCCACATATTTCTGCACAATGGCTAATCATGACCACTTCCAAACATTAATTATAGGAATAATCATCAAAAATTGAATTAATGAAGCACTGGGTACAACCCGGTATTTTATTAATTAAAATTTTGTTGATGATGATTTTTATTACCTGGTAAACACATGTGTGGACATCAGTACCCACGTGGGCATTATGACCACTCCATGACAACTACTGTATGTGAGAAGTACTGAGTTGGTTTTGGTTAAACTTTTAACTCTTGACTTAACGTAAATGGAAATTTGATTGGTCAAGAGAAAAATGATATAAACCTATATTGTGTGGAAAACGTCCAAACCCACGATATTTCCACTCACCCACATGAATATTTTCTGTATCATGTATTTGTCTCGTACCGGATTTCTGTTGACATCATGACATGGAAGTAAATATTGTGGCAGACGAGTCATACTGTCATTTGTGTAAAACTAAAAATGATAAGTTTGCCTGGGTGTAATAATATTAGGAGTATGCCATTATTCAACAACTGCTGCATTAAGAGTGTCAATGTGTATTTTGCAGGTCCAAAGAAAGGAGAGGAGTGATTAAAACTTCAGACTGTTCTAAGATTGTTCCATGTTAATTTATTATAATACATTAAACTGATTTTAGTTTATACCATTATTTATTTATTTATTGGTGTTTAAGGTGACATATTTCTGCACAGTGGCTAATCACGACCACGACAGTTTTACGGGTGGAGGAGGCCCGAGTACCCGAAGAGAAAAAATAGGCTGATGAAATCGTCAGATGTTTACCCATATGCGCAACTAGTAGAAAGCTGTATGATGGAAGGCCACCACGGATGCCGACATTATGTACACCATACAAGGTATGGGTATATATAGAAATGGATTGGAGGAGTGTCTAATTTGATGGATAAAGGGTTAATATCTCTGGAGCAAATTATCAGATTTACATAAAAAACTATACAGCACAGCACATCAGTAACCTGAATAAATATATACAGTAACATGACAATCGGATTGATATTTTTTGAGTTATCTCATGCCAAAGGGATTGGAGGAATTTTCAATTTGAAAGGATAAAGGGGGTTAATAACTCCGGATCAAATTATCAGATTTACACCAAAAACTATACAGCTCAGCACATCAGTAACCTGAACACAAATATAAAGTAACTTGACAATCCAGGCAATATTTTTCAAGTTATGAAATGCCAAAGGGATTGGAGGAATTTTCAATTTGAAGGATAAAGGGTTAATATTTCAGGATCAAAATAACAGATTTACACCAAAAACTACACAGCTCGGTACATCCGTAACCTGAACACAAATATAAAGTAACTTGACAATCCAGGCAATATTTTTCAAGTTATCGAATGCCAAAGGGATTGGAGGAACTTTCAATTTGAAGGATAAAGGGTTAATATCTCAGGATCAAAATAACAGATTTACACCAAAAACTATACAGCTCGGCACATCAGTAACCCGAACACAAATATAAAGTAACTAGACAATCCAAACAATATTTTTCAAGTTATCGAATGCCAAAGGGATTGGAGGAATTTTCAATTTGAAGGATAAAGGGTTAATATCTCAGGATCAAATTATCCGATTTACACCAAAAACTATACAGTTCGGCACATCAGTAACCTGAACACAAATATAAAGTAACTGGACAATCCAAGCAATATTTTTCAAGTTATCGAATGCCAAAGGGATTGGAGGAATTTTCAATTTGAAGGATAAAGGGTTAATATCTCAGGATTAAATTATCAGATTTACACCAAAAACATACAGCTTGGCACATCAGTAACCTGAACACAAATATAAAGTAACTTGACAATCCAAGCAATATTTTTCAAGTTACTGAATGACAAAGGGATTGGAGAAATCTTCAATTTGAAGGATAAAGGGTTAATATCTCAGGATCAAAATAACAGATTTACACCAAAAACTATACAGCTCGGCACATCAGTAACCTGAACACAAATGTAAAGTAACTTGACAATCCAAGCAACATTTTTCAAGTTATCGAATGCCAAAGGGATTGGAGGATTTTTCAATTTGAAGGATAAAGGGTTAATATCTCAGGATCAAATTATCCGATTTACACCAAAAACTATACAGCTTGGCACATCAGTAACCTGAACACAAATATAAAGTAACTTGACAATCGAAGCAATATTTTTCAAGTTATCGAATGCCAAAGAAATGGATACGGATGCCAGACGGACAGACAGATGGACGGACAGACAGATGGACAAAGGATGGACAAACGACGGATGGTCACCCCGGATGCCAGCATTATGTGTACCATACATAGTATGGGAACACATAAAAATGAGCAAAGTCGAGCAGCTGTCAGCTCACCAACATTCTAACTCCACACAAGGAGGGTTAGTATTGGTTGAAGACAAGTGCCCCATTAACGTGTAGTATGCCTCAGTACACAACACCACCGTGCCCCCATGTGGGCAATGAGGTGAAGTGTCTTGCCCATGGACACAACACGGTTGCCGAAGGTGGGATTAGAACCAAGGACCTCTCGGCTTGCAGTTTGCACCTCTGCCTACAGAGCCACTGTGCCCCTTAGTTTATACCATGCTTCCCTACCAAACAAATGGGACTCAAGAGTATGTGTGTAAATATTAAGTCTTAGTTGTCAATAGATAACATCGTCACCCCATGTCAATTCATGTAGTACAGGCTTTTACCTATCCTCAGCTAGACTTCAGCCTCATGGGATACGGCTGGCTTTGGTTAGGTAAAAACCTGTACTATGTGAACAGACACAGGATAACTGACAATACCTCTAGTACAGTCGCAGTGGATTGGTCATATTCCACGCATGGGTAGTGATGTCCATGCATGCGTTTACCAGGTAATAAAAACCATCATCAGCAAAATTTTAATTAATTAAAGTTTTGATGATTATTCTTATAATTAGTGTTTGGAGTCTAATATTCCTGTGTCTTTGGAAATATTGCCCACCCGTGGAAAGTAACCAGTCCACGACGGCCATACTGTAACAAGATGAGTAGAGGAAAATTACAATATAATATAGCTTTGTTATCACAAAAATCGATATACAATCGGTCCTGATTTTCTTTCTGCTTTTCTTCCTGCACCACTATCGGACATGTAATGCAAGAATATTGAATCCGAGATGTCATTTCTGTTTGTTTTTGTTGATTATATTTTGATTTTACAATATTTTATTTATGACATTTTTGACTAATTGTATGTAAGTGTGTAACAAACTGATCACGATCTGATTGAGAAAAATACAATGTGAAAGCACAATGAATAATGACATAAGTTCATATTCTTGGTTTGTTTTATGTTTTAGGCCTAATAATCTACAGAAGAGCATTAGTGGTGGGGTATTTCATCACTTGAGTGCAAGAAGGCTTTGTAATGCTAAAGCATTGCCAAGCCTTGTTACAATAAAGGGACAAATTTATCAATTTTATTAACTTAGGTAAAATATCAGACATAAACCACTCAATTTTTATTTTTTAAAGCTTGCATTAATTGCTTATAAAAAGAGAGCATGCAGCAGCCAAAAGGACCTTGCGGGTGGGCATGAGGAACAGATTTTTAACAATGTTAGGTCTAACAAGCACTTTTTATTATACACTCTCAAGGTAAAGTATTTCTATACACTCTTATCAAATTATTTTGATGTGAATATCAAACCTTTTTCTAAGTATTGCTCTAAACCTCGTCTCCGAGCATCTAACTGTTGTTCTGACAACTGGAATAACTTCTTGCCTGGCAGTTTTGGAAAGTTAAAATCAGGGAATTCCCTTTTAAGATTCTGATGCATTGTGTCAAACTCTCTGTATCTTCTCGAACACAAATGTCGACCAGCCATATAAATATTAAACACCTAAAAATGAAATAAAAAAAAATAACAACACAATCACTGAAAATTCCTGCCTCAGACATCTATTCTCAGGGATTCTTCTGCCTTCCTTGGGAAAGGGTCCGGGATCCATTCCATTGGGAAAATCTGTGTCATGGGGGCTCCAACTGGGAATTTGTTTTGGAGGGGAAAAACCTACAAAGACTAAGGAATTTTACATTTGAATTGAGCAGAGAACATTAAAACCAATGCCTGAGCAACTGCATGTATACTGTAAGGACGTTTTGTAACAAACAGTCACATGGAATCCTGTTCATGCAGTCTATGCAATCTCTATTAAATTGTTCTTATACTATTAAAGAAGAACTTGTCTAGGGCTGTCACAATTTTTTCATTTATGAATTGATTAATCGTCGCAAATAATCGATCATAATCGATTAATCGTACCTAGATGACCCCCCCTCTCCCTCTCTCTGACGTCGATAAAAAATGAAGTTCAAGTCAGTTGACCTACCTCCGGTAAACAACGAAGACAATCCCCTTTTAGGTACATTCAAAGCTTTGATGTTCTGAACCTTTGAACCGCCAGTGTAATAATCAAGACCGGTCGGCAGTTGTGAACTTCACAACTGCCGACCGGTCTTGATTATTACACTGACGGTTCAAAAGTTCAGAACATCAAAGCTCTGATGAATGCACCTGACAGACAAATGCTTCCAACAGCTTCTTGGGGTTTAACATCGATGTTCTTAACTCTTTACCTTTAGAAACAATAGTTTTTTCATAAAATTTTCTTTTAATTATTAAACGTCTAAAGCGGGATAAAATTTACCGATTATTCGACGAAAAATACTAATCGATTTCGCTGTGACCGATCAACAATCCACTAATCGATTAATCGTGACAGTCCTAAACTTGTCATTTGCCTTTGAATTAAAAGACTTCATTAAGCAAGGCAAGCAATTTAATGTACAATTGGTGTCATGAACTGGATGGTGATAAGTCCTCAGAAAACCAATGGATTTCTGCAGCCTTATGACTACCCAGTTCAGGACACCAGTTGAGCATTAAATTTTTGTTTCAGTGAGAAATGAGGCTTGGAAATTTGGGGTTGAGAATTAGGAAAAAATCATGCCCAAATGCCACTGGGAAAGGGTTCCATAAACAACCCCTATAGATACCTAAAATAATCCCCGATTCTTGTGGTTAATGGGAGAAAACAAAATACATAAGACTTTGTAAGAGCATTCAAGATACTGCGATTACAAAACGGAGCTGGAATTTTGATGAAACTGCAGTTGGGATGTGATTTATTTATTTATTTATTTATTTGTGTTTAAGGTCACTGTCAGCATCTTTGGCTAAATCATGACCACAACATAGGTATGAAGTCAAGTTTAGTCAGTCGTTTATACCCATGCTGCCCACTTGAGAGAATTTCTACCCAATAGTCCAGGCACATTAGACATAAAAATGAGAAAGTAAGGAAAAAAATCAGAGAAAGCTGATTTTTTTATATGTTTCCGGGACACACATTGTGGATAAAGTGTGAAAAGTCCCCGCGAATCCGAGTTGAGCTTTTTTAGTTCTAGCGTTTTTTTGATGAAAAAAAAATTTTTTAAAAAAATTCGACCCAGCTCCATATTTCTCATTCTTATTCGCCTTAGTAGGGTGAGAATCATAAATATCGTGCTGAATTATATTGAGAATACATATCCCCAACAGAAAATGCCAACTTTGTACCAATCCTCACACTCAATGGTGAAATATTCACGAAAATGTACAAAATTACAAAAAAAAATTTATTGTTTTCATACACACAACGGTACACAACGTCCATTAAATCAAATCTACGACTACTTTGGGAGTTAAATTATATATCAAAAATTGCAGAAAAGCAGTGGCTTTATTATGATATATAACAATAGTCATTTATTCCATAATGAACTGGTGAAACATGTGAAATATTAACCATACCCCCTAAACTCAAATTCAAACGGCATCGACTTTTCTCATTCAAATACCGTATTATTGCATCATTGTTTGCACAAACTGAATGTGAGAAACAGGGACTGAACGTTTGTCCAGTGACGTTTGACCAACCACTTTATATCAAAGCAGTGGAGATTGTGTCTTCGTCAGATAAGTTGACAAAAGTTTTCGTTAGACTCGGCAGCTTCCATATGATTATGTCATATTTAGGGGCAATTGGTTCGATCATGGCTGGTAGCGGCTTGGATGAACTTTGGGGGACTGTTCATGCTGGTGGGTCAATCCATCATTTGATCAGTGGTCATGCATATTCAAGAGCAGTTCGTGCCCATTTGCTAACACAAATTGCCATTACAAAACTTGTGTTTGAAGAAAGCCGAACAATAGATAACATAGACTGCACAGAAGTCAATGAAATATTCTGTGGACTTGCCAGAGGTGACTGTACAACAGCTGACGCTGTCAATCAAGAAAGTGTCAACCATCTACTGTCAAAATTACATGAACTGCTCCAGAATGCGTCCGTAGGACGCACAGGAAAGCTTTGGGTACAATACTACGAGCAAATAGGTCTTCTCCAGTTGTTCCTGAGAGCAGAGCGCACAGGCGACTGGGAACTCCACACATATTGTGTTCGCAATATGATTCCAGTATTTCACGCAGGTGGTCATTTTGCATATGCAAAAAGTTCTCATCTCTATTTGCAGCAGATGAATGAGCTAACAGAAATAATGCAACAGGATGATTTGAAGTTGTTCACTGAGAAAGGTTACTTTACCATAAGGCGCTCAGATAAATTCTGGGACGGGATATATTCTGATCAGACCATAGAGCAGTGTTTAATGAAAATGTTCAAGCTCCCTGGTGGTCTCACACATGGCAGGGGAATAACCGATAGCCCTGTTGCGAAATGGGTACATGGACTACCTCTTTGCCTTCCGATATGTAATGCTCTCGAAAATTTTGTTCATGTTCACACTGGTCATGGCGAACAACATCGGGATCTCCGTCAAAGTTCACAATTGACTGATGCCAATGATACCACCAAATTATTGAACTGGCTCAGAGTGCATTCCCCCTTTCAGAATAGAGATCCACTACAATTAGTCTCTATAGCGACCGGGCTTGTGGCCGACGAAACTGTGAACTGTGACCAAGTTCGCAAAATTGGTGAATGTTGCGTATCGAATGTTGTAAGCAAAACGTTCAACAGCATCAAACTACGACGTGTTGACACTGTGAAGTCTTTCGCATCGATGGCAAATAGCATCAAAGTCCGTGGAAGTAAGGTAGTGATTGACCCCACAATTCTGTTCAACCGCATCACATGTGTTATTCAGTCACAAGCAGAGATGGAAGAGTATCTCAAATATGAACTCGCCCCGAAACCACCAGCATTGTTTGATTCTGCTGGAATGAGGAAGACACAGAAAAGCACGCTCGGTAAGATCCTCAAAACATACGGTTCCAAGCAAACTAAAATCCCAGAACATTCTCTGTTTGTTGTAGATGGTGGATTTTTATTGAGGGCAGTTGTATGGCCTAAACAGTCATCATATAAGGACATATGTACATCATATTCCAATTATCTAGTGAGACATTTTGGGGCGAACGTCGTGGTTGTTTTTGATGGTTATGCTTGTACAATGTTGACAAAGGGCATGGAACAAGCCCGTAGATCTAAAGACAGGTATTCCATTGATATCAATATCTCACCCAAGTTACCAGCCACCACACCCCAATCCGATTTCCTTGCAAATGCCAAAAACAAAACCCAACTGATCGATCTTCTAATGCAGGAGCTATCTGCTATCAATATTCAGTCCAAGCACGCCGAGGCTGATGCTGATGTACTGATAGCCGAAACTGCACTTGACATCGCTCAAGATGACAACAATGTTGTTGTTGTGGGAACAGACACAGACTTGTTAGTCATTCTTACCTCTCGAGTTCAACCGGGATGTAATATTCACATGATGTATTCCGTTACCCCAAACTTACTAGTTTCAGTTAGTGAAATAGCAACCAAAATGGGTGACCATAGAAGCAACCTCCTTGTAGCACATTCTATAAGTGGTTGTGACACTACTTCTGCACTCTTTCGAGTTGGTAAGAAGAAAGTATTCAGTAAAATTGTCTCCGATGTTACTAGCGACTCACAACAGTATGTCAACACAATTTTGGCGGATGACAGTACACCAAGTGCAGTAGCCGCTGCCGGGGAACAACTTCTCCTGATCTTATACGGGAGTAAAACTGTTTCCTCTCTCGACCAATATAGATATGTCACTTACAAGCGTTATGAAGCAAAATCTAAACTGAATAAACCCATCGACCTAGCCTCACTCCCACCAAGCAGCGATGCTGCACAACAACATGTCTACAGATGTTATCTCCAGGTCCAACAATGGCTGGGCACTTCGCTTCCTCCGACGGATTGGGGGTGGTCGCTAGACAATGGACTTCTTGTACCGACTGCAGCCACAAAGCCATGTGCCCCCGATAACCTATTGAATCTGATCAGTTGTGGTTGCAAGAGTGCTCGTACAAAAAGGTGTGGGTGTAAGAAGGCAGGACTCTCTTGCTCAGGTTTGTGTAATTGCAGTTCAGATTCTTGTAACAACCACAGAAACACTGTCCTGTCGGAAATTTCTGAGTTCGATGAATAATATGTATATAGGTCATGTCATTTCTGTATATAGCGTTGATAATAGTCAATGTAACTTAATCCATGTTGATTGATTTGTACATTCTGTAAATATTATTTATTGATTTCTGTACATTCTGTAAATATTATTTATTGATCTAATGCTGCCAGACACAGACGTGTCTGTTCGGTCCCAAGCCCAAAAATAGTTGAGTTCTCAGGCTGACGAATTTTATGCCAAAAGGGGAACTCGGCCAGAAGCAGAGGGGGTCTTCCATAATGTCTATTTTGTAAGCAATGATAAAAGTCTTCAAATGGTGGTGGATTTTTTATCGTCTGTCCAACTAACATCCTGTTCTGTACTACGACCCTTTGGGCAAATCCGTTAGGAAAATCGTCATTTTTTGTGTAAATCCGATACTTTTTTGTGAATTTTCAATAATTTTTCGCAGAAATTGTCACAGAATGCACATTTTCCTCTAGGTAAATGTATATTAGACATTATGTAGCTCGAAATACGCGTAAACAAAAAATACAGTTGGATCAATTCGAGGTTACAAAGTTCGTGCGATTTTTTAAAAATTTTTTCAAACGCATTTTCAAAAAAAGGCTGTAGAAAAAAAAGCTCAACTGGGATTTTAGGGGACTTTTGTCTAATCGTTCAGTGACATGTACTCGACATTCCCTGAAAAAATCAGCTTTCTCCGATTTTTTTCCCTAGTGAAACCTAATGTTCTTGGGCTACAAGGCATTGGTTACCCAGCCATATTTTACAAGTAAAAACACGCTATAAATTGAAAATAGATTATGTATTCACAATGTTGACGACATGAAAATGTATTATTTTAAATATTATTTTTAAAAAATTTTCAAAACATTTCACCAAAACCATATCATATGACCCCCTCATAGGAATAAGTTTGATGGCTTCGTTCTAATGAAGGGGTCACATATGGTTTTGCTGAAATTGTTTTGACAATTAATTCTTTTTCAATTCCTCAGTTTTCAAATTATGCATGCAGATGGGCCGATTCGTTACCATAGGAAAAGGGTAAACACTTCAAAACAATTTTATATTAACATTCTTCTTGATACTCCCTAGCACACAATAAGCTAATGCATACAGCTGTGTGAATTAATTGAGCACTTTTCAATTGAGCTACATTTATGACAGTGGTTTCTGGCACCCAACCAGTTAAGTTATTCTTCTGGTGGGTAGCTAGAGATTTTGTTGCGCTTACGAGGACACAACCAAATGATGTAGCAAAATTGAAATGTATAAGTTAGATTATCTCCCCTTGGAAATGTCAGAACGGAATTATATTGCTTCATGCGCATCTTCATATGGAGTTCTTCCATTGTGTAAAGTTTCATGAAAATTCATTGAACAGTTCAGGAGGAGTTGCGCTTACGAGGACACAACCATATGATGTAGCAATTGAAATGTATAAGTTAGATTATCTCCCCTTGGAAATGTCGGAACGGAATTATATTGCTTCCTGCACATCTTCATATGGAGTTCTTCCATTGTGTAAAGTTTCATGAAAAGTCTTCAAACGGTTTAGGAGGAGTTGCACTTATAAAGATGGACAGACGGACAGATGGACGGATGGATGGACGGACAGACGGACAGACAAGGTGATTCTTATATATCCCCCAAACTTTGTTTGCGGGGGGTATAATGATGACGCTATTCTTTCCATGTAAACAATGAATTCAACCAACTATATCTGGTTTCATTACTAACTGCATTACTGAAGTATTTAGCTTTTGACATTTGACACATGTCCAAAAATGGCATCTTTTGCGACAGATCGTGGTCCGTTCGTTACACATGAACACCCAGTGGATCAAGATTTGCAACTTGAATTAAATACTGTAAAATCAGGAAAATCAAATATAAATAGGACCTCAGATTCAATGTTTGTGCATTTCTTTTTCGACAAATGAGGCTAAGTGTTGTGGGGATAAAAGCACTCAGAGAATGATGACTACAAAGTAATCCAGTCGTGATCTGGGCGGAATTCTCTGTTCACTTTTGAGAGTACATGTACAGTACTAGAAAAAATTACAATAATGTGAAAATCTGAGTACATGTTCATCTGGTGACCAGGGGCCAGTACTATAAAACTTTTACAATTGTATTTTCTAGAATTGTATTTTCTAGTTATAACCTTAAATAACTTACTTAGATGTGAGTCTTCCATGGAAAACGTGTGTCGCCTGCACTATATTTTAATATTTCAGACAGAATTCTAAGTGGAAAAGGGGCATAACTCTGGAAAAAATACAGCGGATCAAAAAATAAAATAGGAGGTGCACAATGCCATTATGTGATAAAAAATCACTGAAAGTTTCATCAAAATCCATTCATAGGTTAAAGAGGAGTGGCGGATAAGAGAAAGTGTGACGCGGACGACGCGGACGACGCAAGACGATAAAAGTAATCCCTATATGTCGCTCCCCACTTCATGGGGCGGCGACACAAAAATGAACCATTAGCATTTTCAAAGATCTGGCAATTTGCCAGCTAGCAAATTGCCATATCTTTTAAAATGCTAATGATTCATTTTAGTCAGTTTTATCAATAGAAAGAAAAAACAATTCTAGAAAATACGGTTGTAAAAGTTTTATCTTATTGGCTCCTGGTCATCATTTTTAGTCCAGCTCTGGTTTCTTATATTGTCCTGACAAGGTTTCTACAATACAGACGCCATGGACTGGTCACTTTCCATGGGTGGGCAGTATTTCTACATATGCAATACACTATGAGTCAGAAGTAGTTGTAGCAAAACCGCAATTATTTCGCGGTTTTAATTGCGGTCATAAACGAAAATATAAACGCGAGTAACGTTAGTGAAAAAATATAAAACCGATAAACGCGTTTGCCGATCGTTTGCATCCGGAGTGGGAAACGCAGATAAATGGTAGAGCTTTTCATGTTGTTGGTCAGAAAAATCGTTTTTTGAACGTTTACTTCGTTTAGTTGAATTGCACAATTCCTGCAGCTTCGAAGTTCGGAGACAAGTTCATGGTCGGTCCAGAATTTGACACGCTGTTTTAAAAGCCCTGTGAATATGCAATGAAAATGCATAAGATAAAAAAGGGCATTGGTATTCCGCCAAACCAGTGATGAGAGTAAAAAACGAGACAGTATGCCTCGTAACATTATGGATGGGAAAGAAATTATGAAAACGCAGTGAGGCAAAACATGGAGTTGAATTGTGACTTCTTCAAAAATTTCTGATTGACCTGCCCCCCTCCCCACCCCCCAAAAAAGGATTATCTTGCGTGCAAATCAAACATAATAACAGGGTTATTTCCATACCCATAAATAGAAAAAATAACACACCTCCAAGCGCAACACAAAGGGAGAGCCTAGCAGCCACCCCCCCCCCCCCCCCCACCACAATTTTGCCAGTGCTTTTCGATTTGCTGGGAAAAAATAATTCAGGCCTTTTGTGCATACTGATGATGGTAAGGTAGCTTTTACTTTCCCGAATTATCCGGACATGAGCCGTTTCTGTCATTGTTATTGTCCCTGCTTAACTGCAAAATAAAATATTCATATATTCACCCGAACAGCAGAACAGCACAAGTCAGCCACGTGCTCGACCCAAGTGGAAAACTCGGAAAATTGACATTTTGATAACATTTTGGGGGGATCAAACCTCTTCACCACGGGTCTCTTCTTATTACAAATGTAGGTAGCCCTAGAGGTTCGCCCCAAAAAATTATCAAATATCATTTTTTCTGTGTTCCCAGCTTTTACTCAGTAACTGTGAAGTCAACAGGTCTATTATTGGTGTCTTCCCATTTCATCAGTTCCCATTTCATCAACTGCCTCTAAAATTATATTTTCCCATTTCATCAATTCCTGGCTGATTTAAATCGTGATTATTATTTCCTATTTTAGTGGTTTTTAGTTTTTGATGTTTTGGGGTTTTTGTCTACTATCGCATATTGCCTGTAATTCGGATATTAGCTGGCTATCGGCTAGCCGATCGTGGTTCTTGGCGGCTAGAGAAGCAAAACTTCAAATACTAAGTCATTACTATCAAAACTAATCACTTCTCACAGTTAAAAGTAAAAATGCACAAAAAAAACAACAAAAAACATAAGCCACCAACAGACATCAAACAGTTGAGATAACAAACAATATTCAAAGCTTAATACTTATTTTCATTCAGTTGGGCGGAACATTTGGGTTTGTGAAATGATTCTGCAGGCATAATCCAGACCGCGTACGTTATGCCGAGGTGGGTATAGGAGAATGACCCCCATCCCTAACATGCCCTGAAAAAATATGGAACTGCCCGAACAAAATGTTTTTCTTCCAGAATAGTGTGTGGGGGGGGGGAGGGGTATTGCAGCTTGTAGCAGGTCACGTTCATTCCGGGGCATACATGTTGACATGAAGTTCGCTGGAGTGCTGTTATGGTGCGTAGGTATGTGTGTGTGTGTATGTGTGGAAGGGAATCATGAGCGGGAGAACTGCCACATCTACACCATCAAGACAGAATATAATGGGAAAATAAAGTATACCATTTGAAACATATATGTATTTATTGAGTGTAGGAAAAAAAAACCCTTGGGAAAAAACCTCCTTAGGAAAAAAGCCCCTTGGTAAAAAACCCCTTGGAAGAAACCCCCTCGAGAAAAGAAAAACGTTGGAAAAAACCCCTTCATATTGACAATAGAAAAACGTTTTCTTTAGTGACTTTATTTTTGTATGACAACATGTTCATTAGTGAAAAATACATTAACATAATATTATCTGTATGTTCTATAGTACAAAATATCTGTATGTTCTATAGTAAAAAATACATTCCAATGATATTCAAATTTGCATATTTTCACCTGTTAATCACTTCATATACAGCACTAATACATTAAATATGTCTAACATTTAATTTGTAAGGCAAGATGCCCTATAGCACTGAATACGTTAAATAACCCTTTACCCAATGCAGCTTTTTTTTGAAAGTATGCAAATATGGATACCATTGGAACTGGCTGAAGCAGCTAATTCCAATGATTTTCATATTTGCATACTTTCAATCGTTAATTACTTAATATAGACCCCATAACATTAAATACAGCACTAAATACATTAACTATGTCTAACATTTAATTTGTAAGGCAAGATGCCCTACAGCACTGAATGCAGCTTTTTTTGAAAGTATGCAAATATGAATACCATTGGAACTGGCTGAAGCAGCTAATTCCAGTGATATTCATATTTGCATACTTTTTTTTACTATAGAACATACAGATATTTTTGTGCTATAGAACATACAGATAATATTACGTTAATGTATTTTTCACTAATGAACATGTTGTCATACAAAAATAAAGTCACTAAAGAAAACATTTTTCTGTTGTCAATATGAAGGGTTTTTTTTCCAAGGTTTTTCTTTTCTCGAGGGGGTTTCTTCCAAGGGTTTTTTACCAAGGGGCTTTTTTCCTAAGGAGGTTTTTTCCGTACCCCATATTTATTTAACAGTGAGAAAACAGAAAATATAATGACAAAATATGATGAAAGTGTGAGGGTTGGGGGATTCTCTTCTCTTGGGTCCAATTTTTAATTATACAATGTTCATGTAAAAACAGCAAACAGACAATGCTTCAATTCCAGGGAGATATTATGCAATTTAACTTTTATCATTTCTTCAATGACGTTTGAAGAATCGAACAATGGGAAGCTGATTGATTTGTGTCCCCATCACTAATCCAATTTCGGCGAGTGTCTAATTAGACATTTATTGCCACTGGTGTAATTACTAAACAAACTCCTGTAATTTGGCACCTGTGCAGACAGTTTCGGTGAGTATCTAATTAGATATTTATTGCTTACTGGTTTGATCACTAAACAAAAACCTGTAATGAACCACGTGTGCAGTTAAGTTAGGGTAGGAGTGTCTACTATTTTTTTTTTTTGATTGGGTGTTTTGTATCCAAACTACCCACTAGGCCTACATGTATTTCAATGGGAAGAGATGATTCGTTACGTTTAAATAAATGACATTTTTATTGACCTTTCTTCTGTCGTTAAAATCTAATCCCCCCAAAAAACACTTTACCTGACGTGGATAACATTTAGACCAACCAACAAAAAAATCTCAAGTTGTGTCCCAATAATTTCCGAGTGGACTAAATTTCTTGGGGGAGGGGGGGGGGATCTGAACATTGTCTAAAAAATCTAGCATATGACCATCGCCCCCCCCCCCCCCCCCCCCCCCTCTGAACTATATAGCCTAATATTAAAACATATGAATTATGATTTTTGTGAAAAGTGCTGGGCGGCTTTGGCCGTTACGTTGGATAAAGAAAAGAGAAAGAAACGCATTTGCCGAGGCAGTTAGAGCACGACGGAGAGAAAATTGTCTCGAATAACACACAACCTCCAGGCTCCCTTTTGGGATATGTGTTAGTAATTGTGTATATTTTGGGGGAGCGGAAATTTTAAGCGCCCCACTCCCCCCACACACACACAGAATTACAGACAACTCAGATTAAAGACAACTCGGACCAAGACAACTCGGACCACTTTTGAAGACAACTCGGACCAACTTTGAAGACAACTCGGACCAACTTTAAAGACAACTCGGACCAACTTTGAAGACAAGTCGGCCTAATTTTCAGGACAACTACGACAACTTTTGAAGACAACTCGGACCAACTTTCAGGACAACTCGGCCCAACTTTTGAAGAAGTCGACCCAAGCATCAAGACAAGTCGGACCAACATGAATAAATGACTGAATATTTATTTATTGATGTTTAAGGTCACATATTTATGCACAATGGCTAACCATGACCGTGACAGTTTTACGGGTGGAGGAAGCCGGAGTACCCGGAGAGAACCACCGTGCAACGACGAGCAGCTGCCAGCTCCCAAACATCGTAACTCCGCACTGCAGCACAGGCAGGGTTAGATAGGTTGAAGACATGCGTACCATCGACGTGCAGTACAACTTAGTATACGGCGTCATCATGCCCCCAAGCGGACAATGGAGATGAAGTGTCTTGTCCAAGGACACAACGTGGTTGCCGCAGGTGGGATTCGAACCGAGGACCTCTCGGCTTGCAGCCTGCATCTCTACCTACTGAGCCGCCGAGCCATCTAAATGAATGAGTAAAAAACTTCACATAAAAACAATGTCCAGCACATATTTTATCAAACTATATGTACAATATATATGTATTGATATTTAAAGTCACAATTCTTCAAATTTAACTCCGTATGAACATCAGCATTATTATCTGAATGATATATATACATTAACCCCTTACCTAACGCTTGTAGCAGACGACACTCGTAACACGCGTTACTAATATTGTTTGCTTCATAAACATAGGTTATGAAACCTCATTGAACGTGCGTGATTCGCTCGTTCCAATGAAGGATCATAATATATGTTTTGGAAACAAAAAAATGAAAAAACTGTATGGCTGAACCGATTAGTGAATTAACTCAGAGTTGTCAATTTTCACCTGTAATTACATTGAATATAATCCCATGACTGAGTCTCTATTGTTATATTTGAGGTGTTTATTCAACATACAGATTATACACAACTTCCTCCTTTTAATGCCAAATTTTAAAATTTTTACACACCGGGTGGAACCATGGTTGACCCGGGACACATGTGCTTGACAAGATGTATCCAAATTAGTGAACTTTAGTCACTTGAGGGACAGGGGGGGGGGGGGGGGGATGATTCTGGACGGACTGTTGCCTAACACTATATACAGTCATTAGCCATGATTGAATGACTAAATTCTCGAAACGAACATAATATATAGAAAAGCTAGTGCCTGAAACAACATGTCGGTAATCTTTTGAGCCGCCTGTTGAAAAGACGAGCTAGTACAAGCAACAAACTTTCACACATTATTTCCGTGTGATTACTTGTTTAGTTGCAATGCAAACATTCATCACATACCAAAGTTTGTGGTGAGAAGCATTTTCATTTTACAGAATAACTTCAAAGACAACACAAGCTGCACTGAAAAGTGTTGCGTCGCATCTATTGAAGTCTTTGAGATCACATTTAATTATTTTCGACATCATTCTTTTCTTCACAGTTGGTCCAACCTGTCTTATAGTCGTTACAACTTGTCTTGGAAGTTGGTCCGAGTTGTTTCCAAAAGTGGTCCGAGTTGTCTTGAAAGTTGGGTCGACTTGTCTTGAAAGTTGGTCCTAGTTGTCTTCAAAAGTGGTCCAAGTTGTCTTGAAAGTTGGGCCAACTTGCCTGCAAAGTTGGTCCGAGTTGTCTTCAAAGTTGGTCCGAGTTGTCTTCAAAAGTGGTCCGACTTGTCTTGGTCCGAGTTGTCTTTGGTTTGAGTTGTCCTGATCTCACACACACCTACCCTACTGAATGGTGGAACCCCTCCCCCCACGTCACACACATTAAAGACGACACTTGCAAAATAAATTTTTCAAAAAATCAAAAATTTCAAATTACTGTTACAGTGATACGGTACCTGTCGGGATACCCATCAGGTGTCACAGCTTAGGTGACGGAATTTGAAGCCACACAAATAGCCATTATTACAAGTGCCGTGTACACATCTGTGGATAAAGTACATAATTTTGCATTTGTTTTTGATGCACATGATGCAGTTCGGGTCGAATCACTCATCAAGGGAACAATTTATTCATTCAATTCATTATCGATGCACTGCTGTACAAGTAAGGGCAGGCCTACTCTTCAGAAAGAGCCGTCAGAAAATGCTACTAATGGATGTTCCACTTGATTTTCTTTCACAATTCGCAAAAAAGGATGCTTTAATTAATTTCGATCGAATGTTCAATTTGAACCGATGAAAAGTCTGAGTGAAATTGAGTATAGGGACGATTGGCCTCAATTCCCAAAGCACGTGGTGAGCAACGACATTGTTTCGTACGGTCTACGTTCCTGTTGCTCATTGTGCGCTGTCATTTCACTTGAAAATCAAAACTCTGGGTCACATTCCCCAATATCATTGCGAATAAATGATTGAAATGAAACAAATTCTCCTGTTTTCTGTCACTTGAACGTGTTATTGTTCAATTCCAATCAGTGAACGAAGCAAGTGGTTCAGGTGACCTTGTCCGTGAATATAACTAACAGGTAGGCAATTGGCATTTTTGGGAGGGGACATTGCAAAGTGGTGGTTTTTGTAAGAGGCGGGGGATAGTGTTGAGTGATAGATATGGCGAAATGTTTGTAGGGAATTTCTGTGAGATAAAATACCTACATGCTATGCAGGCGATTTCTGTGCTGCTGTCTTTTCTTTAAGTTTGCTCTTGTACATTCAAGTTGAAGCACATGTGCCAATACTCGTTATTTGACGAATGGATGAATGTTTATCTTCGTTTTACAATCGGGAACAGAAACGAACTGTTACATGATATCCCCAGAGGATAACCATGAAAAAAAAGCGATAAACGGGTTTATCTTCATTTACAACCGGGAACAAAAACTATCTGTCAAATGATACTCCTGGAGAATAAGTGCAAAATAAACCGATAAATGCATTTATTGAAAGTTTACAACCGCGTTTCGATTCCTGATTATACCGCGGTTGTTCCTACAACTACTTCCGACTCGTAGTGTATTAGATTCCAAACACTAATTATAGGAAAAATCAGTAAAAATTTAATTAATGAAGCACCAGATATAACCCTGTGCTTCATTAATTAAAATTTTGCTGATGATTTTTATTATCTGGTGAATGCTACGGCTGCACGGTAATTCGGTATTTTACCGAAACTCGGTATTTTTTTCGATACCGAGCAATTTTCAACTTAATTGGTATACCAACTTTCACAGTATTATCGATTAAAAAAGTCCATGTGTGCCACGAAAATGCAAAATGAGATGTATGTGGGGCTAACCAATTTCATCTCGGATCAAAGTAAGGCTGAAAAATTACATCCTTTATACTAATGCGCTCCTGTTAATCCGTCGAAATAAGCTTGCAACGAATGGTGTGAAACGGTAATTGATAACTTCGCAAATTCAATACATGGACATGATGTTCCATTGCCCATAGCACAATTAAGAGAACAACAAATTCAATGCTTCTTTATTCGAGTACATCCTGTCTCAATGTATTCCGTGTAAACTCGATTAGCATTTCTGCCACTAACAATAGAAAAGCCATACTGGTGTTTTATTGGCTGCAAGCGAAGTTAATTGAGATTAAAGTTCAACAATGAATTTCTGTTTGTTGAAATAAAATAAAGTGGCTCATGTTTTCTTTATGTCTTATTTACTGAGTAATGCAAGCTTACTGGTGTGACCCTGATACTGTATAAATACCCACTGCCCAGTCTGTAGATTCACGTTTCAAATCTTTGAAAATAATCAGGGAACTTGTTTCGAAAACTAATACCATCTCACCAGTCTGGATGTTTTTGGCTTTGAGTCAGATGGGAACTCCAAACCCAAGGACGACTCACAGGCAATTTGTTCATTTATCATTCATTTGTCCATCAAGGGATATAATCCACTTCACGTGTATATCACATGCTTGCTGTTATTGTTCACAAAGCTCGAGGATATCTGAATGGATAATTCAGAATTTCACTTGTTATAACTTCCTGATGAAATGACCGGAGTTTTTTTGTAACAAGCATTTTACCGACAATCGTTTTTTAACACTTTTGCTGGAGTGAAGAAATTCATAACAGCGAAATAGTTAAAAAATACATTGTCTGTAAAATGCACGTTGTAAAAACAACATTCGTTCTTAGTCGAAGCACAGGCGCCTGGAAACTTGATCTAAAGAGATACATCACCCCTACTTCAAAATTCCCCTCTTATATATTTAATATACATGTGTATATTATCTATATAAGAAAGGATATTTCGAAGTAGGTGTGATATATCTCTTTAGATCAGGTTTCCAGATGCCTGTGATTGAAGTTCCCCTGTCCAGCTGTCCGAAAATGTAAAGCCGATGACGCTCACAGTGTTTAGTCATACAGCAGTATTTTATTTTATACCGTACTCGGTATTGAAAAATCAAATACCGTGCAGCCCTAGTGAATGCATGCATGGACATCACTGCCCATGCATGGATTATGAACAGTCCATGGCAGCTGTACTGTACGACAAATTACTGGCTGTATATACATGTAGTAGCTGAGACTTGACGAGAAACCATAATCAGAAAAGGGGTCTTACAAAATGCCTCAAGCTCAGTCGTCTCAAGAACGAAATGCTTTGACAGAGTATTGCCCACACTCCACAATATTCATAATCAATTGAAACTAAAAGTGATAAATTGCAGGATATTGTTTTCAAAAAAGATGTGATTCTTGCGCAAGCGGTCGCGAAAAATGAACATTTGTCTCGGTCACTCATGAGATAATTTTCGGTATCCACTCAAAAACACTAGATTTTCTTTTTATTATAGGCTTTTTATAAGAATCTGATAATTCCACTCGTTTCAACCATGAATTGATGCATGAAAGTCAACAGTGTATTGAATCATTGATACGCAGAAGTGATTTGATCGATACTCAGAACAGATAGCGTCTCGCGATCTGACTCAGCTGGCGGGATTCTAGTCCAAACATGGCCTGAAAGTCTGTAATATAAGTTTTTGGTTTTTTGGTTTGGTACGTCCTTTGAAAGCTGCCATTTTGATTCAAACAGTGAAAGTGAAAATTTCTATCTCTTCACAGTAAGGGGATACAATTTTTCTTTCTGCAATTTCTTCGATAATCTCTAGTTTAGTGTATAATAAATTAGTGTAATCTCCATTGTGTGTGAGCTGTCCATATCTTGTGAGTTTAAATTTAAATTAATAGTAGAGGTGTCTGTCCAATGGGACTTAGCATAGGTCCTGCATTCTACATAAAGCAGATTGCAAAAGTACTCTTGGTCACATAAGGACAATAAGTCTGCCAAAATGAGTCTGACCAATCTCAAAACAATTGGTGCACAGATGTCCATGCTGCAGCCCTGGTAATTCACTCTCAGCAGTGCCGAGGAAAATGCTGAGGAAAGGAAAACTATCCACAGCAAAAATACTGCCGAGGATGGCTTCTTCAGAAAGCCTTGTGGTGGTAGAAATTACATAACAATGTATTGCTAATCTTACAATTTACAGTACAAGTTGCAGCATGACCACTAGAAACAACATGTTCTGCTTCTTCTGTGCTGATAACATCAGAATCTGACATCAGTTTCTGGAAAGCTCTTACACAGCTTTCCAGAAACTGATGTCTAATTCTGATGTTATCAACATACAGTACGTGGAGAGTGGATTGTAACTAAATCACCCGTGGAGTGGTGTTATCACCCAAGCTATAACTTTCAATTTTTTTTGCATATCGACAAAAAACACAAGCAATGTTTAAGCCAATGGACCTCCGGGTTAAAACCGGAGGTCCATTGGCTGAAACTTTGCTTGAGCCGGTTATGCTTTGCAACAAATTTGCAATTATTGGTTGGGTGGAATCTCCACTCTGTGGGTGTTTTAGTGATAATACACTCTCTACGTACTGTAGAAGCAGTGAGATACTCAGTTTGTGGTTATGCTGCATCTTATTTTCACTCATACCATACATACTGAGCAAGTCACTTCTTACCTCCAAGATTTTTTCTCAGCATTCACATGGTTCATGATATTGGCAAGATCTAATTGAGTTAAAGATTCTGCACATTGATTGTGATTATACACACACGTATCTCGAACTACTTTCATATGTTAAAGATACTTAAAGATTTCACTTCACTGCATACTACATATACATGGCAACTGAGACTACGCCCTGCCCCCTAATGATTTTTATACAATCGAACAGGCTTCACAGCAATTGCCATACAGTTAAATTTAACTAGAAGTTCTGTCACGACCTGTGCGTTTATCTAGGCTTAATTGCGTGTAGGAACTGCGCGCAACTGCCATATCAAATGGCATCCAAAGCATGACAAGTTCTCCTGGTTACTCATCGCAAACACAGGCAATGTTTCTGCCAAAGGACCTCTGGGTTACCCGGAGGTCCATTGGCTGAAACATTGCTTGTGCACAGGCCATATGTACAGAATTTCATAGCCTTACTGTGGTCATAACGCATAGATTAACACGCACATTAACATGCTATTTGTGTGCATTTCATGACAGGACTTCTAGTTTTAACTGTAGAAGCACCAGTTTTCCACAGCAATTTTTTTGCCAAGGAAACAAGGATGAATTACCAGGACTGCATGCTGGTTAGTCACTATGCTAAGTTTTAACAAGAGCACCGCCTAGCACTGCACAATATGCCTGGTAGGCTTTTTCGAATTGTACATAACTGTTTTCATCTAACCAATGACAAATGTGTCCACAGACTGCATAATTTCTATGTCATGCTGTACGATAAGTTTGGTTTGGGAACTCCAATCAAACTTAAAAAACACATGTACCGGTTCTCGTGGTGGTCAACTTTTGTGCCAAGTGTGAAAAAGATTGGACAACAAATGGCTGAGAAACACTCTGGACAAAAATGTGTCCACAGACTGTATAATTTCTAAGTCAGACTGTACCATAACTCTGGTTGAGAAAACCCAAAGTGCACTCAAGGTACAAATTTATCAATTTTAACTTGGGTAAAATATCAGACATACACCTCTGGGTTACCCGGAGGTCCATTGGCTGAAACTTTGCTTGTGCACAGGCCATATGTACAGAATTTCATAGCCTTACTGTGGTCATAACGCATAGATTAACACGCACATTAACATGCTATTTGTGTGCATTTCATGACAGGACTTCTAGTTTTAACTGTAGAAGCACCAGTTTTCCACAGCAATTTTTTTGCCATGGAAACAAGGATGAATTACCAGGACTGCATGCTGGTTAGTCACTATGCTAAGTTTTAACAAGAGCACCGCCTAGCACTGCACAATATGCCTGGTAGGCTTTTTCGAATTGTACATAACTGTTTTCATCTAACCAATGACAAATGTGTCCACAGACTGCATAATTTCTATGTCATGCTGTACGATAAGTTTGGTTTGGGAACTCCAATCAAACTTAAAAAACACATGTACCGGTTCTCGTGGTGGTCAACTTTTGTGCCAAGTGTGAAAAAGATTGGACAACAAATGGCTGAGAAACACTCTGGACAAAAATGTGTCCACAGACTGTATAATTTCTAAGTCAGACTGTACCATAACTCTGGTTGAGAAAACCCAAAGTGCACTCAAGGTACAAATTTATCAATTTTAACTTGGGTAAAATATCAGACATACACCATTTAAGTTTTCTTTAGTTTCCATTTCTTTAGTTTCGATATAAAAAGAGAGCATATAGCAGCCAAAATGATCATGAGGGAGGGCTTGAGAAACAGATTAACTTTTTTAGGCCTAAAATATTAATTTTTGATCCTGTGTGTTGGGTAAAGGTTTAGTATTGTGGTACTATCATCACAAAAAGGGTATTCTTGATCAGATCATGATTGGCTCATAGCATACTTCAATACAAGTGATTTGAAATTCCATACACTACTGTGCAAGCGACAGTTACATGAATATCCCAGGTCCGTGATGGCTTCACTCAAGATCTAAGAGAAGTCGCCAATTAATATTGGTGAATGTTGTTGAGTCAATGTCCGACATGTTATTAAAATTGCCGTGATTCACAATCAAATGGATTACAGCTGTAATTAATTTATCGGGCTCCGGAGCGAAAAGGATTTAATTATTGTTGTATTCTGCACGACTCTTGCAATTTTGTGGTTGAAATACACGTACCTGGTACCGGTATATTACTCAACAATCTCGACAAAATGACATCGGCCCTACTTTACCAACACTCATAAAATATTTAGGTTTTAAATCAGTCAGAATATTTTATTTTTTTAAATCTGACAAATTGCAACATTCCGATCGACTCTAACGTACATAAATTTGATTCGGAATCGCGTGTAGTTAAGTTTGGTTTAATAGGTTTAATAGAATATAATTAATGGCATTGAGCTGCTGATGAATTGAAAATTTTTAAAAATTAAATGGCTGAAAATTTTAAAATGGCAGATTCTTCACCGCTCGGGAGTGATTCACTAAATACCGAGGGTGTGCCCTTTTAACTCATACCTACTTAAATTGCCTCTGACTGCAATGGTGAAAATTACGCGCTCTGCATATATAATTGCAGAATATGTGATAGGACTTATAGTTTTAGCTGTAACTGCAATATTATTTATCATTAAATAAACATAAAGGGAAATTATTGATGACTGTTTTTCATTCTGACATTCTGTGACATCGACATGCAGTTGTTTATTTTGTCTAATCTATTTCACAATTAATGCTGAGATTATGCTCTCTGGAGTTAATCCCTTTCGCTCCAAATCTTTTGTCCAATTTAATTATCAAATTCATTGTCTGTGTAATATCAGGTGGTTTTAATCCTTTTGTCTCACCTCGGACCTAGGATATTCAGATAACGGTTGCTTGAGCAATAATTTAAATAAACATTGCAAACTATTACCAATTACAGTACAGCTGTCGTAGACTGGTCACTTTCCATGGGTGGTCAATATTTCGACAGGCACAATATTATTAGATTCCAAACACTAATTATAGGAATAATCATCAAAAATTTAATTAATGAAGCACCAGGTTGTACCTAGTGCTTCATTAATTAAAATTTTGCTGATGATGATTTTTATTACCTGGTAAACACATGCATGGATAACGACCAGTCCATGACAACTGTACTGTATACAATGAGAACAGTTAGCCCTTTACCCAACACACATAATATCAAAATTCATTACTTAAATTATTGGGTTTTTTTTAAAGTTTTCAAAACATTTCAACAAAGCTATCATATCATGCGACCCCTCATTGGAATGAGCTCTATAAGCTTGTTCCAATGTGGAGTCACAGGATATGGTTTTGTTGAAATTTTTTTAACCCTTTACCCAACGCAGACTATATCAAAATTTATTATTTTAAATATCATTTTTTAAATAAGTTTGAATAAAATCATATCATGTGGCCCCTCATTGGAATGAGCTCGATGAGCTCGTTCCAATGATGGGTCACATGATATGGTTTTGTTGAAATCTTTCAAAAAATAATATTTGTTCATCTGCTGGATTTGCAGATTACGTGGGCAGCTGCAGGCGATTCGTTGGGTAAAGGGATAAGAATATTTTTTTTCAACTTCTCACTTAGTAAATTTAGCGGGTGGATGTGCCCCATTCATTAGGAAAAGGCTTAAAAATAACATAATTATATACTAACAACATATCTCTCTCCTTCTTTATCCACCGACTGATAGTCTGGGACAGATATTGGAAGTGATCGTCTCTCAGAATAATCTATGTAAGATGGACCAGACGAATCATCACTGGGCTCCAGTCGCTCTGCTATTTGCTCTGGTACTGAAATCACTGTGAAAAATTAGAAAAACTAAATCAGTGAGATAACTAATATTTTATTATTTGATCCTCAAGACAGAAACATTCCATAATAACCAAGTATTGCCTGGCAGCATCAACTGCAGAATTGATGCTTGTATCAACATTATAAATTATTGTGATGAGTTGACGGTAACATGGTCTGAGGTTTGCAGCTCGGAGCTTATGTTCATCACAATAATGTACATGTTCCAATATGACACTACCCATAGCCTAAAACATACATTGTGAAACACGAGAGGCTTATTTACTAAACTTGTGGTCGTTAAAAGTTGCCTTGTTCAAGGCAACTTTTAACGATCACAGGTTTAGTAAATAAACCTCTCATGTATCCACGACGGCACTGGATAAATAGTCAATAAAGCAGATAAACTCATTCCATTTCAGTTTAAATCGTAAATTGATTTGTAATGTAAACAACACTTCATACAGAACACCATCTGCTGCACACATGAAACATCCAGAAAAATGAAGCGGCTTGCTAATCACTCCGTTGATGAAGCAGTTACGAAATGGGTAACGTCATTTCAAATATTTCGCGTTATGATGTCACAGTAACATTTGCCACTTGAGCCGTAAACATAGAATATACTAAGCGAGCTCTCGTCCAATCAGAGGAGGAGGATTTTAGTCATATTGGAACATACTGTTCTATTGAGTTGGAGATGTAAATGGCTGTCCTATCTACAATGGCAGCAGTAACTTTTCTGCCACAACACCATAATATTCTTGATGGAAATTACTGATACAAAGTATCACAACATACATGTACATGCCACATGCAGAACGGAGCGATAATGTGCATTGCTAATTTTTGTTGAAAGTTTGTGCTTGAGACACACAACACCATTAACATACCCTGTATTAATATTTGGCAACTGATAGTTTTTTGGGTTTTTTTTTATTGGTGTTTAAGGCAAATTTTAGCATCTATGGCTCTATCATGACCACAAACATGGGTATAAAGTCAAGTTTCGCCAATTGTTTACACCTACATATATTCTGTACATTTCTTGGGGGCACAGTGGCTCAGTTGATAAAGGTGTAGGCTGCAAACGAGAGGTCCTTGGTTCGAATCCCACCTGCGGCAAATGTGTTGTGTACTTAGGCAAGACACTTCACCCCATGGGGTTGTGTGCTAAGGCATACTGCACGTCAATGGAGCACATGTCTTCAGCCAATGCTAACCCTGCTTGTGTGGAGTTAGTATGTTGGTGAGCCTGAGAGTTGCTTATCATTGCTCAGTAGTTCTCACCAGGTACTCCGGCTTCCTCCACCCATAAAACTGTCCGACGTGACTCTGGCTTCAGAAAGTGTTGTTAAACCCCAATAAATAAATAAATTCTGCACAACCCAGAGAACTTCCTCCCCAGACACTAGTTACCGGGTCCTATTTTACCAGTAAAGCAGGACTAATTTATCACAGTAAGCAAGCACTGCACCACTTCCTAGGGTTCCAACCAAAGTTTTAGTTAGGCCCAACTAAGTAGATTTTCTGTTTCTCAGGCCATTTTTTCGTAAAATTGCATGTGGGAGGGAGGTTTTTCATTTTATTTTTGTAATTATTTCTTTGCCATCAAAACTTTATGTTCTTGGTTTGTTTTATGTTTTAGGCCTCATAATCTACAGAATAGCATGGGTGGTGGTGTATTTCATCCCTTGAGTACAAGAAGGCTTTGCAATGCAAGAGCATTGCAAAGCACTGTTGCACTCAAAGGACAAATTTATCAATTTTATTAACTTGGGTAAAATATCAGACAAACCATCTAATTTGTAGTTGTTTGCATTGGTTATAAAAAGAGAGCATGCTGCAGCCAAATGACCATGTATGGGGGCCTGAGAAACATTTTTAACTTTTTTAAGGCCTTATCTACTGTATGAACATTTTTTTTTGCTCATAAAGCACTAAGGGTTTACACTCTTTCAGCAATTGGCATCATACATCAACAAAAAACATTAATGATAATATTATTATGTACTGGTGTTTAAGGTCACTATCTGAATAATGGTTATACATGTATGATGGCTGCATATAGGTATGAAGTCAAGTTTAACAAATTATTTATAACTATGTTTCCCAATTTAAATGAGTCCATCCCAGGCACTGGTTACCAGGACCTATTTTACCAGTAAAGCGGAAATTGCTTACCGCAGTACAGTTAAAACTAGAAGTCCTGTCGCGAATTATGAGCTTATCTAGGCTTAATAGCGCATAGGAATTGCGCGCAATTGTCATATCGAATGGCATTCAAAGCACGGCAGGTTCTCCTGGTCACTCATAGTAAACACATGCAATGTTTCTGCCAATGGACCTGCTTCACTGGCTGAAACATTGCTTGTGCACAGGCCATATGTACAGAATTTGATAGCCTTACTATGGACATAATGTGTAGATTAACGCGCAGATCGACATGCTATTTGTGCGCATTTCATGACAGGACTTCGAGTTTTAACTGTAAGCAATGGTACTGCTCCACTTTACAGGAAAAACTTTTATGGGTGATAGCAGAATAAATACCTAATCTTAACAGTCATGACACATCCACCACACTTTTCCACTTATTAACAGGACACAAACTCTGTTTCAGCCAAATCATCAATAAGACAAAACAGGACTTATACATGTTAGTCTGCACTGACGGTTTAACTAGATGTTCATATATTAGAGTTGATTAAGCCTACAGTTAGAGCTGGAAGGTTTTGATTTTTCGGATTCAGTCTGTTTCGGTTTCTGAAAAAAAAACTTGGTTTTGGTTCAGTTTCTCCGTGTGTTTCTCTCTGTGTGTTAAGAACATGAACATATAGCAAACAACATGTCAGGCTGCTTAACACTTTACCCAACGAATCGCCCGCATCCACCCACGTAATATGCAAATTCAGCAGCTGAAAAAATATTATTTTTCGAAAAATTTCAACAAAACCATATCATGTGACCCCTCTTTGGGACGAGCTTGTCGAGCTCGTTCCAAAGAAGGGTCACATGATATGGTTTTGTTGAATTTTTTTGAAAAATTAAAAAAAATGATATTTACAATAATAAATTTTGATATCGTCTGTGTTGGGTAAAGGGTTAATTGCATAACTATTCTGCCAGTGAAAAATATTCAAATAATCTCTTAAAGATGTATCAAATAGTGTGTTGCAAATATTAACATACATGTATTAACATTACAAAAATGTTTTTAACCCTTTACCCAACGAATCGCCCGCATCCACCTGCATAATATGCAAATTCAGCAGCTGAAAAAATATTATTTTTCGAAAAATTTCAACAAAACCATATCATGTGACCCCTCTTTGGAACGAGCTCGTCGAGCTCGTTCCAAAGAGGGGTCACATGATATGGTTTTGTTGAAATTATTTGGAAAAAATTTAAAAAATGATATTTAAAATAATAAATTTTGAAATCGTCAGCGTTGGGTAAAGGGTTAACTTGAAAAAAATGAAAGTGTCAAAGACACTGTAGCTCAACTTGTTAAGACAAAGACATGTACATGTATAGTATGTGACATAGCAATGACAAACATCTAGGTAATGACCTGATAACAAAGGTACATATAAAGTATTGTAACGGTCTGTACATAAATACTGACCGTTGCCTGTAACAAATGTATAGGTAAAGTATTGTAAAGGTGGGTGACAGTCAGATGCTAAACTAGAAAAGAAATCTTTGAGTCCCAGAGTGGGTCTGACTGAACCCCAAAATATTTGTTCTCATAGCACAGTGATAAGAAAGGCACCCCAAAACACACTCATTCCTGTCCCAAGATGAAAACAAAGGTACCCAAGAAGTTTCGTGAAGATCAGTTCACAAATATGAGCTGTGTAGAAGTTGTGACAAATGAAAGTGTCAATGACACTGTAGCTTAACTTGTGTGTTGTCTTTGATGAAAAGGATAATGTTCAATGTTTATGAAAGGATTATGAAATAAGACAAGAATTGTGATAATTGGGAATATGTTCATTTCTGTTCCCTGTATGCTATGTTTATGATAAAAATAATATGAGGTGTACACTGTACTAAAGATCTGAGGGGTGGGTTAATATGACCTCACAGTTAATATATGTGGCCCTCACAGTTAACATATATCAACAAAATTACAATGAAATTATTCCAAAATGAGTCATCCTATCAAGTTACATTAAAATCCCTTCATAAATATGGCCTGTAGACTGTGCTAAAGGTTTTCGGGTTTCGGGCCCCTGTAGCCGTCAGTTTCCCAATTGCGTCCAAAGGGGACGTTCTCATCTAGACATTATATGAAGTCAACCTACCAAGTTACAATGAAATCCCTCCATAAATACGACCTGTAGACTGTGCTAAAGGTTTTCGGGCTTCAGGCACCTGTAGACATCACAGTTGACCAACCACGACCAAAAGGGGATGTCATCATCTAGGCATTATATGGAGTCAACCTAACAAGTTACAATGAAATCCTTCCATAAATACGACCTACAGACATGCTAAAGGTTTTTGGGCTCGGACAGCCATCAAGGCTGAATGATCATGACCAAAAGGGGACGTTCTCATCTGGACACTATTTGGAGTCATCCTACCAAGCTACAATAAAATCCCTTCATAATTATGACCTGTAGACTGTTCTAAAGGTTTTCGGGCTTTGGGCCCCTGAAGCCGTCACAGTTGCCCACTTGTGTCCAAAAGGGGACGTTCTCATCTAGACATTATATGAAGTCAACCTACCAAGTTACAATGAAATCCCTTCATAAATATGACCTTAGACTGTGCTAAAGTTTTTCGGGCTTCGGGCTTGGGCAGCCATCATGGTTAAATGATCGCAACCAAAAGGGGACATTCTCATCTGGGCATAGTCTGGAGTGATCCTGCAAAGTTACAATGAAATCCCTTCATAAATATGACCTGTAGACTGTGTTCAAGGTTTTCGGGCTTTGGGCACCTGTAGCCATCACAGTTGACCAATCACGACCAAAAGGGGATGTCATCATCTAGGCATTATATGGAGTCAACCTAACAATGTTACAATGAAATCCTTCTATAAATATAAACTTTTGCCTATGCTAAAGGTTTTTGGGCTCGGGCACCCATCAAGGCTGAATGATCACGGCCAAAATGGGACGTTCTCATCTTGACCTTATTTGGAGTCAACCTACCAAGTTACAATGAAATCCCTTCATAAATATGACCTGTAGACAGTGCTAAAGGTTTTTGGGCTTCGGGCACCCTTAGCCGTCAAAGTTGCCCAAACATGTCCAAAAGGGGACGTTCTCATCTAGGCATTATATGGAGTCAACCTACCAAGTTACAATGAAATCCCTTCACAAATATGACTTGTAGACTGTGCTTAAGGTTTTCGGGCTTCGGGTTCGGGCAGCCATCATGGTTGAATGATCGCAACCAAAGGGGACAATCTTATCTGGGCATCATCTGGAATGATCCTATAAAGTTACAATGAAATCCCTTCATAAATATGGCCTGTAGACTGTGCTCAAGGTTTTTGGGCTTCGGGCACTTGTAGCCAACACAGCTGATCAATTACGATCAAAAGGGGATGTCATCATCTAGGCATTTTATGGAGTCAACCTAATAGGTTACAATGAAATCCTTCCATAAAAGTGACCTTTTACCTATGCTAAAGGTTTTTGGGCTCGGGCACCCATCAAGGCTGAATGATCACGATCAAAAGGGGACGTTCTCATCTAGACATTATTTGGAGTCATCCTACCAAGTTACAATGAAATCCCATCATAAATATGACCTGTAGACTGTGCTAAAGGTTTTCGGGCTTTGGGCACCTTTAGCCGTCACAGTTGCCCAATCATGTCCAAAAGGGGACGTTCTCATCTAGACATTATATGAAATTAACCTACCAAGTTACAATGAAATCCCTTCATAAATATGACCTGTAGACTGTGCTAAAGGTTTTCGGGCTTCGGGCTCGGGCAGCCATCATGGGTGAATGATCGCACGTTCTCATCTAGACATTATATGAAGTTAACCTACCAAGTTACAATGAAATCCCTTCATAAATATGACCTGTAGACTGTGCTAAAGGTTTTTGGGCTTCGGGCTTGGGCAGCCATCATGGGTGAATGATCGCAACCATAGGGGACAATCTCATCTGAGCATCATCTGGAGTGATCCTAAGAAGTTACAATGAAATCCCTTCATAAATATGACCTGTAGACTGTGCTCAAGGTTTTCGGGCTTCGGGCACTTGTAGCCATCACAACTGGCCAATCACGAGCGAAAGGGGATGTCATCATCTAGGCATTATATGGAGTCAACCTAACAGGTTACAATGAAATCCTTCCATAAATATGACCTTTTGCCTATGCTAAAGGTTTTTGGGCTCGGGCACCCATCAAGGCTGCATGATCGCGATCAAAATGGGACGTTCTCATCTAGACATTATTTGGAGTCATCCTGCCAAGTTACAATGAAATCATTTCATAAATATGACCTCCAGACTGTGCTAAAGGTTTTCAGGCTTCGGGCTCCTGTAGCCGTCACAGTTGCCCAATCACGTCCAAAGGGGGACTTTCTCATCTGGACATTGTATGAAGTCAACCTACCAAGTTACAATGAAATTCCTCAATAAATATGACCTGTAGACTGTGCTAAAGGTTTTCGGGTTTTGGGCTCGGGCAGTCGTCACGGTTGACAGATCATGCCCAAGTGGGGAAATTCGCATCTAGACATCATAAGGAGTCATCCTACCAAGTTACAATGAAATCCCTCCACATTAAACATGACCTGCAGAGTGTGCTAAAAGTTTTTGGGTTTCGGGCTTGGGCAGCCATCACGGTTGATAGATCATGCTCAAAAGGGGACGTTCTCGTCTAGGCACTATACAGAGGCATCCTACCAAGTTACAATGAAATCCCTTCATAAATACGACCTGTAGACTGTGCTAATGGTTTTCGGGTTTTGGGCTCGGGCAGCCATACCGGTTGCCCGATCACGACCAAAAGGGGACGTTCTCATCTAGACATGACCCCAAACCTGCATATGAAATTTCGTGACGATCAGACAAGAACTGCGGGGTGTAGCCCGTGCTAAAGGAAATGTGAACAGACGTCACAGACTCACAGACTCACAGACTAACAGACTCACAGACTAACAGACTTCCGCACGCGTGATGGCAATAGCTTATCTTGACTATGTCAAGTTAAGCTAAAAACTGATTGGACCTAATTTTGGTACAAAATGGCCACTGGCAGCCATCTTGAATTTTGGACCGCACCCAGAAACACTCGTTCTCATCCCAAGGTGATAACAAAGGTACCCAAGACGTTTTGTGAAGATCGGTTCATAAATACAGCCTCTAGCCCGAGCCATATTGACATGTCCACTTACAGTGTATAAGTAGCACTGAATAAATCAAATTTCATCTAATTTGCATAATTTCTGCACGAGAAAAAAACCCGTACTATATGTGATGTATTCCATGTTACTAAACATTCATACAAAAATTTATTCAAATCAGACCTTTCATACAGAAGTTCTGTACAAAAGACTGATTGCACTAATTTTGGTACAAAATGGCTGCTGGTGGCCATCTTGAATTTTGGACCACACCCAAAAACACCCGTTCTCATCCCACGGTGATAACAAAGGTACCCAAGAAGTTTCGTAAAGATCGGTTCATAAATACGGCCTCTAGCCTGAGCCGTATAGAAGTTGTGTACAAAAAACTGATTAGACCTAATTTCGGTACAAAATGGACACTGGCAGCCATCTTGAATTTTGGACTGCACACAGAAACACTCGTTCTCGTCCCAAGGTGATAACAAAGGTACCCAAGACGTTTCGTGAAGATCGGTTCATAAATACATACTCTAGCCTGAGCCGTATTGACATGTGTACTTACTGTGTGTTAGTAGCACTGAAAAAATCAAAGTTCATCTAATTTGCATAATTTCTGCACGAGAAAAAAAACCTGTATTATATGTGATGTATCCCATGGTACTAAACATTCACACAAAAAATTATTCAAATCAGCGCTTTCATATGGAAGTTCTGTACAAAAATCTGATTGCACCAAATTTTGTACAAAATGGCTGCCATCGGCCATCTTGAATTTCGGACCGGACCCCAAAACACTCGTTCTCGTCCCACGGTGTTAACAAAGGTACCCAAGGAGTTTCGTAAAGATCGGTTCATAAATACGGCCTCTAGCCCGAGTCGTATTGGCATTTGCACTTACAGTGCTGAAAGTAACTCAAAAAAACATCAAAGTTAGAAAATGGTGGCTGGCAGCCATCTTGAATTTTGGACTGCACCCCAAAACACTCGTTCTCGTCCCACAGTCATAACAGGTACCCAAGAAGTTTCGTAAAGATCGGTTCATAAATACGGCCTCTAGCCCGAGCTGTATCCAATTGTTGTCGGACAGGCGGCCAGACGGACGACGGGCCATGGCATAAGCTCAAATTTGGCTTTGCCAAAGTTGAGCTAAAGATGCAATAGTTTGTACGACACCACTCACCACAAAAAGCCCTGTCTGTTAATATCTCCATTGGTTTCAGCCTAACTTACTATTTATCATTTTTAGGGGTTCTAGGGGTATCAGTTGCTAATTCTATTGAGACATATTCATTTGACGTTGCTTAACTTCGTTGATCTGACGAGAACCTATGGAGACAGAAAGAACCACATAAATTAGGGTAAAAAATTAATAAAATTTATCTAATTGATGTTGTGTTCTCACTATCAATTTTTATGCATTATTGACTAGTCCAGTGAACCGAGTCAGTAAGGGAGAAAAGTGACAATGAAGACACACTGTATTCACTCCTTTTTGCAGGATGGACTAAGTCACGAGAGTCCATTGGGGCCACTAATCCAGTTCCCTCACACTTGGGCAGTTTGATCAGTTTATTACACGTCTGTTCTATGAAATCCAAATCAACAGCAAAGCTAAACCATGCGGAAAATAAAAATATGTTCTGCACATATGTTCAGAATGGAAATTGTTGATGGAATATATTTTTATAAAGAAGCTTAATTTCATTGGAATTTTCTACAAATCATGCACCGCAATTACAATTTGAATTTCTAACAATAGTTAAAAATCATCCCCTGAGTTCCAATGTGTTCTATGTGCCATTACGCACATTGAACACATTGGAACTCAGGGGATGAAATAATAACATGGGTTCCTCTCAGACAATTTGGTTGGCGATAAAATGTGTTCTTTTTGTTGATAGTTGTTAAATTAATTGCTGAGTGTCCTTCTAATAATAGTTTTTTATCTAGTACGTGAAGGCATGTAATAAACATAAAATGACACACGCTTATGAATAGTTTAAGCGATATGGCACTTGTGGCATCGTGGAAGGATAAAACTCAAGGTCTGCGGCCTATCATTTTATCCGTCTGCCCTGGCACTCGTTCCATCGATTAAGTTAACCCATTCACACAAGCGTGTCGTTCTGTGTATTTATGCTCACAGTAAAACTGTTTTGCTGGTTCTTGCGGTTCAGTTTTCCCATTTGCTAAAAAACTGGAAGCAAAACTGTAAAGCAACAAAATGCACAGCACTACCTTCAGTGACTAGATGTTTTGTGTTTTTAATGTACAAATTGGAGTTTTGGTTAAAAAAATCATTCCACAGCTTCATATACCATTCACGTGAATATTTCTTTTGCATTTTTCCTTTATATTGGTAACTTTAATCCTCAACATCATTTTTTGGGATGAGCTCTCGATGAGAGCACCTCCACAAACAATATAAGTGCTGCAAGGATCAACACAGGAAATATGGGATCAAAATTAGACTGTGCCAAAACTGAACAACTTATTTCAGCTAGTACTGTACATTTGTATGCGGTACTATCTGCATGTGATCACAAAAGTGACACTTTTTTTTTATTAAATTGCGCTCTAATCATGAACATGAGAATGGGTCCTGATTTTGTAACTAGGGTGAAAGTACAGTACTAAATGAGGACCTGTGCAAATGACAGAATTATTGCCAGATCTGAATTCAAAACTTACACTCATTGATAAGTGATTACAGCCTTTGCTAAAATCGGAATGATCTTTAAGCTGTTTCTCTCCGCAGACAAGCATCATGTCACTCGAACGGATCATAGCATATGTCAACACTGGATCTTTTATTTTTGTTTGTTTTTCATGAATTGATGATTTTGCAATACTTGATTTATGAAATCTCAACCAACTGGTTACATCCTAACCCCAATCACGATCTGATCATTTATTATTATTACAGTGGAGCCCACTTAATTGTATATCTCTTAACTGAATAACCATGTTAATTGAATATAATTTCCCAACACAAAACTATTTACCATACCTCCAGTGCAAATTTGACCTGTTAATTGAATATAGGTTATAGAGTAAACTTTTTTAATTGAATAAAAAATCATGTAACCCGTCGAGAAATTATCCTGACGCACCCCAGTTTTCCTTTGTTTATAGACCTATTTGGCCTCAGTACATCCAACAGAGGCATTTAATCTATTATATCTTGTTTGACAGAGCTCATGGAGCTCTGTCAAACAAGATAAAAGAGAATAAATGCTAAGGTTATCTCTAGAATACAGGAAAGTGACACAATCCCTGTTAATTGAATACTCCTGTTAATTGATTAATTTGCATTGGCAAAGTGGCTATTCAATTAACAGGGTTCCACTGTATTATTTATTGGTGTTTAAGGTCACATACACGATCTGATCAAGAAAAATTCCAATTTTGCAACCACAGTACGGCACCAATTTATTTATTGGGGTTTGACAACCCTTTTCAACAGCCAGGGTCACCCCATGTCAGACAGTTTTAAGGGTGTGGAAACTAGAGTACCTGGAGGGAACCACCGAGGAGCAGTGTGCAACAGTCAGACACCCCAACTTACTAACTCCAAACCTGCAGAGTTTGAATTGGTTAAAGGAAAGTGCACCATCGGCGTGCAGTACACCTTAGTACACAGTACCACATGGTCAACCAGGTGGATAATCAGGATTAAGTACCTTGCACAAAGACACAATTAACATAATTACTTCTGGTCAGGATCGAATGATGGGCCTTTCAGTTTGAAGTTCAGTGTTGCCTACTGCTGTAGCGTTGCCTACTGCAGCAACACATTATAACCCTTTACCCAACGAGTTGGCCGCATCCGTCTGCATAATATGCAAATTCAGTAGTTGAAAAAATATTATTTTTCAAAATATTTTGATAAAACCATATCATGTGACCCCTCGTTGGAACGAGCTCGTCGAGATCGTTTCAACGAGGGGTCACATGATATGGTTTTGTTGAAATTTTTTGAAAAAAATTATATTTAAAATAATAAATGTTGATATCGTCTGCATTGGGTAAAGGGTTAAAATAAAAGTGCAGTACTGTGATAACAGAAATGGTCTTTTTTCATGATCTGATCGCGATTGGATATAGCGACAAACTTGCATCAGTGTGGGTTGAGAATTCCTGAAAAAAATACTGCAAAATGAAGACTGCATCAAGAAAAACAAATGGAAATAGCATTTCAAAATCACTGTTCTCGCATTTACTTTTTAACAGGTGTAATGTAACAGGCAGGAATTTCAAAGCAGATAGAGAATTTCGACTGGAGCATGAAGGGTTAATCCTTGACCTAATGCAGGCAATATCAAAATATATTATTTTAAATACTATTTTTTCAAGTTTTTAAAAAAACATTTCAACAAAACTGTATCATGTGACCCCTCAATGGAATGAGCTCAATGAGCTCATTCCAATGAGGGCTTACATGATATGGTTTGGTTGACATTTTTTGGAAACAGAATATTTTTTTCAATTGCTCAATTTGTATATATATGCGGGCGGATGTGGCGGATTCATCAGGTAAACGGTTAAAACATTGTTTGCATGCAGCTAGGTGTACATGTACATGAACCAGGAAGCAGAATTTGAAAACTGATGCACGAGAAAAGCAGAAACAGATGATAATAATGAACTTAGAAACTCAAGTAGAGGGGTACAGAATTCTGCATGTATATGTACATATTGCACAATGCACAAAATATTTATATTTTGCTGAAACAAATATAATCAGGTTCCAACTAAAGATACATAAATTTCAGTGCAAGTCCAGATTAAATGTTTTTAATGTAAGTGTCAAATAACATTGGAGTTTTTAGAAATTATTGAGCAAATTAGTGTTCTCTTTTTCCACTGCAAACACAAGACAAGACACTTGATATCATTCCAAATAAATTCTCTTGTTCAGATGGGTAGTAATTTCAATAAATGAGAAAACAAAAAAAGCTCCAAATTAACCCTTTAGTCTGAGGCCTGATTGTTTGAAAATCACAGGAGAGGTATAACAGTGTAGGCCTTTAAAAATCTGTCCCAATTCATGAGAATGGGTTTTTGCGAACTCCTGTTGTGAGAATCAATTTTCAGTTCTTAAATTTGAGAGTACTGTGAGTATAAACCAGCATATATTCCAAGGTAAAAATCTAACCACATATATATTTACTGGAGTTTGACCCTTGTGGGCGAAGTTCCAAGTTGGTGAGTTTCTTGTCTTACATGTACAGGTACAACACAATTGCTCCAACATAAAGCTTAACTCTTTGCATGCTGCTGGCAGATATTCCTGCCCAAGCCAGGATTTCTCATCACTAAAACAAGTATAATTGGGCACATTTAATCAAATTTTCCTCCAGTAAATGGCATGGATTTTTTCACAAATGATATCTTGAGTGAAACGCTGTTGAATTTTTCATCAAATCTAGTCATGGCTGCTTTTGAGCAGCCATGACTAGATTTGATGAAAAATATGTTGAAAATACTCAGCAGGTTAAGAGTTAAGGCTCTTGGTGGTCTTGCTGATGGACGTTGCAGGACCTTCGCAGTGGTTTCTAGTGAAGTCTTGGCTGCCTGTATAGGCAGCCAAGACTCCATTAGACACTACTACTAAGTCTAGTATTATTTTATTACATGCATGAGGGCGCAAAAATAAGTAGAATTTTCCAAGCCTTTAAGTACACTTTCAGAATCTATGACAAGAATGAAATGAACATTTTATGAGAATCAAACATGATTCTCATTTTCCTTGTGAGAAACATTTGCATGAATCAATTCTGATTTTCGCATAATAACAGCCCTCCTTAAATCACTCCATGGGAGCCATTTATTTATTTATCGGTGTTTAAGTCATATACAGTACAGTCGCTGCAGACTGGTCATAATCCACGCATTGGCAGTGATGTTCACGCTTGCGTATACCAGGAAATAAAAATCATTATCAGAAAACTTTAAAGCACTGGTTGTACCCAGTGCTTCATTAATTAAATTTTTGATGATTAATCCTGCAATTAGTGTTTCAGGAATCTAATATTATTGCATCTGAGGAAATATTGTCCATCCTTGGAAAGTGACCAGTCGATGGCGGCCGTACTGTACTTCAGCACAATGGCTAATCACAACTGCTACATGGATATGAAGTAAAGTCCATCCAATCGTTCAAACACATGTTGCTCATTTTAGAAGACTTCCACCCCATGCATTGGTTACCAGGTCTTACATGTACAGTGGAGCCCACTTAACTGGATATCTTTTAACTGAATAACCCTGTTAATTGAATATAATTTCCCAACACAAAACCATTTACCATACCTCCAGTTCAAATTTGACCTGTTAATTGAATATAGGTTATAGAGTAAACTTCTTCTAATTGAATAAAAAATCTTGTAACCTGTCGAGAAATTACCAGTTTTCCATTGTTTCTAGACCTATTTCGCTTCAGTACATCCAATACAGGCATTTAATTTATTATATCTTGTTTGACAGAGCTAATAGAGCTCTGTCAAACAAGATGTTACCGAATAAATGCTAAGTTTATCTCTAGAATACAGGAAAGTGACACAATCCTTGTTAATTGAATACTCCTGTTAATTGAATAATTTTCATTGACAAAGTGGCTATTCAATTAACAGGGTTCCACTGTATTTTAGCAGTTAAATAGAGCTTCATTTCATGGAGTTCCCACAGAGATCCAGAGGAGCCATATTGACTGATTTCAATGAGCAATTTAATATTTAATCTAAATTAAGGGTAGGTATTTGCTTTTTTAAAAGCAATAGGAGACCAATTATGACTGCCCTTGATTTAGTTTTGCAGGTGCCAAAGGAAGCAGGAGCAATGGCTCTCCTTAAATAGTCAAGTCTGTTTATATAACCCAATTTGATCAGAAAATAAAACTTGCAAAAAGATTTTGAATACCATAATTTTAATTTTTTGCCTCAAATACACACTATATACAGTACAATCGTCATGCACTGGACGTAATCCACGCATGGACAGTGATGTCCACACATACATTTACCAGGTAATAAAAATTGTCAGCCACAACATTTTACTTAAGGAAGCATCAGGTTATACCCAATGCTTCATTTATTAAATTTCAGATTATTATTCCTATAATTGGTGTTTGGAATCTAATATTGCATCCATGGAAACACTGCCCACCCGTGAAAAGTGACAAGTCCATGGCAGCCATACTGTAGTACACTATGGCCTATAATAAAGTGGAAAGCTGGTGGGCCATCTACTAATGCCACACTTTTGCTATGTTGCCACAATTTGGCTATTAAAGAACAAAAAGTTTGCTTAAAACTGGGAAAAACATGTAAAGGCATGTTAAATAGGCTTGGAAGCAGAGAGATATTTTAAAATACTTGAAGTCATTTATGGAAAAATATTACTTCAAACTATACTTCCTAACCAAATTGTAAAAGTGCATTAAATTCAAAAATATTATCTTCATAATGCCTTCTTAATGTCATATTATAGACAGATTCCAATAGCAATCTGAGAACAAGAGGCTGGCATCGCAAAGCGCTGCTAATGCCCCCCGACTGCAAAATAATTTTTAAGTCGATTGAAAAAAGGCCATAACTCTGGAAACAATGTGTGGAAGAAACTCAGGCTATACAGGCATTGTAACCACGTGACGGTCTAACTTCAAATCAAATATCATTAAAATCAGAGTAGCAGTGGCCGAGATACAAGGAAAAATGTTTGTACGGAAGGGAATTTTGAAATTTCCAAGTCAAAAAAGGGCCATAACTCTGGAGAAACTGTGTAGAAGAAACTCACGCTAGGCAAGTATCATTACCCTCATGTTACTCTATCACTGTACTATATATAATTCAAAACAGAGCTACACAGGAAAATGTTTGGACGAAAGGAATTTTGAATTTTCAAAAAAGTACAATAACTCTGGAAATGAAAGTGTCAATGACACTGTAGCTCAACTTGTTAAGACATGTACCATGTATAGTATGTGACACAGCAATGACAAACATCTAGGTAATGACCTGATAACAAAGGTACATATAAAGTATTGTAACGGTCTGTACATAAATACTGAACGTGGCCTGTAACAAATGTATAGGTAAAGTATTGTAAAGGTGGGTGACAGTCTGATGCTAAACGAGAAAACAAATCTTTGAGTCCCAGAGTGGGTCTGACTGAACCCCAAAATATTTGTTCTCATAGGACAGTGATAACAAAGGCAGTCCAAAACACACTCGTTCCTGTCCCAAGGTGAAAACAAAGGAACTTAAGAAGTTTCATGAAGATCAGTTCATAAATACAAGCTGTAATAGAAGTTGTGACAAAAAACTGATTGGACCTAATTTCGGTGCAAAATGGCCACTGGCAGCCATCTTGAATTTTGGACCGCACCCAGAAACACCCGTTCTCATCCCAAGGTGATAACAAAGGTACCCAAGAAGTTTCGTAAAGATCGGTTCATAAATACAGCCTCTAGCCCGAGCCGTATTGACATGTGCACTTACAGTGTATAAGTAGCACTGAATAAATCAAAGTTCATCTAATTTGCATAATTTCTGCACGAGAAAAAAACCCGTACTATATGTGATGTATTCCATGTTACTAAACATTCATACAAAAATTTATTCAAATCAGAACTTTCATACAGAAGTTCTGTTCAAAGACTGATTGCACTAATTTTGGTACAAAATGGCTGCTGGTGGCCATCTTGAATTTCAGACGACACCCAAAAACAACTCGTTCCTGTCCCACGGTGATAACAAAGGTACCCAAGAAGTTTCGTAAAGATCGGTTCATAAATACGGCCTCTTGCCTGAGCTGTATAGAAGTTGTTTACAAAAAACAGATCAGACCTAATTTTGGTACAAAATGGCCACTGGCAGCCATCTTGAATTTTGGACCACACCCAGAAACACTCGTTCTCGTCCCAAGGTGATAACAAAGGTACCCAAGACGTTTTGTGAAGTTCGGTTCATAAATACAGACTCTAGCCCGAGCTGTATTGACATGTTTACTTACTACGTGTAAGTAGCACTGAAAAAATAAAAATTCATCTAATTTGCATAATTTCAGCATGAGAAAAAACCCCGTATTATATGTGATGTATCCCATGGTACTAAACATTCACACAAAAAATTATTCAAATCAGCGCTTTCATATGGAAATTCTGTGCAAAAATCTGATTGCACCTAATTTTGTACAAAATGGCTGCGATCGGCCATCTTGAATTTCAGACCAAACCCAAAAACACTCGTTCTCGTCCCACGGTGATACCAAAGGTACCCAAGAAGTTTTGAAAAGATCGGTTAATAAATACGGCCTCTAGCCCGAGCCGTATTGGTATTTGCACTTACAGGGCTGAAAGTAACACTAAATACATCAAAGTTAGTCTAATTTGCATAAGTTACGCACGAGAAAAAAACCCGTATTATATGTGATGTATCCCATGGTACTAAACATTCATACAAAAAATTATTCAAATCAGCGCTTTCATATGGAAGTTCTGTGCAAAAATCTGATTGCACCTAATTTTGTACAAATTGGCTGCCAAGGGCCAACTTGAATTTCGGATCGGACCCCAAAACACTCGTTCTCGTCCCACGGTCATAACAAAGGTACCCAAGAAGTTTCGTAAAGATCGGTTCATAAATATGGCCTCTAGCCTGAGCAGTATTGAATTGTTGACGGACAGATGGACAGACAGCCAGACGGATGACTGGCCATGGCATAAGCTCAAATTTGGCTTCGCCAAAGTTGAGCTAAAAATGTGTGGAAGAAACTCATGCTATACAGGTATCGTCCCCCTGACATGTATTGACATGTGTACTAACTGTGAAAAAGTAGCACTGAATAAATCAAAGTTTATCTAATTTGCATAATTTATGCACGGGAAAAAACCCTATATGTGATGTATTCCATGTTACTAAACATTCATACAAAAGTTTATTCAAATCAGAACATTCATACAGAAGTTCTGGACAAAAAACTGATTGCACTAATTTCGGTACAAAATGGCTGCCGGCAGCCATCTTGAATATCGGACTGCACCCCAAAACACTCGTTCTCATCCCATGGTGATAACAAAGGTACCCAAGAAGTTTCATAAAGATTGGTTCATAAATATGGCCTCTTGCCCGAGCCGTATTGAACTGTTGACGGACCAATGGCCAGATGGATAACGGGTCATGGCATAAGCGCAAATTCAACGACGTCAAAGTTGAGCTAAAAATGCTGACTCAGCATTTTTTCAAAGTCCAGAAAAAGTGCCCTATCATACAAATTTTTTGGACCATTCCATTCTGTTGGTCCTAAGGAAGCTTCAAAGCAAATAAGAATTCTCAGTGCTGTGTAGTTTTGGAGATATAGGCGTTTTAATTTTTTTTATTTTTAGCTCCTGCGGTTTGCATGGGGAGACAAGAAAATTAATTTTTTGGTAGAAATTAAGTACTTATGATGCAATAAACCCTCACATCAAATTTGGTTTAAATCAGCCTCTCGCTTTGGAAAATAGAAACTTTGGGCGGGGCCAAAATTCTAGCCCCCTCCCATAATGATGGCAAATATATAGCCCCATGAACTTCTCTTGAACAAATCTGAGTAGACACCTAAAAAGGAAGCTGCACACCAAATATCAAGTCTCTGTTACTGTTGGTTCATAAGAAGAGTTTTTAAGATTTAGGCACACATTTTGGGCGTCACCCTACCAAGGGGCGGGGCAACTTGCTTTGAACAAACTTGAATTGACATATGAAAGGGAACATGCACACCAGATTTGGTTCAATTTGGTCAAGTAGTTTGTGAGAAGTTGATAATGTATAAAATTAATGTCAGGTGAGCTGATAAGCAATGATATGGCATTATTAAGGTTATCATTATGTTACCATCTGGCACACTTGTTATACATGTACAATGTAGGCTGTACTGTAACTTATGCCCCCCCCCCCCCCAACCATCCTTCCCCATCCCATACCCTCCCCCCCCCCCCCCCACCACCATTGGAATGATCTGCATAAGCTGTTCTAATGAGGGGTTATATGCTATGTTCTGGAGGTGAAAAATGAAAAAAAAATATATGATGTGAATGGTCATTTTGAGAAGAGCACTGGCAGGAATAATATCATCAAGCATGGAAATAAGTAGACAGTCATCAGAAGAATGAGGTCCCCAGACAGTGAAATTTGTGATTGCACGGCAGGGTAGCATCACTAAATTAACCCTCTGTGAACCTCAATCTGAATCAAGGTTTCAAGCCTAAACAGAGGATTATTTATTTATTTATTGGCGTTTAACAACACTTTTGACAGCCAGGGTCACCTCATGTCAGACAGTTTTATGGGTGGAGAAAGCTGGAGTACCCAGAGAGAACCACCAATCAATGGCGAGCAACTGAAAGGCTCCCCAACATACTAACTCCACACAAGCTGGGTAAGCATTGGTTGAAGACCAGTGCACCATCGACATGCAGTATGCCTTAGGACATGCCACCGTGCCCCCACGTGGGCAATGGGGGTGAAGTGTCCTGCCCAAGGAGACAATGCAGTTGCTGCAGGTGGGATTCGAACCGAGTACCTCTCAACTTGCAGCCTGCACCTCTACCTACTGAGCCACAACACCCCTGTACAATTATCTATACCAGTAAATAGAGATCAACATCATTCCTAACCTCTACTGGGATACATGTACATGTAATGACATAAATAAATATTTAAATTTGACTGCATGTACAGAAAGAAGGGAGTGAATTACTAATTAATCGCAGCACAATATATTCTCCACTCAAAAAGTATTTATAATTGTTCATAACAGCACAAGAAACATGTCTATGTGATGGAAGTTTGCAAGTGCATCTTGTGTTTTGTCCTCAGAAATTGTAAATAATTACTAAGTGAAAAATCTATACCACATTCAGTAATAATCCACCCTTCACATACTGTAGTCTCAATATTTTCTTTTTTTGTTTGGTTCAGTTCGTGATTTCACTACCAACCTCGCTAATAGCACATTATATTTTGCACTGCACAGTGCAAACGATCTTGTGTATTTCAGACTGCTTCATTCTTCTGCAGCGAGGAGCACATTAACTAATTAACGAGTATTTTCTGCGCTAATTGGGGCAGGACTTCTAGTTTAAACTGTAGGTTTAGAGGACTTCCATGCTAGGCATTGGTCCTGGATCTTATTTTACCAGTAAAGCAGAACTTGTATACCGCAGTACACAAGGGTTCTTTTTCTTGGAATTCCCACCATGAATATCATTATGTTCTGTAAAGAGTTAAGTGATGCAGTGGTAAAATGTAGATGTATGGATTTATAATTAACGTGTTTATTTTAGCCCCAAGCAGTTTTCCAGAATTTCCTGCAGCCACTTTGTCATGATTGCCTGTGTAGGTGTGTGTACTAAAGCAAATGCACATAATTTTATTTTTCAAACCTTGACCAACTTGTATACAAATGGATTGTGATTTGATGAGGAAAATACCACTTTTGTGATCAGAGTAGTTCTTTAGATTGCAAAGAAAATCACTTGTTCGGAGGCAACCGAGTTTATTAGCATAGCATTCAATTGAAGCATAAGGGGTCAGGTCTGGCATTCTTAAAAATGCAGGAAGGCTAAAATCGCTCCCCTCACAATGCATAAGGGAGCGATTAGCTCTCCTCAAGCTTAAAAATTTTAAAGCTAACGGTGGAAAAATGAAGGTTTACTGTTAATGAATTCTGCCTAGTGGGATTTGTACATTTTATTTGGTGCTGCTAACAAGGTAGTATCTGTGAGACATCTACACCGCCCCTCCCACACCTCTTAGCCTTGGCAAGGCCCATAGGTGTGGGAGGGTCAGTGTGGCTATCTTACAGAGACCACTAACACAGCAGAGATCTGAAAAGATGTGGATTTCAGTAAGGCTGTTATGGTAAACATTTTTTTCTAAGGATAGGAGGGCTAGTTTTTGCCCTCCTTAATTTTTTTTAAGGCGAGCAGTAGGCGAGCGAATAACTCACTCTCCTGAAAATGCCTGGCCTGAGGGTTAACTTCTATGTAATATGTCCTTAAAAGTTTTACCGTAAACACTTCACTGAAATGATCAGCATAATAAATTATGACACACTCTTTTTCTTTTAAACAACTAAATAATTTTTAGTGATGAACCGATTATCAAAATTTGCTATGAACTGATTACCGATTATTTCTCTGTCGATTATGCCAATTTCGATGCTGATTGGGATGTCTGAAATGGGACCCAGAAGAAAATCTGTTAGTGCCTGTTATACTGCAGAATTTTGTTGAAAAATCGCCAATTACGAAAGCTTAATACCACATATGTTCTCAGAGTTATAATGCATGTTTAGTGCTGGGCAATATTAGCCAAAATAATAATAATAATAATAATAGTAATAGGTAGTTGGGGTGGAGGTTAGATCGTTATAAACGATACAATCACACAATATTGTTCTCTTGTGATGATTGTGTGTTTTATTCTTTTAAATAGTGTTAATACGGTTTTGTGTAGTAATACACTTGGCTGTATTAACCAAGAAGATACTGAGCACACATACTTTGTGTCTTAATTGAACAATAACGTTGATGTTAATGTGTGTTGTGAAGTTGTATGGCGCATTGTTTACAGACACCCACGTGACTTCAGAATATATTATTTAATGTTCAGTTGGAGAGAAACATCAAGGGATGTAACTGACTTAAAAAATGAGCTTGACAAACTGAAAACGTGTTTATGACAATCATGTAACTTGCATGTTGCGTAACAATAATCTACCATTAGTTTTTCTCTAATTTTAATTTCTTATTGTACTGTGATGCTTGCATCATGTACAACAGACTAGCGGCTGAGCACATTTTATTTATACATGTCTCCTCCAATGCAACGTTGTACAGCACCATGAGTGAAGACCGGTGACTTCGTTCAGCTGGGAATTTAATAGAGGCGACCTCATACCGATTGCAGATGGTAAATTCAGTAATATCTTGACTCTGCAAATCCCTAAATATTCTGATATGCACTACACACATTTTTAACCCTTTACCCAACGCAGACGATATCAAAATTTATTATTTTAAATATCATTTTTTTCAAATTTTTCAAAAAATTTCAACAAAACCATATCATGTGACCCCTCGTTGGAACGACCTCGATGAGCTCGTTCCAACGAGGGGTCATATGATATGGTTTTGTTGAAATTTTTTGAAAAATAATATTTTTTCAACTGCTGAATTTGCATATTACGCGGGCGGATGCAGGCGATTCGTTGGGTAAAGGGTTAATGGGGAAATTTTATTGAAATGGCCAGAGTTACATGCAAATATAGAATAGCCGGAAACTGTGAGTTTTTAACTGCCGATTGTCATAATCGGCCGATACCCCACAACCGGCCAGTTCCGACTGCCGATTCCGATTATCAGTTCATCACTAACAATTTTCATTTTTCACTTCCAATAAAACTCATAACATACATTACAGTAATGTGATTACAGAAGCAGGCCTGGAGATGACCCACCAACGATTGTTTAGGTTAGATGGGGCTTCAATTACGTCAATTGTAAAATATGCGAACGAACAGAAGGTTAGGACAAAGTAATACAACATAACTTTATTAAATCGCTAATCTCGCGTATTTTGCCAGAAAGACTTGACAATTTTTCAAACTGGAACTACATGTATCTCAGCTCAACGATTGAGTACTGAATCCATATTATGAATAGAAGGGTATGCTTTTTCCATCTTACAATAATTTCTGCTGAATAAATAGCAACTGCTAATGTGCAATCTCACTTTGAGCTCCTTTGTTGTTGCTATTTATTTTGGCGGAAATCCTGCTAAAACGAAAAACAGCATGACTGGTGTAGTAAAAACAGAGAAGGCACCCATTACAACACCTTTGTTTTATATGGGTTACACCATGCTATAGAGCATAACCTGCCAATGGGTTATGATATACAGTATGACCACCAGCGTGGATGGGTCCCTTTTCATGAGTGGGCAATATTTCCAAGGATGCAATAATATTAGATTCCAAACACTAATTATAGAAATAATCATCTAATATTTAATTAATGAAGCACCGGGTACAACCCGGTGCTTCATTAATGAAATTTTTCCTGATGATGATTTTTATTACCTGGTAAATGCATGTATGGACATCACTGCCCACACGTGGATTACAACCAGTCCATGGCAACAATACTGCAAGTCAGGGTTGCAAAAGCAGCCAGAGAATTTTGACTGATTGTGACTGGGTTGCATTCTTTCTAAAAATCTTGCCAAATGAAAGTTGGAACAAACTTGACAAACTTGTTCAGTGAGGGGTCATGCATTTTGTTTTCCACAACAAACCTTGCAGCAACAGAACAGGATTTAGCAGGTAGAAGTGTTCCAGACAAGGATATAATTACCCTCATGGTTTTTTTTCAGTCAGTTCTTGGCAGTGTGTATATTTATCAGCAGCCACGACCTGGCAAGAAATCATTGCTATTAGAGCTGGGCAATATTGCAATTCAGTATTCAATATCGATATTTTCATAGAAAATACCTTTGTTTCAGTTTCGATACCAGTATCAGATCATGCATGCTGATATTGTGTACTGGGAAGGTTGACCAGCCTTTGCTGGAAGTGCTGATCAAGCGGGCTCGTCGAAAGAACAGGAAGATCAACCAGTGTTTGTCAAGAGAATCAGCTAGTCATGGAGGCTTTTTGTCTAGTCTTCGATAAAAGAGGCGTAAAAACCAGCATACGGTGACAAAATTGACAGTGTCTTGTAACTTGCAAGTTGCAAAACAAACAGGTTTTGAATGATAAATCCCCCAAAACAAGTTAACTACATAAGATTGATGAGAAGAAACCCACAAAACTGACAAAATAGCCCTTGAAAAATGAAATGGGAAATCTCCTTCATGCCCCTCCCCTGCTCTGCGATGGATCAATCGTCCGATTGAACATTACATGATTACGAGGCACAAGTGGTTGCGACAAAATGTGGGGGTGGCAAAGATTTATGAGGGTAAGGGAGGCTTGAGGTGAGCACTCATAGACGCCAGGGGGCTTCCCTCACATGCATCTCATGATCTCATCCCCATCTGTGGACCAATTAGTCTAACAGTACAGGGCATGGGCGGTTGAAACAAAAAATGGGCCGTGGGAATGGCTGAGAATAGTGTGGGGTCAGGGGAGGGTATGAGGTTATTCTCTCACACTCCTCTCGGCTTCTCATCCCCATTGGCCAACCTTGCATGGTGTGAACAACTACGACAGTTACTGTACATCTCGACTTCACTCAGCGCATCTTAGATAGAAAAAAGAGGCATATATAGGGTTATCTTGCTTAGAACTATCATAAAACTCTGTAGTCATGACAGCAAGCACATGGTCATGGGCTGTCTTAAGTTCATAACTGTACTTTTCTCACACATCGTGGTCGAATTATCAGTTGGTTTTAGCTTAAATAATATCAGACCTTTGATTTGTTAAGTTGTCAACAAAATAATATCTGGATACTAATCAAAAAGCAAATGGGAAAACTGTTAAATAGTACACGTTCAACAAACTGAACTTTCCCCGTTTGAAAATGGCAGTAAAACTTACCAATTTTCGTTTTGCCGCTGCCGACTTCAAGATAATTTCTTTTTCAGTATCGTCAAAATATTTTTTTGTGTTGATTGTGAATGTACATGTGAGTCAGTAAATTGGTCATGTTGGCCATTGATGTAGCTACTAAACTATTACAAAGTTTACACAAGCAAGACTTCTTGTTAATTCTTTCAAAATGCGTCACCCATGCACTCTTAAGACACACGTTCTGCCATGCTTTTTGGCGCGTTACGAGGAATTACCGCCTTATCCCCGATTAGTTTGTGTAAAAGCTAAATGTCAAAATTTCGGTAAACTTCATTTGCATTCGGTACGATATTTGACATCAAAGTAATATCGAAACTGAACCAAAAATTCAGTGCATCGCCCAGCTCTAATTGCCATACTACAACATGTACATTTGCACGTGTTAGGACTCATGGACTGAGGTGTTTCAGAAACTCTGGAAATTGTCTTGCATGCCCAAACATGTAATCAGTGTTCACGCGAGACCAAAATTTTTTGGTGCTGATGGGAAATTTTGTTCAGTGCCAAATGAATTTTCTGATGCCAAATGAAAGATTTTAGTACAAAATGGAATCTAAATGAAAATGGGAACAAGTTAAACATGTATCATCCTTTGAGTGTAACAAGGCACCATCTGCAATGCTGAAGCATTGCAGATGGTGCCTTGTTGCAGACAAAATGCAATATTTTAATTTGGTACTATCTGGCTCTTTAAAAATATTACATGTAGTTGTCAAAAAGTATCACAAGTGATAAAAACATAGAATATAAAAAGTAAAAGAATATTATTAACGTTTATAAAATAATTATATGATTATTATTTACTCACTGTTTATTCACTCCAAATAAGAGGCCTGCATCGCAAAGTGCTGCTAATGCCCCCGACCACAACAACCACAAAAATTTTTCTAAGTCGAAAGATTGAAAAAGGGCCATAACTCAGGAAAAAAATGGGTGGAAGAAACTCACATTAAACAGGTATTGTTACCACTTGATGCTGTAGCACCACACCAAATATCATTCAAATCAGAGTAGGAGTGGCTGAGATACAAGGGAAAATATTTGTACAGAAGTGAATTTCAAAATTTCCAAGTTGAAAAAGGGCAATAACTCTGGAGAAAATGTGTAAAGAACCTCACACTTGGCAAGTATCGTTACCCCCATGTTACTCATCATTGTACCAAATACAGTTCAAAATGGAGTGGCTGTAGCTGAGCTACAGGGGATAATGTTCAGATGAGTTTTGAATTTTATAAGTCGAAAAAGGACCATAATTGTGGAAATGAAAGTGTCAATGACACTGTGGCTTAACTTGATTGTGTGTAGTGTTTGTTATTATTTATTTATTTATTTGTGTTTAAGGTCACATACTTATGCACAATGGCTCATCGTGACCGTGACAGTGACAGTTTTATGGGTGGAAGAAGCCTGAGTACCCGGAGAGAACAACCGAGCATCGATGAGCAGCTGTCAGCTCCTCAACATTTTAACTCTGTTCAAGCTCCGCTCAAGCAGGGTTACAGCGGTTGAAGACATGTGCACCATCTATGTACAGTATGCCTTAGTACACAGCATCATCGTGCCCCCATGTAGGCAACCGGGATAAAGTGCCTTGCCCAAGGACACAACACGGTTCGTCCCCGATGGGCATCAAACTCTAGCACAGAAGTCCAACAGTCTACCACCGAGCCACCACGCTCCCATAGTGTTTGATGAAAAGGATAATATGCAATGTTTATGAAAGGTTTATGAAATAAGACAAGAATTTTGATAATTGAGAATATGTTAATTTCTGTTCCCTGCATGCTACGTTTAAGAATAATTTGAGTGCAGACTGTACTCAAGAATTAAGACCTGGGTTGATGTGGCCCTAACAGTTAATGTATGTCAACCAAAGTTACAGTAAAATCATTCCAAAATGAGTCATCCTACCAAGTTACACTGAAATCCCTTCAAATATATAACATGTTGACTTTGTTTGCTAAAGGAATCTAGGTTATGTGACAGTTTGACAGTCATGGTTGACTGATCATGACCAAAATAGGATAATCTCATTTAGATATCATACCAAGTTATCCTACCGAATTACAATGAAATCCCTTCATAAAAACAACCTGTAAGCAGCGCTAAAGGAATCTAGGTCAAATGACCAGGCGGTAGTAAAGGCTGACCGATCGTGACCAAAATACGACAGTCTCATCTGGACATCATACCAAGTTATCTTTCCAAGTTACAATGAAATTGCCTCATAAAAATGAACTGTAGGCTGTGCTAAACAAATTTAGGTTACTGGCCATAACAGTTAATGTATGTCAACCAAAGTTACCAAGTTAAACCAAAGTTACCAAGTTAAACCAAAGTTACCTAGTTACAGTAAAATCATTCCAAAATGAGTCATCCTACCAAGTTACAAAGAAATCTCTTCAAAAATATAACACGTAAACTTTGCTAAAGGAATCTAGGTCATGTGACAGTTTGGCGGTCATGGTTGACTGATCATGACCAAAATAGGATAATCTTATCTAAATATCATACCAAGTTATCCTACCTAGTTACAATGAAATCCCTTCTTAAAAACAACCTGTAAGCACTGCTAAAGGAATCTAGGTCAAATGACCAGGTGGCGGTAAAGGCTGACCGATCGTGACTAAAATACGACAGTCTCATCTGGACATCACACCAAGTTATCTTTCCAAGCTACAATGAAATTGCTTCATAAATATGAACTGTAGACTGTGATAAACAAATCTAGGTCACATGCCTGTGCGGCCATCACGGTTTGCCAATCATGGCCAAAATATGACTTTCTCATCTAGACATTATACACAGTCATCCTACCAAGTTACAATAAAATCCCTTCATAAATACGTACATGTGCTAAAGGTTTTTGGGCTTCGGGCCTGCAAAGCCATCACAGTTGACAGATCCCAACCAAAAGGGGATGTTCCCATACAGACATTATACCGAGTCATCCTTCCAAATTGCAATGAAATCCCTTCATAAATATGAACTGTACACTGTGCTAAAGGTTTCTGGGTTTCAGGCCCTCACAGCCTTCATGGTTGGCCGATCACATCCAAAAGGGTATGTTCTCATCTAGACACTGTAGAGTGATCCTACCAAGTTACAATGAAATCCCTTCTTAAATAAGACCTGTAGATTGTGCTAAAAAGGCTTTGGGGTTTTGGGCTCTCGCAGCTGCCATGGTTGACCGATCATGACCAAAAAGGGACATCCTCCTCTAGACATTATACAGAGTCATCCTACCAAGTTACAATGAAATCTCTTTATCAATACGACCTGTAGACTGTGCTAAAGGTTTTGGGCTCTTGCAGCCATCACGACTGACTGATCACGACCAAAAGGGGACGTTCTAATCTAGACATTATATGAAGGCATCCAACAATGTTACAATGAAATCCCTTCAAAAAATGATCAGACAAGAACTACGGGGTGTAGCCTGTGCCAAAGAAATTGTGAATAGACTCACAGACTAACAGACTTCTGCACATGTGATGGCAATAGCTTATTTTGACTTTGTCAAGTTAAGCAAAAAATGTGTGGAAGGAATTCACGCTATACAGGTATCGTTCCCACATGATGTTCTATCACATCACCAAATATCATTCAAATCAGAGTAGCAGTAGCTGAGACACAAGGGAAAATGTTGGTACAGATGAACAGATGGATGGAAATTACCTCACATTGCACTAAGTTAAAATTTGGGCTACAATAGGGAGCCCAAATATAAACCCAGGGAACCAAGTTGAACAAACTTGAATCTGACTCCCCTAGAGATGTTGTAAACCAAACATGAAAGGATTCTGACAGGTGAATCTGAAGATTTTTGAAGAAATCACCTCATATTGTACTAAGTTAAATTTTAGCCTTCCATATGAAGCCCAAATATTAACCCAGGAACTCGATTTGAACAAATTTGAATTTGACCCCCCTAGAGGTGTTGTAAACCAAATATGAAAGCATTCCGACTGGGAGATCTGAAGAAGATTTTTAAAGAAATTTCCTCATATTGCACTAAGTTAAAATTTGGGCTACCATAGCAAGCCCAAATATATACCTAGGGACCCGATTTGAACAAACTTGAATCTGACCCCCCAGAGATGTTGTACACCAAATATGAAAGCATTCTGACTGGTGGATCTGAAGAAGATTTTTAAAAATTATCCCTGATATTGAACTAAGTTAAAATTAGGGCTTCCATAGGAAGCCCAAATATGAACCTAGGGACTTGGTTTGAAGAATCTTGAATCTGACCCTCATAACAATGGTGTATACCAAACATTAAAAGAGTCTGACTGGTGGTTCTGAAGAAGAAGATTTTTAAGGAATATTCCCCATATAGACCTAAGTTAAAAATTTGGGCTCCTGAATTGAGCCCAAATATGAACCAATGGGCTTTATTTTAACAAACTTGTGCCCTCCCCCCCCCCCCCACCACCCCACCCCCACGAATGCTGTATACTGAATATCAAAAGATTCTGACCATTGATTCTGGAGAAAAGATTTTTTTTAAATTTTGGCAAATAGGCCGACTCAGCATTTTTTTCGATTCCCTCTACAGAACACCCTAACATAACCGATGGCAATTTTTTTTACCATTCAATGCTACTGCTTCTAAGGATGATGCATACCAAATAACAGCTCTCTGTTCCATGTGGTTTGGGAAATATGGGCATTTGAAAATATTTCTACTTTTAGCTCCTGGGGTTCCCATGGGGATGCAGGATTTTTTTTTTTTGCATGAGTCAAGTACTTATGTCCCAATAATACCACATACCATATTTGCTTCAAATTGGACCATCGGTTCAGAAAATATAAATTTTGGGTGGGGCCAAAAATCTAACCCCTCCCATTGCACAGCCCAATATTGCTTCATGAACTTCATTTGAACAAATTTGATTCTGCACCTCAGAAGGAAGCTCCATAACAAACATCAAGTCATTGTACCCACTGGTTCATGAGAAGATTTTTAAAATATTTTGGTGCAGTTCCCCTTACCCCCTCCATATGGGGCTGGGAATGTTGAGTTGAACAAAAATGGAATGCCCCTTTGGGACCATCACTCAATGAAACTTTCACTTGAATTGGTCCAGTGGTTTTGGAGGAAAAGACCAAAACATGGTGTTGAAAGACGACAGACAGAGAGCGATGAGATTAGCTCAGCTTGACTTTGTCAAGGTGACCTAAAATAAACATTAAGCAAGATAAAAAGATTAAGTGAGGAAGAAATGTTTTGATAAGAATCAGATTAAATGGATAAACTACTAATCCAGTTAACCCATACATGTAACAAAGAACCATGATTATAACTGTTGCCAAAACATTTACTCAACAGGTACAGTCCTGGAGCTAAAAAAATGCACTGTTTGAAAAATATTGTGGAGCATTAAGGCACTGTGAGGGTATATAAATGTGTGTTGTTTTGAGAAAGTATCACTCTGCCCAGTGGCAAGTTACTGTCATAATTCAGCAATTCCTTATGCATTTAACCCCTTCAGCCTCGAGTGGTCATTTTTCTGGCCAGTAAATGTGTGGGATACACCAATCAATATTTTCAACGTGCAGCCCTGAGGCTACACGTTGAAAATATTGATTGGTCTACCCCAAATAATAAATATGGACTCTTCTAATTGCTGCCATTGAACTGGAATGGAAGATACCACTAGAGTTCAAAGGGTTAAGGTTTCTGGTTTTGGTGACAGTATTCCCTCGAAAATTCATATACTAACATTTTAAAGGTGCAATTTACTCCCGTCACTGATTTCACGGGAGCTTAAAACTGCATCCGTCAATTTTGTAATGTGTTCATTTCCAGCATCGAACAGGTATAAATTCTATCTTGTCTGTGTCACCAGACAGCGATTTTATTGAAAACTACGCACTAAAATAAATGAAAGTGTCAATGACACTGTAGCTCAACTTATCAAGGCATGTACATGTATAGTATGTGACACAGCAATGACAAACATCTAGGTAATGACCTGATAACAAAGGTATATATAAAGTATTGTAACGGTCTGCACATAAATACTGGCCGTAGCCTGTAGCAAATGTATAGGTAAAGTATTGTAAAGGTGGGTGACAGTCAGATGCTCAACTAGAAAAGAAATCTTTGAGTCCCAGAGTGGGCCTGACTGAACCCCAAAATATTTGTTCTCAAATCACAGTGATAACAAAGACACCCCAAAACTCACTCGTTCCTGTCCCAAGGTGAAAACAAAGGTATCTAAGAAGTTTCGTGAAGATCAGTTCATAAATACGAGCTGTATAGAAGTTGTGACAAAAAACTGATTGGACCTAATTTCGGTACAAAATGGCCACTGGCAACCATCTTGAATTTTGGACTGCACTCAGAAACACTCGTTCTCGTCCCAAGGTGATAACAAAGGTACCCAAGAAGTTTCCTGAAGATCGGTTGATAAATACAGCCTCTTGTCCAAGCTGTATTGACATGTGCACTTACAATGTATTAGTAGTGCTAAATAAATCAAAATTCCTCTAATTTGCATAATTTCTGCACGAGAAAAAAACCTGTACTATATGTGATGTGTTCCATGTTACTAAACATTCATACAAAATTTATTCAAATCAGAACTTTCATACAGAAGTTCTGTACAAAAGACTGATTGCACTAATTTTAGTACAAAATGGCTGTTGGTGGCCATCTTGAATTTCGGACCACACCCAAAAACACTCGTTCTCATCCCACGGTGACAAAAAAGGTACCCAGGAAGTTTTGTAAAGATCGGTTCATAAATACAGCCTCTAGCCTGAGCCATATAGAAGTTGTGTACAAACAAGAGGCCCCACGGGGCCTGAAGCGCTCATCTTGTACAGAACACAATTTAAACAGAGTCCAAGAATGAGTCTACATTAAGCAAGCCATCTCCATAGGCTATACTGTCAATCCTTGAGTCCCTCAGGATTGACAAAAATAATCTGGGCATCATGCCTTTTCTTCAGTTGATCATAAGTAAAATGTAGAGCTCCCCTATGAAGCCCCTTGATACAACCTATGTGGATTAATCTTAGTACCTCTAGAGGGTACTGAATACAAAATTTTTAATTCTTCAGCAAAATGGCCAATTCTGGCTCCCATAGAGAGCCCAAATATTAACCCAGGCTCTTGATTTGAACACAGTTAAATCTGACTTCCCTAGAGATGTTGTGTACCGAATATGAAAGCATTCTGACTGTTGGATCTGAAGAAGAGAAATTGTAAAGAAATTTCTTCGAATTGCACTAAGTTCAAATTTGGGCTACCATAGCGAGCCCAAATATTAACCTATGGATCCGATTTCAACAAACTTGAATCTGATCCCCCTAGAGATGTTGTATACCAAATGTGAAAGCATTCTGACAAGTGAATCTGAAGAAGAAGATTTTTGAAGAAATTCCCTCATATTGTAATAAGTTAAATTTCATGTTCCCATATGGAGCCCAAATATTAACCTAGGCACTCGAATTGACAAACCTGGAATCTGACCCCCCTTGAGATGTTGTATACCAAATATAAAAGCATTCCGACTGGTGGATCTGAAGAAGAAGATTTTTAAAGAAATTTCCTCATATTGCACTAAGTAAAAATTTGGGCTACCATAGTGAGCCCAAATATATACCTAGGGATCTGATTTGAACAAACTTGAATCGGACCCCCATAGAGATGTTGCATACCAAATATCAAAGCATTCTGACTGATGGATCTGAAGAAGAAGATTTTTTTAAATTACCCTCCATATTGAAAACATAGGAAGCCCAAATATTAACCTAGGGACTTGGTTTGAATAATCTAGAATCTGACCCTCATAACAATGATGTATACCAAATATTAAAAGATTCTGACAGGTGGTTCTGAAGAAGAAGATTTTTAAAGAATATTCCCCATATTACCCTATGTTAAAACTTTGGTCTCCTGTAGAGAGCCCAAATATGAACCAATGAGCTTTATTTCAACAAACTTTTATCTGCCCCCCCCCCCCCCCCCCCCCACCTCCCTATGAATGCTGTATACCAAATATCAAAAGATTCTGATGATTGGTTCTGGAGAAAAGATTTTTTTTAATTTTTGCAAATATGCTGACTCAGCATTTTTTCGATGTCCATTACAGAACACCCTAAAATAACCGATGGCAATTTTTTTTTCCATTCAATTCTACTGGTCATAAGGATACTTCATACCAAATAAAAACTCTCTGTTCCGTGGGGTTTGGGAAATATGGGCGTTTGAAAATATTTATATTTTTAGCTCCCAGGGTTCCCATGGGGATGCGGGAATTTTTTTTTTTGCATGGGTCAAGCACTTATGACCCAATACTACCACAAACCAAATTTGATTCATACCGGACCATTGCTTCAGAAAATAGAAATTTTGGGCGGGGCCAAAAATCTTACCCATCCTATTACAAAGCCAAATATTACTTCACGAACTTCGTTTGAACAAACTTGATTCTACACCTCATATGGAAGCTCCATAGCAAATATCAAGTCATTGTACACACTGGTTCTTGAGAAGAAGATTTTAAAAATATTTTGGAGCATTTTCCCCCACTCCCTCCCTATGGGGCTGGGCATGCTGAGTTGAACAAAAATGAAATGTCCCTTTGGGACCATCACTCACACAAACTTTCACTTGAATTGGCCCAGTGGCTTTGGAGGAAAAGACCAAAACATGGTGTTGAGAGACGACGGACGACGGATGGAGAGCGATGAGATTAGCTCAGCTTGACTTTGTCAAGATGAGCTAAAAACTGAATAGACCTAATTTCGGTACAAAATGGCCACTGGCAGCCATCTTGAATTTTGGACCACACTCAGAAACACTCGTTCTCGTCCCAAGGTGATAACAGAGGTACCCAAGAAGTTTCGTGAAGATCGGTTGCTAAATACAGCATCTAGCCCAAGCCGTATTGACATGTGTACTTACTGTGTGTAAGTAGCACTGAAAAAAATCAAAGTTCATCTAATATGCATAATTTCTGCATGAGAAAAAAACCCGTATTATATGTGATGTATCCCATGGTACTAAACATTCACACAAAAAATTATTCAAATCAGCGCTTTCATATGGAAGTTCTGTGCAAAAATCTGATTGCACCTAATTTTGTACAAAATGGCTGCCATCGGCCATCTTGAATTCGGACTGCACCCAAAAACAGTCGGTCTCATCCCACGGTGATACCAAAGGTACCCAAGAAGTTTCGTAAAGATCGGTTTATAAATACGGCCTCTAGCCCAAGCCGTATTGGCATTTGCACTTACTGTGCTGAAAGTAACACTAAATACATCAAAGTTAGTCTAATTTGCATAATTTACGTACGAGAAAAAACACCGTATTATATGTGATGTATCCCATGGTACTGAACATTCATACAAAAAATTATTCAAATCAGCGCTTTCATATAGAAGTTCTGTGCAAAAATCTGATTGCACCTAAGTTTGTACAAAATGGCCGCCAGAGGCCAACTTGAATTTCGTATCAGACCCCAAAACACTCGTTCTCATCCCACGGTCATAACAAAGGTACCCAAGAAGTTTTGTAAAGATCGGTTTATAAATACGGCCTCTAGCACGAGCCGTATTGAATTGTTGACAGACAGACGGACGACTGGCCATGGCATAAGCTCAAATTTGGCTTTGCCAAATTTGAGCTAAAAACCACAAAACTTTTGATGCCTACCAAATGTATATTTTTCATGCCCAATGCTGTATTTTTGGTGCCAAATGAATTTTTTCAATGCAATTGGAGCCATCGGTACTCAACAGCATGAACATGTCATGTAGGAAACCTAATTCGTTTTTCAGCACTTTTTAATTCAGTAAGACTTTAGCACTTGCAAGAGGCCTATAACAGTTAAAAAATCATGCAAGGTCTTCACCACTTTCAAAATATGTCCTTCGTTTTATGAAAGATGAAAAATGCCGCTCAGGATCACAGATCCAATGTCGAGGTGTGACCTTGACCTTTGACCAGGCGAGTCCAAGGTCAATAGGGTTCTTCCTCGCACCAAGGCCAACACACCTATGAAGTTTCATGACTCTAGGTTGAACCACTATCAAGTTCTCATCCGGAAACCAATTGTTGCGATATACTATGTTCAAGGTCACTGTGACCTTGACCTTTGACCTGGTGAGTCCAACATCAATAGGGTTCTTCCTCGCACCAAGGCCAACACGCCTGTAAAGTTTCATGGCTCTAGGTTGAACCACTATCAAGTTATCATCCGGAAACCAATTGTTGCGATATACTATGTTCAAGGTCACTGTGACCTTGACCTTTAACCTGGTGAGTCCAAGATCAATAGGGTTCTTCCTCGCACCAAGGCCAACATACCTATGAAGTTTCATGACTCTAGGTTGAACCACTATCAAGTTATCATCCGGAAACCAATTGTTGCGATATACTATGTTCAAGGTCACTGTGACCTTGACCTTTGACCTGGTGAGTCCAAGATCAATAGGGTTCTTCCTCGCACCAAGGCCAACACACCTATAAAGTTTCATGACTCTAGGTTGAACCACTATCAAGTTATCATCCGGAAACCAATTGTTGCGATATACTATGTTCAAGGTCACTGTGACCTTGACCTTTGACCTGGTGAGTCCAAGATCAATAGGGTTCTTCCTCGCACCAAGGCCAACACACCTATGAAGTTTCATGACTCTAGGTTGAACCACTATCAAGTTATCATCCGGAAACCAATTGTTGCGATATACTATGTTAAAGGTCACTGTGACCTTGACCTTTGAAGTAGCGAGTCCAAAATCAATAGGGTTCTTCCCCTCACCAAGGCCAATCTACCTATGAAGTTTCATGAATGTGAGTTGAACCATTATCAAGTTATCATCCGGAAACCAATTGTTTAAGATTTACTATGTTCAAGGTCACTGTGACCTTGACATTCAACGTAGCATGTCCAAAATCAATAGGGTTCTTCCTCCCACCAAGACCAACCTATGTATGAAGTTTAATGAATGTGAGTTGAACCACTATCAAGTTATCATCCGGAAACCAATTGTTTACGCCCGCCCGCCCGTCCGCCCGAAGCCCGCCCGCCCGCCCGCCATTCACCAAACTATAAGTCGAGTTTGACTTCGTCACAACTCGACTAAAAATGATATTAACCCCAAAAATACAGACTATTTTCTTCAATTTTTCATCAAAATCAAATGTAGAGCAGCCATTTGTGATTTGATGAATAATTCATAAGAGCCTAATATAAAAATTTGTTACAAGGTCTACTCCTATCTTGCGTTCAACCGATTACCAAAAATGGACGCTGACCAATATCTGGTTATTTGAGCTCACAATCGCCTGATTCCAAAGCCGATTCCGATTGTAATATCATGCACTACTGGACAAGTCAAGGCTCGCAAAGAACTACATTAAATTTAACATATTGTACAGTGTTTACAGTCTGTTCACTACTAGATAAGTCAAGACTCAAAAGAACTACATTAAACTGAACATATTTCACAGTGCTACACTCCGTTGTCTCAGGTCAAGTAAAATTAACAGTCACGCACACTTGGGCGGTAAACGTGGCTCTCGGGGCCACGTTTACAACACAAGTGCATGCAACTGGTAACTTTTACTTCAACCTGAGTCAATGGAGTGAAACCTTCACTTTTCCAGTATGGACTGGCAATTGTCACAAGTATGCTCTGTTGTAAACTTCACATGTCGTTTAACTTGTATATCCCGTAAAGGGGCGTCTAGAGATTAAGAATACACATAACACATTGTGGTGATTTTTCAACTTTATTGAATGGTATCATTGACATCATTTTACATTATCAACTGAAGGATTGCAGAAGATAATAAAATGCGGTTTATGAATCATCACAAAATGCTTGGCAACAGTCAGTTGAATCGATGTTCCAAGAGTCGTTGCCATTCTCATCCGATTGCCCACAATCAGCCGATTGTGATGGCCAGTTCTGATCATCGGTTGAACACTACTCCTATTATAGGAATATATTGTCTCTTGAGTGCAAAAAATGTGCCATCTGCAATGCTAAAGCATTGCAGATGTCACCTTCATGCACTTGGGAGGCAAAAGAGCCAGCACTATACATGTACCTCTACTGGGGAACAGGGTGTTATTGTACTAGGCATGAAAATCCACTTGCAGCAGGCAATGAGTTAAAAATATTTGGCGGCCATTACATCCCTCATATTGCTTGGCACTGTAAAAATGATGTTTCTGATTTCAAATAGACAAATTATACAAATGTACTTTGTTCTACATTGACATAAAAAGCTACAAGTACATATTTAACATGCTGACAAAATATTTTTGATAAGATCTTTTTCTCAATAGAAATATGTCAGTTACTAACTAAAAGTCCTTGTGAATGAATAAATAAATATTGATTGTGATGTACTCAAGATATAATTATACAGCAGAAATGACATGACAATAATTTCCTGTTGTTTTCAAAGGATAACATTTATTTAATAGAGAACCAAGAGAGTAATTTACTGCATGTACAGCAGCACTCACACTGTCAGGTGTCAATGCTGCCAACTGCACTAAATAAATTTGTTTGGCACCAAATATACAAACATTTAACACCAAAATGTGCCACCAAAAATATACTTTCGTTAAGTCTCGCAGGCTTTGTGGTTAATTGTCTCAGTGCATCAATTTCAGTAAAATCAAAGACGACATAGGTGTGACAGAATTCACTTGTCAAGTCATCTGTAGGTAACAGGTGTAATCATGGCTCTTAGTTATCAGTCAACTGAATTAATGGTTGGCCCATTTAATCTGACTCATATCAAAACATTTCTTTGTTACCTAATGTTTTATCTTCCTTAATCTTTTTTTGTAATATAATAATTTATTTGGAACATAATAAATTATTTACCACAGGTTATTTGGAGTGAAGAAACACTTTCAGTAAATAATGATCCTGAAATTACACTGTAAATGTTTTTATCATTTGTGGCTTTTTTTGTGCAACTAAAATACATGTACTTAAAAGTGCCTGGTAATACTAAATTGAAAATTTAAAATATTGTACTTTGAATGCAACAAGCCTAAGGCATTATCTGCAATGCTGGATGGTGCTTTTTTGCATTCAAAGGATGTACAAAGTTAATTTGTTCTCATTTACAATCGGATCCATTTGGCATTAAAAATTTTCATCTGACACCAAAAAAAATCATTTGACAGAGAAGAAAAATGCCACTGGGCACCAACAAATTTGGGGCCAGTGCGAGCAATGATTTACAGCACTGTGATCACAAAGCCAGTCTTTTTTGTGATCAGTCACTTGACTGGATGACGATCCACTTATACCAGCGGGTCATTGTAACTTGTATTGGTAACAGTTCAAAATAGCCCAATATTGTTTTGTAATGTACAGTATGTGGAGGGGTGTGCGGTGGCTCAGTGATTACGGTTTGAACTTCAAACCAAAAGGTCCATGGTTCAATCCCTGCCAGGGGTTACTGCATTGTGTCTTTGGACAAGGCATTTCATCCCGATTGCCCATGTGGGGGTACGTTGGCATTGAGTACTAAGGTGTATTGCACGCTGAAAATCCACTTGTGTTCAACCAATGCTGACCCTGCTTGTGTGGAGTTAGTACACTGGGGAGTCTGGCAGTTGCTCGCTTTTGCTCGGTGGTTCTCACCGGTAACAGGAAAAAAAGTCATAGGAAAAAAAGTCAAGGACTAAAAGTCGAAGGAAAAAAAGTCATAGGAAAAAAAGTCAAGGAAAGAAAGTCAAAATATATATATATATTATATGAAATAAAAATAATAAATAAATTTCATTTTACTATAATGTATTTTATCCATTTTTGACTGTATATTTCATGGACTTTTCAGAATTATTTATTTGTGATACATGCGTATGTGGAAATAAGGTGCAAAATGAATTAGTGAAGACTATCATGAAATTAATTGACTTAACCATTATAAATTCATGCAGCTTCTAATCCTCATATTTATCTCTTATTGCTGTGGGTTTCGAATGGAATGGTTTAACGCGCCGAAGGCATGCAGGGACGGTATGGGGAGCAAGCCCCTTTGGACCCTCATTGGCTGTAAGTGATTAATTTCCACATGTCTACTCATGTTGAAGGAGGAACAGGTTCAGGTACTTGGTAGGTGTCACCGGTTGCGGCGTGAAGGTCTCTTTGACTGATGTCGGTTGAACCCTCGGGTGAGGACCAGTGTGAGAGGTTGGGTCCTCTCACAAAGGTACTACCTCTCCCCGAGGGTGCAGTCAATTTGGATTTTCAGGCAAGTATAGTCTGCCACTTTGGAGATGATATTGAGCGATGTGGGTTTCATAACTTAGCCTGTGTTTTTATTATAATTATGGAGATTGAGCAAAGACAATTTTGATAGTCTAAAATAATTTTACTGGCCAGGTTTCATAAATTTGCCTGTGTTTTTGTTATAATTCTGGAGATAGAGCAAAAATGGGTATATATGACTGTTAAGATGATGATAAAATTAAGGTTCTAACGGTGCATGAGGTTCTCACGGTGTATGAAGTTGAGACCAGTTGACAGTTTTTAACCAGACGAGGTTCTGAGAAAGTGATTCTCATCATATCTCAGAGAAAGCTAAGAGTAAACTATATAACACACACGCACCTTGTCTGACTTAAATTCCTAAACTTCTCAAAATAACTAAACCTAAAACTAAATTAACTAAATTAATCATGACAAGCATCAATCCCAACACTAGCATCATCATAAAGCCAGCCAACTTCACCACAAATGGAAAAAGGAAGGAAGAGACCTGGGAGGAAAAGAAAGAGAGGGAGAGGAAAGAACACAAGGATAGAGAGAAGGAAAGAGAGAAGGAGAGAGCAGCTCATAGAGAATCTATCACTGGAGCACATAAGGTAAGTTTTAGTGGAAATACTAAGGGGGCGGGGGGGGGGGGGGGGGTCCCAATATGACATGATACAAAAATTTATGGAGGATAGAGAGAAGGAGAGAGCCGAAATTCGGGAAGATAGAATGAGGGAGAGGGAGGAATGGTGGCTGAGGTATGCTGAAATGGAAAGAAAGCATGCCTAGCAGGAGGATACCATTGCTAAACTAACCAAAGATATGGCCGAGGAGAGAATGGCTGCCAGCGAGAGGTTTACCGATTTGAGAAACAAAATCAGAACCCTGTCAGCACAACTGGGCTTGCAAAAACCACCAAATGCACCAGACAGCTGTGTTGCATTGGAGGTTACTGCACTGAGGGATGCTCCAGCAGCCACTGTGGCACCTGTTGGGTCTCCACCTTGCAGCCCAAACCAAATTGTAGCAATTGCCGAGGTTCATGCTGAAGCAGAGGCAGAGGCCTTGGATAATTCTTTAGATAATTCTTTTATAAGAGAGATTCTACCCACCGACCTCCAGGTGGTTACTCCTGAGGGACCTGTCCCTGAAGAGTCATCATCTGGTCAGGGGGGACACAGGCCCTATCAATGCAGCACTCAAGGATCCAGCTGATCCCTGCTCTCTGGGCACCATCTGCCCAGATAAAAATTTAGATATAATGCTCGCCACACCACTGGTCAGCGCTCCTAGCAGCACTCTGACCCCATCCCGCAACAAAGGCAAAAGAAAGAATTCAATAGACCTAGAGAGTGAGTTGGTGGAGGTGGTGGATGGACAGGGCTTTTACCACACTGTTGACCGGCAGTTCAAGAAAGTGAGGAACTGCCCTCCACCCACCACCTCACCCAAAGCACTCCATCATACTAACAATGAGCCTCAACCAAACCAGCCAGGGCCCCCCTCACTCATGGAGACACCCTGGACAACAGTGGTCAAAAGAGAGAAGGCAAAAACTAGCATGATAGCCAACAGCCAAATCCAAAATGGAGGGCAAAATTCAAACCCCCCCACCAATAGTACCAACAGTACCAAAAACAAAACAAACGGCAGCAGGGAGGGCAGGGGTAACAACTCGCCAAACCTCACTGCGGTTATAACTAGGGTCCACCCCGATACACCCAGTGGAGCCATAAACCTCAGCCTTAATAACTGCAAATGAGAGAGATTCCACTCCAGAGCCACAGGCAAGGCCATGTGGAAAATTAAAGTCACCTGCCCCAACAAGGAAACCAAAATAAAAATAATCAAAAATGGGATCCACATCAATGGCAGGTGGCATATATATGCTGGGGAGGAATACAATATCTCTCCAAAGCCCATACAGTGCCACAAATGCCAAAAGTTCGAGCATATAGCCAACAAATGAAGAGGGAATCTAACCTGCATGAATTGCGGAGATTCACATCTCACCAAGTCATGCAGGTTAAAATCCCCCTCTTGCCCCAACTGTAAAGGAAGTCACCCCAGCAGCTACCGTGGGATGTCCTCATTTCAAAAAAGTAAAAACTGCCATCGAGCTGAAAAACCTAAATCTCATCAAGCCTGACAATGCGTCATCTCCACATACCGTCTGCTCCCTTATCGCCGGATCCCTTTATTCAGTATTAAGCAAACACGCTAAGACCAATCTGTCCGACATCTGCCAGGATGTCAGCCGATCGGCGTCCCGACTCTTCAAGGCGCATATTTCGGAATCACTAATCAAATCCGCTATCAGCTCAGAATAAAGCACCTGTCTAAACCTATATCTAAAGCACCGCTACTAACTCCCAACCCCCATCATGACTAAGCTACAAATAGCCATGTGGAACGCTAGAAGCGTTAATAACAAAAAACTTCAAATGAGCCGATACTTTGAAGATACAGACATTATCTGCATCTGCGAAAGTTGGCTTCAACCCAGCAAAAAATTTTCAGTTAGCGGGTTCAGCACTATTAGAAGAGACCGACAAATCACCAAAGGTGGCGGCATAGCTCTTCTAATAAAGCAGAACATCAAAACTAAAACAATAAAAACCAATCACCTTGATGCAGAGGTGATTGCAACTGAAATCACTGTCGACAACAAAAACATCATGATTATTTGTTATTAAAACGACCCAAGCAAAATTGTTTCTGACACTGTCTTTGAATTCTTTACGAGGAAATACAAACACTGCATTTTCCTCGGCGACTTCAATGCCAAACACTTGTACTTTGGCTGTAACAAAACCACCCCTAACGGTGAAGCCCTCCTTGAAATCACAAAAAAGCATAACCTTCATGTGGTTATGAATGACAGCTCTGCAACTTATATCAGCAATAACCCATTATTCTTATCCGAGATCCTCGATCTAATTATCGCCAGTGACTCCCTGATAAATCACATCGATGACCACTGGGTCGACGATGACGACTTAGGCAGCGATCACCTCCCGGTCCATGCCTCACTGCATCTAGGAAGTGTCCCACTCAGGTCCCCCCCCCCCCCCCCCACTCTCCGCAGAAATTTTAGAAAAATTAATTGGAACCTCTATCATCGATGTCAAACTCACAAACACCCCCCCCCCCCCCCCCCCCCCCCCCCCCCCCATCCAATGCAGCGGAACTCAGAACCCAATGTGAGGGCATAGAGAAAATCATTAACTCAACCCTAAACGAAATATGCCCAAAAGGAGAAGTATGCCCCTGGAGATATACTATCTCGGGCGACACACTCTCACTAATCAAAACTAAACGGAAAGCTCTTCGCGCTCTTAAAACCGAAACTGACCCCTGTAAGAAAGCTGACCTAGAAAAAACATACAACCGCCTTCATGGCGAGGTCAAGAAAGGCCTCCAAGATGAAAAACAAGCAAACTGGGAAAAGGCAACAGCCGATCTAAACGGAGTCCAGGATGCCAAAAAATTCTGGGACTCTTTCAAAACCCTAACTGGGCAAAAAAACAAAAGCCGCAAAGCCACAGGCAAACCTCTTAAGAAGGAAGACGGTTCCTTCACGCGCACCGACAAAGACAAGGCCGACACCTTTGCCAACCTCCTAAGAAAAACGCATCACCCGCATCAAGGTGCAGGCAGCGATGACACCGCCATAAATGCCATTGATGACTTCATCAGTGAACACCCTGATATCTACCGTGACCCCAAATTCGATAACGAGCCAGAAAACGGGGATGACAATGACCTCGTCATCCCCATCACTAATGACGAAATCATCAACGTCATAAAAAAATGCAAAAATTCTTGCTCACCCGGCGAAGACGAAGTAAGCTACAAAATTCTAAAACAAAGCCCATACTCCCTAATCGAAAAACTAAAATTGTTCAACGCATGCCTCACCCATGGCTACTTTCCCAAATGTTGGAAAAAAGCCATCGGTGTCATGATACCAAAACCGGACAAGGACCCCTCCGATCCAGCCAGCTACCCCCAATCAGCCTACTCAGCTGCATTGGTAAGACATTCAACGAATCCTTACCAATCGGTTCAGGGGGCACCTTGTAGACGATTTTTTTCAATAAATGGCAAAGAGCCTATAGAAACTGTAAAGAAGGCATCAAACATGTCTACCGACTAGTCAGCCAAATGAAAACCGCTATCAACAATCAGCAAATAGGCGCGGCAGTCCTGTTAGACGTCGAAAAAGCATTTGACTCCGTTTGGCACAATGGAATGCGCTACAAATTATCAAAAATGAGACTGCCCAAGAAATTGCTCAGATTACTATCCTCTTTCTTAAATGATCGCGAAATTAAAGTCAGAGTGAACAATGAAATGTCTGACAGTGTCCCCCTTGAAGCAGGCACCCCCCAAGGATACGTCCTAAGCCCCCTCCTTTACATCTACTATGTAAATGACCTTAACTTTTCCGAGGATCGTGTTCAAGTCTCCCAATTCGCGGATGATAAGGGCGTCTGGGACTCTAACAATATGGCCAATCTGCTCCAAAAACCCCTGCAACGTGCTCTTGATGACCTAGAACAATGGTGTGCCAAATGGAGAATTAAGCTAAACACCAATAAAACTCAACAAATCACCTTTACTCGCAAGAAAAATAAACGTGATTTTGACCTAAAACTTAGGGATAACACCCTCCCAGAATGCAAAGAGGCGAAATTCCAGGGCATCACCATTGATCAAAAATTGTCCTTTAACAAACACACCAACGACATGGCGAAGAAAGCCACCAAACGCATTAACTTACTGAAAATGCTTAAGGGAACTTCATGGGGAGCCAACCAGTCCACCCTACTCAGATTATACAAAGCCTTTGTGCGCCCAGTACTCGAATACGGTGCAATCATACTAACTGGCCTCAATCAAACTAATATGGGAAAACTCCAGAAGGTCCAAAATCACGTGATTAGAGTTGCCCTCCACGCCCCATGGGACACACCCATCAAAACACTTCATGACAGGGCCGATATCCCCACTATTAAAGACTGCCTAGCCACCCTGGCCACAAAAAATCATGACTGGTTAACCAACAGTGAACTAATCTCCGAACTTGGAGCCATTTGCGAAAGCCGACAAAAGCCCAAAAATTGCAATCAAAACTAAGACCGCTCGAAAAAAACTAGGGAACTAGAAGGTGAACTAACAGGCAGAAAAACAGCTTAACTGTGGCCTTCTACCAGAAAGGGCTGCCTTCACCGACTCAAGTAAAATTACATCAGGATTAAATATTGTTATAGAACTAAATAAATAGGGAACGAGAAGGTGAATAAACAGGCAGAAAAACAGCTTAATTGTGGCCTTCTACCAGAAAGGGCTGCCTTCATCGACTCACCAAAATTACATCACGATTGGATACTGTAGATCTCATTTCCGGCCAGGGGGGCTCGGCCCACACAGGATGCTCGCGATACCAAGCAAGAGCGTTTTGTGTGGGCTGGGCCTCCCCGGCGGGAGGTGGGATTTGCAGTGTTTAAACGGGATCCGAAATAAGCTCAAACTAATCAAAATATGGTCGAAACAAGCGAAGGGCATAACAGGAACACACTCGGGTGTGGTTTAGTGTCTAAACCTGTTACCCTCCCACTACAAACTCACTTATAATCACCCTAAGAAGGTGATCTAACAGGCCGATCAACAGCTTAACTGTGATCACAACTAAAACATAATGTGCTACTTTTATCTTTTTATTTCTACATATTCTAATGAAAACTAATTTTGCCTTCTTCTTTTAAGCAGGTACACAGAAGATGCTTTTTGACCAGCATCCCAATAACCGCTATGGACAGTCAAACCGTTACAGAAATGGCAACCCCCCCATAGTTCCTGTACATCCTCCACACCATCGCTAAAAGTTGTTGACCACTTTAAGGGAGACGAGAGTTGGTCCTGCGTCCTGCCTCGGCCCCTTTTCGTAAGTGCATTGCGCATCTTTTGTCCCAACCCATTAGGATTACAATGCAGGCCTGCCCCCGAACCAGGGAAGTTCGGGTCTTCTTGGTGGTCCCCAAAAGGGGTCGTTGTTGTTTCCTTCAAAGGCATCCTATCAAATAGAGACAGTCTGAGGCAGATTATACTTGCCAGTGATGACCATCACGCAATATCATCTCCGAAGTGGCAGACTATACTTGCCTGAAAATCCAGATCGACTGCACCCTCGGGGAGAGGTAGCACCTTTGTGAGAGGACCCAACCTCTCACACTGGTCCTCACCCGAGGGTTCAACCGACATCAGTCAAAGAGACCATCACGCCACAACCGATGACACCTACCGAGTGCCTGAACATGTTCCTCCTTCAACACAAGTAGACATGTGGAAATCAATCATTTACAGCCAATGAGGGTCGAAAGGGGCTTGTTCCCCATACTGTCCCTGCACGCCTTTGGCGCGTTAAACCATTCCATTCCGATAAAATTAATGTCTCTTGCCCTGTCACCTGGACTATCCAGGAGACAGGCAAGAGCGTCCATCTGTCTCTTGAGTTCAAGATCGAGGAAGACAAGAAATCACCACCCTACTCGGGGAGAGGTAGTACCTTTGAAGAGAGGATCCCCTCTCACACTGGTCCTCACCCAAGTAGGTCAGGAGGCCCTGAAAGAGAAAGAGAAGAAAGAAGAGCCCGTCCACCAAGCAGAGGGATTCCTGACGCTTGGAGGCATTCTTGGAGATGAAGAAAGAGAAAGGTGAGGAAAAGAAAGAGCCAGAGGCAGCCACCACTTCCCCTCCCACTCCCACAGAGAGCCCCATCCAAATGCCGGCTTCCCAGTCTGTATTGTCGGATGTGGAAGAGTCTGTGGAGACTGAGGTGGAAATGGAAGCTGCCCTCTCACCTCTTCCTGATTCCCACTCGCCTCTTCCTTCTAAACCAGAATGCCAGGACACGGACGACAGGATAGAGAACATCTTACGGGAACACAAAATACAAGGGGACCTTCACAGGCAAGAGATGGACAGGAAATACCAAGTATTCCTCCAACAAGTCGAAGAAGCCAAAAAACTAATAGACGCCAGAAACCTACAACAACAAAAGACTCAGCAATCACCCACAACCACTCCAGACTCGGCTAGGACCAGACCCTACAAAACTCAGCAACCACCATCAGGCAGCCCACCAACAACACCAACTACCACTGTCTCTCCTTCCAAACCACCACCTCTGAAAAAGAAGCAGAAAAGACACAAGCGCCGCTAACAACCCACAACTTCTCCTCCTCTACCACGGTCTGACACTTTCAAATTCTACAGCTAATGAGGGTTGAAAGGGGCTTGCTCCCCAAATCGTCCCTGCACACCTTCGGCGCGCAAAACCATTTTATTCGGATAAAATTAAAATCATCTTTTTTGTTTCTCATCATCTTTTTTGTTTCATTTCCTTCGAGACATCAAGACATCAGGACAATTAAGAAAAGTGATTTTAATCATATTCTTAATATTAAAAGACATCTTTTTTGTTTCATTTGCTTCGAGACATCAAGACATCAGGACAATTAAGAAAAGTGATTTTAATCATATTCTTAATATTAAAAGAGTCTGAACCTTAATAAACACATTTAACACTTCTTGTACTGAATCCGAGTCATCATGGCAGCTTTTATGAAGAAATCCACCTTTAACATACAAGAGAGGAGACGGGAGGAAAACAAAAAAGGAAACAAGAAAGGAGGGACAGAGAGAACGCTGCTAGAAGGGTTTCATGTCCAGGAAACAAGGTAAGTCAGTGTCTTACTACTAATTCTAGTGTGGGGGGTGATGATAGGACAAGCAGTACCAGTCCAGACTGTGGGGGGTATATTCCTCCTCAGTTCTTGGAGGAACTCAGAGGCCTTAAAGAACAGATTGCCCATCTGACAAAAAAACTAGAAAAGAAGGTGGCCAAAATTGAGGAAAATGAGGCTTTTATTAGGGATTTGTTTAAGGGAAGCCTTACCCAGTCCATATCTTCACCTGTCTCACCTGTCTCCCAAATCAGGGAGATTCAGGTAGTGGCAGAGGTACATAAAGTCCCTGAAACTCTGATCACTCCTACTGAACCCACTGAGCAGAAAGAGTTAGATATTCAGACTAAAGGTGCCTCTATGCACAAGACTTACGCTGAGGCGGCGGGGGGCGTCAAAGGAGCACATGAGGTGTCTGCAATGGGCACACTGAGTGCTGAGTCCTCAGTAGTCTCAGCTGACTCTGGTTTACTGGATCCCGCTGATCCATTGAACAGCAAGGCCTTCTGCCCTGACAAGGATATCGCAGAAATGTTGGCCACGCCGACAGGTCTGGGTGATAGCCTGCCCCAATCTTCAGACCACTGGGCCAGCACCACCACATCCACTAAAGTACCCAACAAAAGGAAGAAAATAAGTCTAGAGCCTGAGGTGGAAACACAGGAGTTAGCGGATGAGGAGGGGTTCATTCACACTGTCGATAGACAGCCGAAAAAAGTGAGGAACTGTCCCTCCTCCCCCTCTGACACCCCTGCCTCCGCCTCCGGTTCAAGATCTGGTCCTATCTCAGCCTCAAAGTTAATAACCGCACCTAGTATACCACCTCTCATGGAGAAACCCTGGAATAAAGTTGTAGCCAGCAAAACAAATAATGTTAATCAAAACTCCAACATCAACAGGGGGAAACGGAATATACCCGCTCCCACCAGCGCCGTAGGCAGGAATAGCCAAAAAGACAACAAAGATCACAGCCCCCCTAGATTTGTAGTTGTAGTCACAAGGGTTCACCCCGACACACCCAGGGAACTCATTAATCAGGGGCTACAGAACTGCAAATGGGAAAGATTTACGTCAAAGGCCACAGGCAAAGCGACGTGGAAAATAAAAGCCGTATGCCCCAATCAGGAAACCAAATCAGGATTACTAGCCAACGGAATAATCATTAACGATAGACGGCACGTTGTGGAAGAATACAGATATACTCCTCCCCCGATTCAGTGCACCAAATGTCAGAAGTTCGGACACATAGCCAACAAATGCAGAGGGATCCTAACCTGCATGAAATGTGGAGGTAATCACCTCAGCAAATCATGCAGATTAGAATCCCCCTCCTGTCCCAATTGTAAAGGAAACCACCCAAGCAGCTACCGAGGATGTCCCCATTACAAGAAAGTTAAAACAAGCATAGAACTAAAAAACCTACACCTTACGAAGCCTGAAAATGCCTCATATCCCCTCATGCTGTCTGCTCCCTTATCGCGGGTGCCCTCTACTCAGTTTTACAAAAACATGTCAACACCAATTTGGGTGACATCTGCCAAGATGTCAGCCGATCCGCGTCCCGACTCTTCAAGACCCAAATCTCCGAATCCTTAGTACAAGCCGCTATCAACACTAATTAAATCCACCGTCTATCCTTATCTGAACACCGTAACTAATATCAACCCCACCATGAATAAGTTACCAATAGCCGTGTGGAACGCTAGAAGCGTTAATAATAAAAAACTTCAAATGAGCCGATACTTCGAAGATACAGACATTGTCTGTATCTGCGAAAGTTGGCTTCAACCCAGCAAAAATTTTTCAGTTTGCGGGTTCAGCACTATTAGAAGAGACCGACAAATCACTAAAGGTGGTGGCGTCGCTCTTCTAATAAAGCAGAACATCAAAACTAAAACAATAAAAACAAATCACCTCGATGCAGAGGTGACTGCAATTGAAATCACAGTTGACAATAAAAACATCGCGATTGTTTGTTATTATAACGACCCATGCAAAATTGTTTCTGACACTGTCTTTCATTTCTTTACGAGGAAATATAAACACTGCATTTTCCTCGGCGACTTCAATGCCAAACACCTGTACTTTGGCTTCAACAAAACCAGCCCCAACAGTGAAGCCCTACTCGAAATAACAAAAAAAACATAACCTCCATGTGGTTATGAACAACAACTCAGCAACCTATATCAGTAACAACCCACTATTTTCATCTGATATCCTTGATCTAATTATCGCCAGTGACACTCTGATAAACCACATCGATGACCACTGGGTCGGCGATGATGATTTAGGCAGTGATCACCTCCCAGTCCATGCCTCACTACAGCTAGGCAATGCCCACTCAGGTACCCCCCCACTCTCCGCAGAAATTTTAGAAAAAATAACTGGAACCTCTATCGTGACATCATCGATGTCAAACTCACAAACACCCCCCATCCAATGCAGCGGAACTCGAAACCCAATGCGAGGGCATAGAGAAAATCATTAACTCAACCCTAAACGAAATATGCCCAAAAGAAGAAGTGCGCCCCTGGAGAAATACTATCTCGGGCGACACACTCTCACTAATCAAAACCAAACGGAAAGCTCTTCGCGCTCTTAAAACCAAAACTGACCCAGGTAAGAAAGCTGACCTCAAAAAAACATACAACCGCCTTCATGGCGAGGTCAAGAAAGCCCTCCCAGCTGAAAAACAAGCCAACTGGGAAAAGGCAACAGCCGATCTAAACGGAGTCCAGGATGCCAAAAAATTCTGGGACTCTTTCAAAACCCTAACTGGGCAAAAAAACAAAAGCAGCAAAGTCGCAGGCAAACCTCTTAAGAAGGAAGATGGTTCCTTCACGTGCACTGACAAAGACAAGGCCGACACCTTTGCCGACCTCCTAAGAAAAACGCATCGCCCGCATCAAGGTGCAGGCAACGATGACGTCGTCATAAACGCCATTGAAGACTTCATCAATGAACACCCTGATATCTACCGTGACCCCAAATTCGATAACGAGCCAGAAGACGGGGATGACGATGACCTCGTCACCCCCATCACTAATGACGAAATCATCAACGTCATAAAAAATGCAAAAATTCTTGCTCACCCGGCAAAGACGAAGTAAGCTACAAAATTCTAAAACAAAGCCCATACTCCCTAATCGAAAAACTAAACAAACTGTTCAACGCATGCCTCACCCATGGCTACTTTCCCAAATGTTGGAAAAAAGCCATCGGTGTCATGATACCAAAACCGGACAAGGACCTCTCTGATCCAGCCAGCTACCGCCCAATCAGCCTACTCAGATGCATTGGTAAGACATTCGAACGAATCCTTACCAATCGGTTCAGGGGGCACCTTGAAGACAACGATTTTTTCAATAAATGGCAAAGAGCCTATAGAAACCGTAAAGAAGGCATCGAACATGTCTACCGACTAGTCACTCAAATGAAAACCGCTATCAACAATCAGCAAATAGGCGCGGCAGTCCTGTTAGATGTTGAAAATGCATTTGACTCCGTTTGGCACAATGGAATGCGCTACAAATTATCAAAAATGAAACTCCCCAAGAAATTACTCATATTACTATCCTCTTTCTTAAATGATCGCGAAATTAAAGTCAGAGTGAACAATGAAATGTCTGAGAGTGTCCCCCTTGAAGCAGGCACCCCCCAAGGATCCATCCTAAGCCCCCTCCTTTACATCTTCTATGTAAATGACCTTAACTTCTCCGAGGATCGTGTTCAAGTCTCCCAATTCGCGGATGATAAGGGCCTCTGGGACTCTTAACAATACGGCCAATCTGCTCCAAAAACCCCTGCAACGCGCTCTCGATGACCTAGAACAATGGTGTGAAAAATGGAGAATTAAGCTAAATGCCAAGAAAACCCAACAAATCACCTTTACTCGCAAGAAAAATAAATGTGATTTTGACCTAAAACTTATGGATAACACCCTCCCAGAATGCAAAGAGGCAAAATTCCTGGGCATCACCATTGATCAAAAATTGTCCTTTAACAAACACACCGACGACATGGCGAAAAAAGCCACCAAATGCATTAATTTATTGAAAATGCTAAAGGGAACTTCAAGGGGAGCCAACCAGTCCGCCCTACCCAAACTATACAAAGCCTTTGTGCGCCCCGTACTTGAATACGGGGCAATCATCCTAACTGACCTCAACCAAACCAATATGGGTAAACACCAGACGGTCCAAAATCACGCGCTTAGAGTCGCCCTCCGTGCCCCATGGCACACACCCATCAAAACACTCCATGACAGGGCCGATATCCCCACCATCAAAGACTGCCTAGCCACCCTGGCCGTGAAGAACCACTATCGGCTAGCCGATAGCCAGCTAATATCTGAATTACAGGCAATTTGTGATAGTAGACGAAAACCCAAAAACGTCAGAAGCTAAAAACCACTAAAATAGGAAATAATAAGGTTTTAAATCAGGCAGCACGCAAACACAACATGGGGAAAGATAGGGAGGCCAAGCTATTGTCAGCAAACATACTGCAACCCTACAGTACGATATGTCCTTTTTAAGGCATGCTACAATACGCGGAACCGAACTACTCTGCCCCCACACACAACATATATTCAATCACGCAATCAAAATGGAGATAGCCTGGGGAGGCTAAGCTATTGTCAGCAACACTACTGCGACCCTACAGTACGATATGACCTTTTTAAGGCATGCTACAACAGCTGAACCAAACCACTCTGCCTCCACCTACACTTACAATGGGGAAAGATAGGGAGGCCAAGCTATTGTCAGCAACACTACTGCGACCCTACAGTACGATATGTCCTTTTTAAGGCATGCTACAATACGCTAAACCAAACTACTCAGTCCCCACACAGAACATAAACTCAGCAATCACGCAATCAAAACGGAGAAAGCCTGGGGAGGCTAAGCTATTACCAGCAACACTACTGCGACTCTACAGTACGATATGTCCTTTTTAAGGCATGCGACAATAGCTGAACCAAACCACTCTGCCTCCACCCACACTTACAATGGGGAAAGATAGGAAGGCCAAGCTATTGTCAGCAACACTACTGCGACCCTCCAGTACGATATGTCCTTTTTAAGGCATGCTACAATATGCAGAACTGAACCACTCTGACCCCTCACACAACATAAACTCAGCAATCACTCCACCATCACATAGAAAGCCTGGGGAGGCCAAGCTATTGTCAGCAACACTACTGCGACCCTACAGTACGATATGGCCTTCTTAAGGCATACTACAATAGCTGAACCAATCCACTTGGCAATCCACTAACACTGACAAGGAACACCAACTCAACAGTCACGCTCATCATAACCAGAACACATACAAGCATTATACACATGTACACAAACACCGACACATTTCTCTCATCCTTTAAATATTATAATAAAACATTACAATTATCCTTCTATATCTTTTTACCTTTTTATATCTTACACATTCCAATGAAAACTAATTCTGCCTTCTTCTTTTAAGCAGGTACACAGAAGATGCTTTTTGATTTGACCAGCACCCCAATAACTGCTATGGACACTATAACCGTTATGGAAACAGTAACCCCCATGGTGCCTGAACATCCTCCACTCCATCCCTAAAAGTGGTCGACCACTTTAAGGGAGGCAAGCGTTGGTCCTGCGTCCCACCTCTGCCCCTCTTTGTAAGCGCATTGCGCATCTTTTGTCCCAACCCAATAGGATTACAATGCAGGCCTGCCCCCGAACCGTGAAGTTCGGGTCTTCTCTTTTTGGTGGTCCCCGAAAGGGGTCGTTGTTGTTTTCCTTCAAAGAGTCCAACCAAACAGAGACAGCCTGAGGCAGATTATACTTGCCAGTGATGGCTATCACTCAAAATCATCCTCGAAGTGGCAGACTATACTTGCCCGAAAATCCAGATCGACTGCACCCTCGGGGAGAGGTAGTACCTTTGTGAGAGGACCCAACCTCTCACACTGGTCCTCACCCGAGGGTTCAACCGACATCAGCCAAGAGACCATCACGACGCAACCGTTGACACCTGCCGAGTACCTGAAGCCGTTCCTCCTTCAACACGCCTAGACATGTGAGAATTAACCATCTACAGTGACTGAGGGTCGAAAGGGGCTTGTTCCCTATACCGTCCATGCAAGCCTTCGGCGCGCGAAACCATTCCTTTCGTATTCGATAAAATTAAAATTAAAAGTATTTTTGACAATGGAGGTTATTACTAGCAACAAAGGTGGAAGTAAAGTTTGTTATAATGGTTATTTGTATACTAAGCATAGTACAACCAAAGACAAAATATGGTGGAAATGCTCTAAGCGTTCAAGTTTAAAGTGCTCTGGAAGTATGTTCACAAACTTAGCTTTGGAAAATCTGCAATCTCAGCATGATCATTGTCATCCTCCTGATGATATAACTGTAAGATATGTGAAAGCGCGCCATCAAATGAAGGACAGAATTTCTAATTCTATGGACAAACCATCTCAAGTGTTCGCAGAAGTCGTTGCAAATTGTGACAATGATGTTCAAGCCATGATGTCTGACGTTCGATCATGCTGTTAAACGTAGTTTGAGAAATCAAAGAAAGCTTCCTTCAGTGCCAGAACATGCAAGTAACATTGATATACCGGATGAATACAAACAAACTATTGGTGAAAATCCAGTTAATTTTCTGCTATATGATAATGGTGTTGGCAATGCGAATCGAATGTGAGTGTTTGCATCAGAAGACAATCTGCGACTTTTGTCTGAGTCCTCAACAATATACATGGATGGGACATTTTCTATGGCCCCTTCGCAGTTCAGTCAACTATATACGTGTACCATTTTGTGAAACCACGGTTACTGTTCTTCATGCGTTATTGCCAAATAAGCAGCGTGTTACATATGAAGAGATCTTTCAAGCAATTGTGAATTGTTCAGAAACACGCGGGTTGGATTTACAAGTGGACTCAGTTGTTACTGACTTTGAGGATAGTGTTTTACGTGCGATCAGTGGTGTTTTTGGTCGTGATGTATCCACAAAAGGTTGTTTTTATCATTTAACGCAAGTAAGTTGGCGTAAAATTCAAAACCTTGAATTGACAAATTCCTATCAAGAGTCTGAAGATGTGCGTTTGTTTTGTAGGATGTTAGATGGACTAGCATTTCTTCCTTTGACCAAAGTTTCAGATGGACTTCAACATTTACGTAATATAATGCCACAGGATCCCCCAGAACTTAGTGATCTAGTTGATTATTTTGATAAGACTTATGTTAATGGACATTTTCGTCAGCAAGTAGTTCCTAGAACCAACAACATAAGATTACGTCGCGCTCCTCCATTACACCCTCCATGCACTTGGAATGTTAATGCCAGAACACTTAAAGACAATCCTAGGACCAATAATGTTTGCGAGGGGTGGAACAATAAGTTTCATAATCTAGTTGGACATTACCACCCATCACTATATCGGTGTATATCATGGTTTCAGCGTGAACATGCAACAGTATCTGTGATAGTAAATCAAGATGCATTCGGTCAGAGGCCCAAAACTACAGTGTGAAAGAAATATGTAGATCTGCAAAACCGATTAAGAAATGTGTGCGAGGACAGGGCAAATGATATAAAGACAATTGCAGAGTTTTTAAGAGGTGTTACTTGGAACATTCGTTTAGTGCGTTAAGAACTATAAAGTCAAGTGCATATATATTGAACGGTAATTAAGTGATCTGATAGATTTACATTAATAAGATGATGATGGTGCTCTTGTAAAACACTAGTGCTAAACTTAATTATGAGTATATATAAGGCATATTAACTTGTGCCTTCAAAAATTATAGGAGGGTGTCACAACACACGATGTCCCCCTCTAGAAAATGTTTAAGGGTAGGGGGGTGACTTGCGGTAAAATGTCGTGTTATAATGTCCTGTGGCAAAATGTGCCTGTAAAACACTTCCTTTGATATCAAATATCAAAATTTTTCTCCACAGAGACAAATCATGGTTGGCTCAAAATCCTAATACAATTTTTTAAATATGTTCAATTTTTGCTTCCAAAACATAGGATGTGACCCCTTATGGGAATGAGCCTGTCATGTTCATTCTAATAAGGGAACACAACCTATGTTTTGGAAGCAAAAAATGAAAATTATTGGCTATAGCCGGCTATATAAGAATATTCTTACAAGTGTCGTCTGCTACTAGTGTTGGGTAAAAGGATAAACGTCGGCTTCGGTTGGTACGGCCTGTCGGGAAAAGTCTCAGCCTGGTACCCCGTCAGAAAGTGTCAGCTTCCAAAACATTGTTTATGGCCCCCTTCATTGGAATGAGGGGTCACAACCTATGTTTTGGAAGCAAAAAAAATTAATTTTTTTAGTTATCTGCTGCACAGTGATTGTCATTTTAAAAATAAAAAAATACAATGGCGATCTATATGTAGACATTATATATAAAGTCTTATGCTTTAACATTTGGGCTCATGAAAACAAGCAAGTCTTTGAAGATTTTTACCATGCTATATATAGTTATAGTTGATTGATTAATGGGGTTTAACATCCCAGTCAAGAATATTTCACTTTTACCGAGACACACAGAGGTAGCCAATATTATTATAAAATAAATGAAAAACAATATCTATAATTTCAACTAAATGCCATATGACCTTTTTTCCTTGACTTTTTTTCCTATGACTTTTATTCCTATGACTTTTTTTCCCAGACTTTTTTTCCTTGACAATTTTTCCTATGACTTTTTTTCCTAGATTCGTTCTCACCAGGTACTCTGCCTTCCTCCATCCATAAAACTGTTCCGACATGAGGTGACCTTGCCTGTCAAAAGTGTCATTAAACCCCAATAAATAAATAAATTAATAAATAAATAAATAAATAAATAAATAAATAAATAAATAAATAAAAAGTATGTGGAGAGTATTGAGTGGATAATCATTATAATTACCTAACAATGGAGTTTCTACTCAGAAACAAGGAATAATTTACTTTCAAAATTTTGCATAGGGAAAAAAACACTGACAGCATTTTCTCACTGTTATATCAAATTTTCAGTGGCGATTGAGAAGGTAGTCAAGAACATCTTAAATTTTACAGATCTATTGGTGTTCTGACACATATGGATAACAGTTTATCTAATGAAATTGTCTGCATACACACACATACATGTAGTTTACAACTGAGCAAATTGAAAAAAAAATTGTTTTTCAAAAAAAAATTAATAAACCATATCATGTGACCACTGAATGGAATGAAATGGACAAACTCCTTTCAATGAAGGGACCACATGATATGGTTTATTTTGAATTTTTTTAAAATTTGGAAAAAAATAACTGAAATAATAAATTTTGATATCTTGTGTGTTGGGTCCAGAATAAAATGGACATCAAATAGTTTTCCAAGGAAAATCATGTGCCATATTCAAGCATAGAAACATTTCAAGCACGTTTTAATGAAGGATCTGAAGTTTGAGGACTTTTCATGTGCGATTAATTCATATCACATTTCACTAGTCTTCCAGCTACATGGAATATGCATCATAGAATGTGATGCAATACTGCTTAAATTACTCCTTGCCGAGAAAAAAATGGATTGTTCTTGAATGAGCTTAACCCTTTACTCAACGTAGAGAATATCAAAATTTTTTATTTTCATTATTTTTTTAAAAAATTTTCCAAAAAATTCAACAAAACCATATCATGTGACCCCCTCACTGGAACAAGCTTGATGAGCTCATTCCAATGAGGGGTCACATGATATGGTTTTGTTGAAATATTTTGAAAAATTATTTTTTTTCAGCTGCTCAATTTGCAAATTATGTGGGTGATTCGTTAGGTAAAGGGTTAAGAACAAGCAATGTTTCAGCCAGTGGATCACCACGTTTATCCAGATTGTTCATTTGTTGAAACTCTACTTTGAGAGCATTTAGTGCCAATCCACTCCTTGCAGACTGTGGTGTAAGGTACACGGAGAGTATACCAATATGTTACTCATGTAGTAGACACCACCCTTGGGAAATAGCTACTATTTTCTGACAAAGTGTGGGAAACTCAAGTAATGTTGGAGCCAATGGACCACCAGTTTAAAAGCACAATGGTCTGGAAATGTGTTATATCTATACTATATTTTAGAATGTCTGTATGTATGTCTGTCTGTCCGCTGTAGAAATGAATATGGGGCCACCCCGAGTGTCCACAATGGGTTTACTAGGAGTACTTTTTTATGTCATCATCAGGTTTAAAAAAGTGTGTGGGGTGGGGGTGTAGGGGGGGGGGGGGCACCAAAAGTTATGACCAAATTTTTTTTTACCGATATATGTCTTCAAAGGGGTCTACTAGGGGTACGTTTTTATCAGGAATCTAATGGTGAGGTTAAAAAAGGACCGGGGTGGGGGTGGGGGTGGGGGTTTGGGGTGTAGAGGGGCACCAAAAGTTATGACCAAAATTTTTCTCACCGATATAGGTCTTCAAAGGGGTCTACTAGGGGTAATTTTTTACCAGGAATCTAATGGTGAGGTTTAAAAAAGTGCCGTGGTGGGGGGTATAGAGGGGCACCAACAGTTATAATTCTCTCCTCAGCCCGAGCAACGCCGGGTAACCCTGCTAGTATTATCAATATTATAAAAAGTCGGAACCAAATGTATATTTTACTTCTTTCATAAACATTAGGGTTTTAATGCATTTAAAATATATTTTATATATATATTTTCATACGATACTATTTTCAGAGAGACTGATCCCCCAATTAAAATAATTGAAGCTATAGCTTCAATTGTCCTCGAGATATTCAATAAAATGGTTGAAAAAATACAAAAATTTCAGAAAGGATTAAGTTGTCCAGTCAATAGGTCATAACCTACATGCATCAGATTTAGTTTAAATGACAATATTGAACATTGTAGTACACCAGCACTCGGTGGTCAGTCAAAATTCATTTATCGTGGTTTTGCATTTACTGACCCAACACATTTTTTATCATCTTGATATTTCCTATTCTGAATTTGGTACTTAAAATTAACTAACTTCTTTCATACTGCTGGTGGATATTCCAACCCTGAACACAAAATCTGACACCACCACACTTTCTTTTGTTCTGTCCTGTCTTTGAAGAGGCACGCAGGTCAACAATAAAATCACTTCCATTTGCACCAGATGTGACAACACTCCTATTTGGCTCCGAATTCCTTACCAGTGAAGAAAATTTGTCTGTATTTGAAATGGTGCAGGACTTTATTCTACTTAGTAAATGCTTCCAATAATTGCGACCCTACCGCTGCTCACCTTATAGTTTACAATGGGTGGAATCAGGGCCTAGTCGCCTTCTGGATGATCTCTCTCAACACAACATCTCTTTCAAGTGAGCTCCTATAGTATTATCCAATTATCTCTTCTGTTAATGGAGCATCAAACTAACCTGATGATCGGTGGCAGGGGGGGGGTTGCTTGTCTGTCTTACGTAAGTTTTCTTTTTTAGTAAAAGCCTACATCAAATGAAATATCTGTGGGTTGAGGGCCTGGTTATTAGCTTCTCACACTGTTGGGTTTTTTCATGGGGGCGGGGGGTTAGGGTTCCAGGTTATTGTTGTCGTGCCATGTGCCACGAGTGACAAGTGGTGGTTCGTACATTATTGAACAAGACATTGCATGCTAATGAAAGCATCTTCCACTTGCAAGACACTGTTCGTTTCCCGGTGGTGCATGGTGCTGGCGGAGGTCCTCCGGAGTCGTGTCCCTTACTGAAATGAAAAACGTTATCAGCACTCGCACCCTCCCCCCACCCCCCCAATCCGTTGTCCATTAGAATACCCTGGTCTTATATTAGCATTAGGCTGCGATTTCCAAGTGAGTCAGTTCCCTAACTGTTGTCGATCAATCTTGATGTCTTTTGCATTCAAGTTGGCCCTTTTCAATTGTCATCCTTCTCCTTCACTGTTCATCACTGTTCCTCTCGATCTACTTTCTTCATTTTTTTCTCGTTTAAACAATATCGAAACAGACCCACCCGTTCTGTCTATCTAACTGAAATTGTGTAATCTTGCAGACTTGGGAGACGGTTTACATAAGCATTCAGCTTTCTTCCGAATCCCCTACTACAAGAAGTTAGTTTGACATTTCAGGTGTTAAATGTATTCACTGAAATTTATGTACAAAACATTCAATATGTTTACACTTGTTTGCATGTATACAGTTAACTTATCTTTTTCAATAAATATTGTTTAAACTAAAATCTGACACCACTGAAATAAGTATAATTTGGGCACAATTAATCAAATTTCACTGATTAATGATTTCTGGAGTTAACCCTTTACCTAACACGAAAAGCAGACGACATATGCAAATAAAATTTTTGAAGCACTAATTTTTTTGATTTTTTGTGTCAAAAACATAGCTTATGACCCCTCATTGGAATGAGCTCATTCCAATGAGGGGTCATAAGCTATGTTTTTGTTAGAAAAAATGAAAAAGTAATAAAAATTGAATGGTGAATTTTATGAATATTGCTGGATGGTTTTGGCCATTATATTGGGTGAAGGATGAAATACAAATAAATTTTTCACCAAATTTAATCATGGTTGCCTCACAGCAGTCAGGACTAGATTTGCTGAAAAATATTTTAAAAGGACTTAGCGGGTTATGAGTTAATATTAATTTTTTTTTTTACTTTTACTGAGGTTTTAACAACACTTTTGACAGCCAGGGTCACCTCATATTGGACTGTTTTAAGGGTGGAGGATCTTTCAAGGAAGCCTGAGTACCCAGAGAGAACCACCAAGCAATTGTCAGAGTCCCCAATGTACTAACTCCATACAAGCAGGGTTAGCATTGGTTGATAAGTGTACCATCGATATACAGTACACCTCAGTACACAGTGCCACCAGGTCCCCCACATGGGCAGTCAGGATGAAGTGTCTTGCCCAAGGGCACAATGCAGTTAACCCGGGCAGGGATTAAACAGTGGATCCTTAGGTTTGAAGTCAAATGCCATCATCAATGAGCCAACGCTCTCCTGTCTGGTTAAGAGTTAATACATGTTGCAGAAAATTTGATAAGCGTGTATTATGAGTCCCTTTTGACTGAAGTGTTTTATGTTTGTGCTATTGATCCCCCAATTAAAATAACTACAGTGCATGCATTAATGTCCAACAACTGCATATGAGTTACCAGGAAAGTGGTCAATGGAAACGGTGCTGAGTAGCTTTCTTCTGTTTCAGAAAACAACGAAAATTAATCAAATTTGCTCGGGTTATTTCAGAATGTATATTGTGGCAATCAGTAGTCTCTGAAGAAAAATTGTGCAGCAAGCCTATGCTGAAAGAAAAAAGGCCACCTGGCTACACGTCCCTCCAAAAAGTATGCAATTTGAGGTATTTGAAAAAAACTTAATTTTTCAAAGTCGAAAAAGGGATATAACTCTGGCAAACAATGTTGGACCAAACTCTGATTGAACATAACCTATGGTTTATGTTGATACACCTATATACCAAATTTTATTTAAATCAGTCAACAACAACTAAAGTTATCGGGAAACCCAAAAAAAAGAAGAATTTTCAAAGTTGAAAAAGGGTCATAATTCTGGAAAAATTAACGGATCAAACCCCAAATCGAACTTGACCTGTATTTTATGTTGATACACCTACATATCAAATATCATTTGATTTGGTCAACTATAACTTAGGTTATCACCAGGAAACCAAACAAAATGAATTTTTGAAGTAAAAAAAAGGGGCATAACTCTGGCAAAAAAGTCGGACCGCACCCCGATTCGAACTTGACCTGTATTTTATGTCGACAAACCTGCCTATCAAATTTCATTTGATTTGGCCAGCTATGACTTAAGTTATCGTCGGGAAACCTAATGAAAGTGTCAATGACACTGTAGCTCAACTTGACAAACTTGAACTTGGTAAGTTATAAATGAAATGGCAAAATTGAAGATCATTGGTACCAATGTCATTTTTTTTGCCAGTGGCAACATTTTTTGACAGAAACCGAAGAAAATCGATAGCTCCCATCTAGAGGCCTCCCCAAACAAGCATGCCAGGTTTCAAAGCCCTGTAGGGTGTACAAAAGGGAAATATTGTGGTCTGACTAGACTAAATTCTAAGAACGTTGGCCGTGGCAACATTTTTTGACGGAAATGGAAGAAAATCGATAGCTCCCATCTAGAGATCACCGTAAATAAGCATACCAGGTTTCAAAGCAATCTAGTCATAAATGTGCCCTGTAGGGTGAGCCAAAGGGAAATATTGTGGTCTGACTAAACTAAGTTCTAAGAATGTTGGGTGAGGCAACACTTTTGGATGGAAATTGAAGAAAATCGATAGCTCCCATCTAGAGGTCACCCCAAACAAGCATGCCAGGTTTCAAAGCAATCCGATCATAAATGTGCCCTGTAGGATGTGCCAAAGGGAAATATTGAGTCTTCTGACTAAACTAAGTTCTAAGAACGTTGGCTGCGGCAACATTTTTTGCCGGAAATTGAAGAAAATCGATAGCTCCCATCTAGAGGTCACCCTAAATAAGCATACCAGGTTTCAAAGCAATCAAATCATAAATGTGCCCTGTAGGGTGTGCCAAAGGGAAATATTGTGGTTTGACTAAACTAAGTTCTAAGAATGTTGGCCGCGGCAACATGTTTTGACGGAAATTGAAGAAAATCGATAGCTCCTATCTAGAGGTCACCCCAAACAAGCATGCCAGGTTTCAAAGCAATCCAATCATAAATGTACCCTGTAGGGTGTGCCAAAGGGAAATATTGAGTCTTCTGACTAAACTATGTTCTAAGAACATTGGCCGTGGCAACATTTTTTGCCAGAAATTGAAGAAAATCGATAGCTCCCATCTAGAGGTCTCCCCAAACAAGCATACCAGGTTTCAAAACAATCTGATCAGAAATGTGCCCTGTAGGTGTGCCAAAGGGAAATATTGAGGTCTGACTAAACTAAGTTCTACGAACGTTGGCCGTGGCAACATTTTTTGCCAGAAATTGAAGAAAATCAATAGCTCCCATCTAGAGGACACCCTAAATAAACATACCAGGTTTCAAAGCAATCAAATCATAAATGTGCCCTGTAGAGTGTGCCAAAGGGAAATATTGTGGTTTGACTAAACTAAGTTCTAAGAACGTTGGCCGCGGCAACATTTTTTGACGGAAATTGAAGAAAATTGACAGCTCCCATCTAGAGGTCACCCGAAACAAGCATACCAAGTTTCAAAGTAATCTGATCATAAATGCGACCTGTGAGGTGTGCCAAAGGAAATTGTGGACGTACGTACTAATGTACGTACGATACGTATGTACGTACGCCGACGGACGAGAAGTGATGGCAATAGCTCAGCTTGACTTTGTCAAGTTGAGCTAAAAATGAATTTTTGAAGTAAAAAAGGGGCATAACTCTGGCAAAAATTGTCGGACCGCACCCCGATTCGAACTTAACCTGTATTTTATGTTGATACACCTCCATACCATATTTCGTTTGATTTTGCCAACAGTAACTGAAGTTACAATCGGGAAATCAAAAGAGGGAATTTTTGAAGTTGAAAAAGGCGCCTAACCCTGGCAAAAATTGTCGGACCGCACCCCAATTCGAACCTGAACTGTATTTTATTATGCCAGTAATTGTTATTGACCAATCAGCTTCAATATCTAGTGACTGTATATGAGACTGTATCATCGAGCTGACCGTATATAAAGCTTAGAAACGGTCAGTTCCGACATTTTGTTTTTGACATCCAATGCTCGCTTCGATGTTTTTCCTAATCAACGAACAACAAATAATTTTGCGTGTTGAGCAACGTACAACTATAACACGTTTCTTCCAGTCCTTGAGAAATTTTAATAAACAAATGTAAATAAAATGACATGCGTAAACTTACTGGAAATATGCCTGTGTTTGCGAACTGCCGAGTCGGAAACATTAATATCACCATTAACAACAAATAATGAATGAAACTGTTCCCACTTACTTTCTTGAAAGAATTGTTAATCCATTTGCTCCAGTTGTTTTATTTTTCCAGTACTTAACACTGAATTAAAGTTGTGAATTGTTAATAGCTGCTACTAGCGTGACCTTCACATGATGTAAAACCAGGAAATTCCATGATAGTGATAACAGAACATTTGCGCTAGGAATCTGGGTACACTTATGGTTGTGTCTCTTTCAAAAGGACTGGCATAATAAATACGTTATGGAGCTTTCAGTGGGCAGATATGGTTTGATATAAGGCTCAGCAAGATCAATATTAGGCTCGGTCTTCGGCCTCGCCTAATATTGATCTCACTTCACCTTATATCACACCATATCCGCCCACTGAAAGCCCCATAACTCATATTTATATTGATACACCGACATACCAAATTTCATTTGATTTGGCCAACTGTAACTAAAGTTATTATCGGGAAACCAAAGTGGGACGAACACCGGCTATTTTAATAGTCCCCTGAAAAAATTTTCGGGGGGACAAATATCTACCTGATAATATATTGAATCACTATAATAAGAAGATTGTTTATCACAGCTTAAATCTTAAACCGTTGAGTATTTTTTAAATGTTTTCATCGAATCTTCACAGCAGCCATGACTATAGATTTGATGAAAAATTCATGAAAATTAATGAAAATTAGATTCAAGAAGTCATAGACTGCAAAATGCTGACTATATACATACACAGAAAAAAACACATCATTGCTGTAATCCTGGTATCACTCAGTTATAGTATTATCATGCATTTCTGTTCACCATGCCTTAAGCTTGGATCTAAAAATTTTCAGACATCATAGGGTAAAAAATAAAATTTTCTGTCAGTATTCTCAGGTCGATGTCCATCGATACAAACTTGCAGCCTCACTCAATATACTTCTTTGAAACAATAATAAATGGAGCAGGTCCGAAGCATTCATTTATTATTATTTTAAAGAATTACTTTCGTGTCTCGAAAGTAATTCTTTAAAATAAAAATAATACAAGAAATGTTTTGTGTACATGACTACTCACCTGTCATACTTATTGTACTAATAATGAGTGTTTTCATAAAACCCTGTTAATTGAATAGCCACTCTGCCAATGAAAATTATTCAATTAACTGGAGTATTCAATTAACAGGGATTGTGTCACTTTCCTGTATTCTGGAGATAAACTTAGCATTTATTCTATTACATCTTGTTTGACAGAGCTTCATAAGCCATGTCAAACAAATTATAATAGATTAAATACCTGTGTTTGATGTCCTGAGGCCAAATAGGCCTATAAACAAAGGAAACTGGGGAGAGTTAGGGTAATTTCTCGATATTTTACCAGATTTTTTTTTAACAATTAACAGGACTTTACTCTATAACCTATATTCAATAGGTGACTTTGCAGCGTTCAGAGAAAATGTTGGGAGTTCAGGCTACCAACCATTTTTCAGATTTCAATGGACAAGAAAAAATTCTGACAGAGAGGGCCATGGAAGGCCAGGATGGTGGTTTGGCTGCCACACCAGCTTCAGCCTGCAGCTCTTAAACCGTAATTTGGCTCTAAGAACTGTCAAAATAAAATGCATTTTTGCTGATGTAAAATCATTTTTTCTTGACCATTTTTTGGCCGAGTCCATCTTCCTAACTAACAAACCAGAACGTCATATTTTCTCATTTAATTTCACAGAACACTCACTCCAATACCCTATCAATGGGAGGGGAAAACCTTTTGAGTGCTTTCCTGTCATTGGAAGCCCAAGTGTAATACAGGAGAATGTCCTTTAAGTTAAATCTATAAACTGTTGTAACATATCTGAGATACAGAAACGTTTTAGACATGCATGTTAATTGAAGAAAAATAAAACAGAATATTTGTCTTACCTGTTAATGTGAGTGTATCTCCACCAGACTTGATTAAGTCCACAACTTGTTTGTGTGTTGAACCTTCAACACTATTGTCATTTCTGAAAAGAGATGATTCACTCAAAGAGTTGACAAGTTTATTCATGAAATTCAGAAACACTGGATGGCTCCATATCCAAGTATAAGTTAATAAGAATCCCCCATACCATCCCTGCACTGGTAAGATATCGCCACGTATGGAAAAAAACATTAACGAAAGTGCCAGTGACACTGCAGCTTAACTTGACTGTGTGTTGTGTTTGATGAAAAGGATAATGTTCAATGTTTATGAAAGGATTATGAAATAAGACAAGAATTGCGATAACTGAGAATATGTTAAGTCCTGTACCCTACATGCTATGTTTTCAACAAGAATAATTTGTGGTGCAGACTGTACTAAAGGACTGAGGCCAAGGTTGAATGGAATGGTTTTGCGCGCCGAAGGCGCGCAGGGACGGTATGGGGGACAAGCCCCTTTCGACCCTCAGTGACTGTAGATGATTGATTATCACATGTCTAGGCGTGTTGAAGGAGGAATGGTTTCAGGTACTCGGCAGGTGTCACCAGTTGCGTTGTGATGGTCTCTTGGCTGATGTCGGTTGAACCCTCGGGTGAGGACCAGTGTGGGAGGTTGGGTCCTCTCACAAAGGTACTACCTCTCCCCGAGGGTGCAGTCGATCTGGATTTTCGGGCAAGTATAGTCTGCCACTTCGAGGATGTTATTGAGTGATGGGCTGTCTGTAGCAGTTATTGGGGTGCTGGTCAAAAACATCTTCTGTGCACCTGCTTAAAAGAAGAAGGCAGAATTAGTTTTCATTCAAATAAAAGATAAAAGTAGCACATTATGTTTTAATTGTGTTCGCAGTTAAGCTGCCGATCAGCCTGTTAGATCACCTTCATAGGGTGATAGCGAGTTTGTAGCGGGAGGGTAACAGGTTTAGACACTAAACCACACCCGAGGGTGTTTCTGTTATGCCCTTCGCTGGTTGACGACCATATTTAGATTAATTTGAGTTTATTTAGGATCACGATTAAACACTGCAAGTCTCACCCACGACCGGAGAGGCCCAGCCCACACAAAACGCTCTCGCCTGGTATCTCGAGCATCCTGTGTGGGCCTTGAGGCCCGCCGGCTGGAAATGAGATCTACCGTATCCAATCGTGATTTAATTTTAGTTGAGTCGGTGAAGGCAGCCCTTTCTGGTAGAATGCCACAGTTAAGCTGTTTTTCTGCCTGTTTGTTCACCTTCTCATTCCCTATTTATTTAGTTTTTTAACAGTATTTAATCCTGATGTTATTTTATTTGCCTCCGTGAAGGCAGCCCTTTCTGGTAGAAGGCCACAGTTAAGCTGTTTTTCTGCCTGTTAGTTCACCTTCTCGCTCCCTAGTTTTTTTCCAGCGGTCTTAGTTTTGGTTGCAAATTTTGGGCTTTTGTCGGCTTTTGCAAATGGCTCCAAGTTCGGAGATTAGTTCGCTGTCGGCTAAACGGTCATGATTTTTCACAGCCAGGGTGGCTAGGCGGTCTTTAATGGTGGGGATATCAGCCCTGTCGTGGAGTGTTTTGATGGGTGTGGTGTGTCCCATGGGGCATGGAGGGCAACTCTAATCACGTGATTTTGGACCTTCTGGAGTTTTCCCATATTAGTTTGATTGAGGTCAGTTAGTATGATTGCCCCGTATTCGAGTACTGGGCGCATAAAGGCTTTGTCTCGTTTGGGTAGGGTGGACTGGTTGGCTCCCCATGAAGTTCCTTTAAGCATTTTCAGTAAGTTAATGCGTCTGGTGGCTTTTTTCGCCATGTCGTCGGTATGTTTGTTGAAGGACAGTTTTTGATCAATGGTGATGCCCAGGAATTTCGCTTCTTTGCATTCTGGGAGGGTGTTATCCACAAGTTTTAGGTCAAAATCCCGTTTACTTATCTTGCGAGTGAAAGTGATTCGTTGGGTTTTATTGGCATTTAGCTTAATTCTCCATTTGGCACACCATTGTTCAAGCTCGTCGAGAGCACGTTGCAGGGGTTTTTGGAGTAGATTGGCCGTATTTTTAGAGTCCCAGAGGCCCTTATCGTCCGCAAATTGGGAGACTTGAACGCGATCGTCGGAGAAGCTGAGGTCATTTACGAAGAAGATGTACAGGAGGGGGCTTAGGACGGAACCTTGGGGGTGCCTGCTTCGAGTGATACACTGTCAGACATTTCATTGTTCACTCTGACTTTAATTTCGTGGTCATTTAAGAAAGAGGATAATAAACTGAGCAGTTTCATGGGGAGTCTCATTTTTGATAATTTGTAGCGCATTCCATTATGTCAAACGGAGTTGAAAGCTTTTTCGATGTCTAACAGGACTGCCGCACCTATTTGCTGATTGTTGATAGCGGTTTTCATTTGGGTGACTAGTCGGTAGACATGTTCGATGCCTTCTTTACGGTTGCTATAGGCTCTTTGCCATTTATTGAAGAAGTCGATATCTTCAAGGTGCCCCCTGAATCGATTGGTAAGGATTCGTTCGAATGTCTTGCCAATGCAGCTAAGCAGGCTGATTGGGCGGTAGCTGTCTGGATCAGAGGGGTCCTTGTGGGGTTTTGGTATCATGACACCGATGGCTTTTTTCCAGCATTTTGAAAAGTAGCCTTGGGTGAGGCACGCATTGAATAGTTTGTTTAGTTTTTCGATTAGGGAGTTTGGGCTTTGTTTTAGAATTTTGTAGCTTACCTCGTCTTCACCGGGGGAGGAGGAGTTTTTGCATTTTTTTATGACATTAATGATTTTGTCATTGGTGATGGGGGTGACAAGGTCATCATCGTCCCCTTCTTCTGGCTCGTTATCGAAATTGGTGTCATGGTAGATATCAGGATGTTCATTGTTGAAGTCATCAATCGCGTTGATGACGGCGTCATTGTTGCCCATGCCTTGATATGGGAGATGCGTTTTCCTTAGGAGGTTGGCAAAGGTGTCGGCCTTCTCTTTGTCGGTGCGTGTGAAAGAGCCGTCTTCCTTCTTAAGAGGTTTAGCTGCGGCTTTACCGCCCTTGTTTTTTTGCCCAGTAAGAATTTTGAAAGAGTCCCAGAATTTTTTAGCGTCTTGGGTCCCGTTTAGGTTGGCTGTTGCCTTTTCCCAGCTGGCTTGTTTTTCAGCTTTGAGGGCTTCTTTGACTTCGCCGTGAAGGCGGTTGTATGTTTTTTTGAGTTCAGATTTCTTGCTGGTTTCAGTTTCTTTTTTGAGAGCGCGAAGAGCTTTCCGTTTAGATTTGATAAGTGACAGAGTCTCGCCCGAGATAGTGTTTCTCCAGGGGCGTACTTCCTCTTTTGGGCATATTTCGTTTAAGGCTGAGTTAATGATTTTCTCTACGCTCTCGCATTGGGTTTCTAGTTCCGCTGCATTGGATGGGGGGTAGTTAGTGAGTTTGACATCAATGATGTCGCGGTAGAGGTTCCAATTAATTTTCCTGAAGTTTCTGCGGAGAGTGGGCGGGTACCTGAGTGGGCCATTTCCTAACTGCAGGGAGGCATGGACCGGGAGGTGGTCGCTGCCTAAGTCATCATCGCAGACCCAGTGGTCGTCGATGTGGTTTATCAGGGAGTCACTGGCGATAATTAGATTGAAGATTTCGGATGAGAATAATGGGTTGTTACTGATATACGTTGCTGAGCTATCATTCATAATCACATGAAGGTTATGCTTTTTGTGATTTCAAGGAGGGCTTCACCGTTGGGTGTAGTTTTATTGCAGCCAAAGTACAGGTGTTTGGCATTAAGTCGTCGAGGAAAATGCAGTGTTTGTATTTCCTCATGAAGAATTCAAAGACAGTGTCAGAAACAATTTTTCTTGGGTCGTTGTAATAACAAACAATCGCGATGTGGTCCTCATAGTTATCTAGGCCATGTGCACATCCGGTGGTCACAGTTGACCAATCACAACTAAAATAAGACAGTCTCAGTGCTAAATCTCATCTAGATATCATACCAAGTTATCCTACCAAGTTACAATGAAATCCCTTCATAAAAACAACCTGTAGACACTGGTAATGGAATCTAGGTCACGTGACCAGGCCGCGGCAATGGCTGACCAATCGTGACCAAAACAGGATAGTCTCTTCTAGACATTAGACTGAGTTATCCTTCCAAGTTACAATGAAATTGCTTAATAAATATGGACTGTGCTAAACTATCTGGGTCATGTGCCTGTGTGGCATTCAGAGTTGACCAATCATGGCCAAAATAGGATGTTCTCATCTGGGCATTATACCAAGTCATCCTACCAACTTACAATGAAATCCCTTCATAAATGCAACCAGCAGAAAGTGCTAAAGGAATCTAGGTAACGTGCCCCTGCGGCCGTCATGGATGACTGAACCCGACCAAAAAAGGACATTCTCATTTAGAAATTAAACGAAGTCATCCTACCAACTTACAGTGAAATCCCTTTATAAATACAACCTGTAGACTGTGCAAAAGGTTTCCTGGTTTCAGGCCCACACAGCTGTCACAGTTGACCGATCGTGACCACAAGGGGATGTTCTCATCTGGACATTATATGGAGTCATCCTACAAGTTACAATGAAATCCCTTCATAAAAAGAAACTGTAGACTGTGTTAATGGTTTTTGGGTTTCGGGCTCGCGCAGCTCTCACGGTTGATCGATCGCAACCAAAAGGGGGCGTTCTCTTCTGGTCACAGCCTCGAAACTGCATATGAAGTCACAGTCACCGATTCACAGACTTCCACATGCTTGATGGCAATAGCTTATCTTGACTTTGTCAAGTTAAGCTAAACATTGACAAAGTAAGGACCATAACTCGGGTGAAAAACATGTGTGCAACTTTTTTTATAACATGAGTGGCTTGTCACAATGTATTCCTTATACCGAATTTTCTTGAAATCCATCCCCTCACTGTTGAGATATCACTACTGTCATTTGGATAGATAGGTGGCCAGTCAGATGGATGGATAGATGATGAACGAACAAAGCCTTGACTATATGCTCATATAAATGCTATTCTCAGATAAATGCTATTCTCTCCTTTCTCTGAAGCTGACCAGTGTCTTAACCCTTTACCCAACGTAACTGCCAAAACCGGTCAGCACTATTCACAAAAATCACCTTTGAATTTTCATTATTTTTTTCATTTTTTGTCTCAAAACCATAGCTTATGACCCCTCATTGGAACGAGCTCATCAAGCTTGTTCCAATGGGGGGTCATAAGCTATGGTTTTGATGCAAAAAGTCAAAAAAATTAGTTATTCAAGAATTTTATTTGCAAATGTCTTCTGCTTTTCGTGTCAGGTAAAGGGTTAAAATGGAACTGCAGCACAATACTGTGATCACAAAAGCAGACAGAATTTTGATCCGATCATTACTGGGTCATCAAGCTTGTTCCAATGGGGGGTCATAAGCTATGGTTTTGATGCAAAAAGTCAAAAAAATTAGTTATTCAAGAATTTTATTTGCAAATGTCTTCTGCTTTTCATGTCAGGTAAAGGGTTAAAATGGAACTGCAGCACAATACTGTGATCACAAAAGCAGACAGAATTTTGATCTGATCATTACTGGGTCATGATCCAGTGAAAATCTCTTTCTGATTTTTGCTTTTCCTCCAACAGCACTGTGGAATCTCATCCATCAGTAAATGAATGATAGGTCATTGACTGATTTTGCTTGTTTTTCCCCATTCAGTCATGATTTACCATTTTATTTATTACATCTCAACCAACTGGTATTGAAATGTGTTGTGGCCCATTCTAGATCTGATCGAGAAAAATACTGCTTTTGCCCCCACAGCACTGCAATGTGATTACAAGTATGACATTTCACATACTGTGAGTCTCATCAGCACAGTGGAGGTATAAAAGTTTCAACAAAACCATATCATGTGACATCTCATTGGAAAGAGCTTGTCTAGATCGTTCATATGGGGGCGGAGGGTCAAATGATATGGATTTGTTGAAATATATTGAAAAAATTGAGAAAATAATACAGGGGAACTTTGTTAATTGAATAGCCACTTTGCCAATGAAAAATATTCAACTAACAGGAGTATTCAATTAACAGGGATTGTGTCACTTTCCTGTATTCTAGAGATCAACTTACCAATTATTTTATTATATCTTGTTTGACAGAGTTCCACAAGCTCTTTCAAATAAGATATAATAGATAAATTGCCTGTGTTGGATATACTGAGGCCAAATAGGTCTATAAACAAAGGAAAACAGGGAAGACAAGATAATTTCTCGACAGGTCGTAAGATTTTTTATTATTCAATTAACAGAAGTTTACTCTATAACCTATATTCAAATAACAGGTCAAATTTATAAAAATAAATGGTTTTGTGTAGGGAAATTATATTCCATTAACAGGGTTATTCAGTTTAGAGATATCCAATTAAGAGGACCCCATTGTATTTAAAATAAAAAAAATTTGATATCCAGAGCATTGGGTAAAGGGTTAATATGTCTAGTCAATGTATAACCCTTTTCGTAACATGAAAAGCAGACGACACGTGCCAAAAATATTCTTGAATAACTAATTTTTTTCATTTTTTGTCTCAAAAACATAGGTTATGACCCTTCGTTGGAACGAGCTCGATGAGCTCGTTCCAACGAGGGGTCATAACCTATGTTTTTGAGACAAAAAATGAAAATATATTGAAAATTAATTGCCGATTTTTGTGAATAGCACTGGCCGGTTTTGGCCGTTACGTTGGGTAAAGGGATAACCAGTACTGTGCTCACAAAAGCAAACTTTTTCCCCATGAGATCATGATCTGGGCATGACACACTTACAGTACGGCCACCATGGACTGGCATTTTCCACAAGTGGGCAATATTTCCACGGATGAAATAATAATAGATTCCAAACACTAATTATAGGAATAATCATAAAAAAATTTCATTAATGAAGCACTATGTATAACCTGGTGCTTCTTTAATTATCTTTACATTTCTTTTAAAAAAAGCGAGGATATTGTGGTGATCTCCGTCCATCCCATCCATCCCACCCCGTCCGTTCAATGGAACCACTTTTATTGCTAGAAAATCAGTTTCTGGTGGAAGACTCCCAGGGGTTTTAATTTGAAACACGGAAAGTGTGTTCATATGCACTATCAGGGTGTCTAGATGTGTATAAAGGTTTCAGATTTGACCCCATGTTGCACCCATAGCACCACTTATGTAATTAGAGAATCGGTTTCCTGTGGAAGGCTCCTAGGAGTTTTAATTCAAAATGTTGAAAGTGTGTTCATATGCTTGGGTAGGGCCTCTAGATGTGCATTAAGGTTTCATATTTTTTATTTGGCCCTGTGGAGCACCTGTAGCACCACTTTTGTCATTAGAGAATCGGTTTCTGGCAAAAGGCTCTTAGGGGTTTTAATTTGAAATGTTGCAAGTGTGTTCAGACTGTTACGTTCCAGTAGGATGTTTAGATGTGCATAAACTGATTTGGGATTTTTAATTTGGCCCCATGTGGTGCCTGTAGTGCCACTTTTGTTGTTAGAGAATCAGTTTCTAGTGAAAGGTTGGGTCTCTAGATGTGTATAAAGGTTTTGAACTTTTGATCCGGCCCCATGTGGCTCCTTGTGGCAAAAGGCACCTAGGGATTTTAATTGGAAATGTTGAAAGTGTGTTCATAAATTCTGGTAGGGTCTCTAGATGTGCATAAAGGTTTCAGATTTTTGATTCGGCACCACGAGGCACCGGTAGCGAAACATTTGTCATTAGAGAATCAGTTTCCTGCAAAAGGCTCCAACATGTAGGGAGTTTAAGTCAAAACATTGAAAGTGTGTTCATATGTTCTGGTAGGGTCTCTAAAGGTTTCGGATTTTATATAATACCTTTTCATTTCTGTCTGTGTCAAGCATTAATGAATGCAATTTACTATTGTGTGCTTCGCACACAAATAACACCATCTATCAGTAGTTAAAATTTTCCTTATGATTTTTTTACCTTGTAAAAGCATGTGTGGACATCACTGCACATATGTGGATTTCAACCAGTCCATGGCGACTCTACTGCATCCTAGGGAGTCGTGAGTTCATAAATAAAACAGTTCAAAGTCAAGACTGAATGAAAAAAAAAATAAAATAAATAGCACTTGGGATTCAATGTTCTTGCATTTCATTTTTGACAGATAAAATACAAGAAAATATCAGCAAATATGAGCCCAAACGACAAGGCATGACACTGTCAGTTTGTAAGACAATGCACAGAAAATCAAACACACAAAAGACTCAGTGCTGATGATTTGAAAATACAAGGAGAGCTGAAAACAACACTTCTAAAAATCACAAGAGAAGAGAAGAGATGGGCGGTATTGGAATTTTAAGTTCGGTATCGATTTCGCTATATTGAGGGGGAATAATGCAAAATCGGTTTGGTATTCGATATATGACTAACTGAGATTTGCTGATAGTACCAAAGAGGAATTCACCCCAGGAAAACAAAGAAAAAGTTTTTGTGACTTGTTCCAAACATACCTTAACCTTTAAAGGCCAATATCAGTCTTTTGCAATATCAGAGCATGCATCTTTTACATGTCATCATTAGAAGGTCCTGCTGACCATAGACAAAACACCTAGGCAGTGATTTCTACTCAAGTCTTTGTTGCCTCAACAGGGAAATTGTCCAAGCCTTAAAGGGTTAACAAAAGTGAAAAGAAAATTAGTCATTTCTTTCTTGAAAATGAACACTAAAACTGCTATCAGGCCTCAACAAAGACTTATGAATAGAAAATGTAGGAATATTTGAAAATGCAGACGGTTTCGGTATTCAATGAATGGTTCAGTTCGGTTTTTCGGTATCTCCATATCGGTATCGGGTCAGATTTTCGGTATATTGCCCATCTCTAAAGAAGAGTGATTGCACTCACTCTTCTCAATTTTTTTAAGAAGAGTGAAAATATTTTAATAAACTTTCTGATTAGAATTACCTTACTATAGTGTCTAGAAGAAATTTGTCAACATTCTGGTTCATGACTTTATACTAAGCCAGGGCAAAAAATATGCCAACGAAAATCGCATCTCCCTCAGCAACTGGAATAGCAGCGTTGGAAATGTTTAATTATAACCTTTCCTCAGATTTAGGGCAAGACGAAATTCAAGATTGGTGAGATTTGCCAAATCAGCCAAATGCAGAGCATCAGCAGCATTCCTTCATTTTAGAAAGCTGACCAACTTGTTCTTATAATAAGAAAGGTTTCAGCATGGAAACACGGTTGGCTCGATCTGACAAGCATTTTAATAAAAGACAGCATAACTGTACTTGATGGAACTGAAGATGGCAGTGGTGTTCAAGGGTGTGGATTGTCATTAAGGAAAAGTATATATCGAACAGAAATGAAGCAAAAACAAACTTGCCATGAAAATTAAATTTTTACAATAAAATCTATTTTTTACTATACTTTCCAAAGTAACACAAAGTGCCTTATCTCCGGTATCTCTCAGAGTGAAAAGGAGCAATTCCAGAGTAAACCAAGGAAAAAAAACCCTTGGGAAACTATAAAATGTAAAAAAAAAACAGATTTTTCCAAACCATGTTCACCAGCGACCAATTGTGTAGGGCACACAAAACCTGGTGACTGATATCCTGTGATGACTACTCACCTATTGCCCATTTCCCTCCAATAATGCACAAAGTCAGTTTTCAAGCTTTTAATTAACTATGTATATGCATGTATACATGTAAGCGGGGAGGCAAGCGCATATAAATAACTTAAAATATATTGCTGGGAGGGTAATCTTTTTGTATTACTTTGATAAGTATAATAATTAATAAATTTTGTACAAAAATAAAAATTTTTCGAATCTTACCAAAGTAACACAAAGTGCCAAATGAACAATAGGTGGAGGGAGTATACTGCATGATGTGTCTGAAGAATGAATATAAGAGCATGTCAATACAAGGCATGCTGAAGGAAATGAATGCTCAAATGACAAGGAGCATACTAATCAGCATGTCCTGAGGAAGAATATATAATAGGACATGATGAATTTATTTATTAGGGTTTAACGACACATTAACAGCAAAGGTCATATCGTGTCGGTGACAGACTTAAGGGTGGGGAGCCGGAGTACCTGGAGAGAACCACCGAGCAACGACAAGTAGCTGCCAGCTCCCCAACATCGCAGTGCTTTGCCCAAGGACACAATGCGGGAGTCCGAATCGATCGCACAGATGGTTATCCATCCAAGGACGAACCGAACTCGACGATGCTTAACTTCTGTGATCTGACAGACATTAACAGTGAGAGGACGATGAAAAACAAAAATCAATAGATAACACAATATATAATACAGTTTTTACATGCATTATTGAAACCTCCCCAAAAAGGGAAGACTTACTCTCAATGCAATAAAGTACTGTAATTGGAAAGCTATGAAGGGAAACCGACTGGAGAATAACCCTAAGTAATTGTACATACAACACTACACCTAGAATATAGCATGATTCTAAATTCAAACATCTGATTCCCAACTCTGATACATACCTGTGAATCAAACAGAGACTATAGTGAACACATCCAACATAAATAAACCATAACCAGGGTTATAATCTCCCCAAGCAAATTATTGCAGAGCTAGCACCTAGATGTTAGTGCCACGGTAAACCGAAACCACCTGACACGGTCACGAATAATCTTAATCTTCACAAACATAAAATATGTACAGCTACAGAAGATGAGATATGGAAATAAATAACGCAAAATAATGTAATCAGGAAAGCAGTAGGTTTACATTGAAGTGACCAGGCTTGAAAACAGACTGTGCAACAGCCATAGGCCCTAAGGAGAAGAGGTCACCAGACTGCTCCTGTAAATCCCTGACATAAAATGAGAAGGTTTCTCTAATAGGCTGCAGTCATGATGTCATCAATAGAAACCGAGTTAGCGTATGACCATGTAGTAGCCAGGGCTCTAACTTTGTTAGCAGAACTCAGGTTTGTAATATGGTAGGCTTGAGTTAGATGCTAATATGCTAAACAGATAGCAGAATGAATCCAGTGGGAAATGGAGTGTGCAGATATCCTTTCGACCTGGCAAAAGGGAAAGGAAAAATCTCTTCCTGCCTTTCCGAATAAACTTACTAGTGGTTCTATCAACATAAGTTCAAATAGCTCAAATTGGGCATAACAAAGGCCTATTAATACCATGATGTGAGGGAGGAAGAGCTCTGATATGAATAACTGCATCTGGAACCTGATTCTTAGCTGAAAAGGTAGCATTTGTCGTGAAAGACATAGTGTTTCCTAAGCTACGATAATAATGGGGATCAATAGAAAGTGCTTGAAGACTCACTAACTCTTCTAGCAGAAGCAAAACGCCAAGAGGAAAGCTGTCCTGCACATCAGGAACTTCATATCGGTTTCCACTAGAGGCTCAAAAGGTGCCTCTGCCCGGCATAAAGGACCCAAGTCAAATTCCACTTAGGTTAACCCTGCGAGTTCTAGTTCTCTTAAGAGTGAAATGTTTCATAAGATTACCCCCAAAAACGGTCGGAACCGACATGAGAATTCATGGCGAAACAAGAAAGTTTCAGACATAGAAGAGTAGCCCTTGATAGTGATAGGTTGAAGACCTTTAGTAGCAAACAAATAAAGAAATGTGCAATTGAGCTAGAGAAGGATGTTAAAAACTAACATTATTACTGAAACACCAACAAGTGAAGACATTCCATTTGGCATTGTAAGCTAGACTTGTGGAAAGCCTTTGGGGTGCCGAAATGCACTCCACTACTCTTCAAGAAAGACAGGCATGACAGTTCAGCTGTCTTACGCAGAGCGGAAATATCCAAGTATGACCGTCATGCAGAAGATCCGGGTGAAGAGGTAATTGAATGGGACCGACTAGAAGAGGTCGAATTTGATTGATCCATATTTTCTGTGGGGTAAGAGGAGCACCCTGCAGTGTGACCGTTGAATTTTGTTAAGAACACACTGGATAATTGGTGTCAGTGGTGAAGACATGACCGTGTATCCCATTCCAGTCTAACGAGAGAGCAATGACTGTGAAGGAATGAGGATCTGGACAAGGGGACACAAACGTGATTGTTCCACCTTGTCACGAACAAGCCTATGTGAGGGGAACTCCACCTGTCACAGACAGACCTGAAGCTTGTCTGTTCAACATCCATTTGGATGGAAGGATACTGCCTTTTCTGGATAGAGCATCGGCTAACATATTTAGACAACCAAAAATGAGTTTGACTAGCACCATGCAGTTGATGGGATGTGCTAGATGTGGGTCAGGACAGCTGATACACAGGAAATGAGGGAATGCCTCCCAGATTCCTTATGTATGCAACTACTGTTGAATTGTCTGAGAGATTTAGGCTGCATCGATTCGACAGATGAGAGATCCACTGTCAGAAAGCCAGAAGAATCACTAACATCACCATCTGGGCGATGTGCAGCATAGCCTGATCCTCCATCCACAGACCATTTATCTGCAAATTCTGAGGATTGAGCATTGCTCCCAAACCACAACTGCTGGCATCTGCAATAAGAATGTGATCGTGGTTTGGAACATGCAGGGGAATTCCCTAAGTGATCCTAACTGAAACCTGATTGCATATGACACTGTTCAGTGAAATAATCATGTCGAATGGATCCACGTTAGGCCTCCAATTCTGGAGTAAATAAAAGGTGAAGTCTGCCCAGTGGGATAAGATATGTGAATGAGGTGCATAGCTCAATCAGAAGGAATTCCCTGGCAGTCAGCCGAGTTGACATTGAGTAATGTATAGCGAAAGCACTGAGAATTTCTGCTTTAGCTAACAGAACTCGAACAAGATTGATGTGAGAAATTTAGCCCCAAATAAGTGAATGTCTGGGATGGAATGAGCTCCGATTTTTCCAATTGTGATAAAAACTCAGATACTGACATAGCTGCAGTAGTTGACATATGATGTTTCTCTAGAAGGGATTTACCTGCGTGTCTCTGGAGAATGTCGTCGAGATATGCTGAAGAAGTTACTGATGTATGTGCCTGGTGGTATGATATCATATGTTTCATCAGCCAGGTGAATACCCACGAAGCCAAATTTAGGCCGAATGGTATTGCTTTGAATTGGTAAGCAATGCCAGAATGAGAATCTGAGATACTTCCGAGACTGAGGATGAATTGTGACATGGAAGTATGTGTCCTTAAGATCGATGCTTGCTACAAAATTCTCGTGGCAGGAGCTCCGAGCTGACCTGGACATCTCCATACTGAATTTGGGAGCTATAATGAAGAGGTTCAGGTGGTCAAATCCACTACTCTGAGTTGACCATTCTTCTTTGGAACTATAAAGAGTCGACCATAAAACTCTGGAGACTCTAAGTTGTGGACGACCTTGCAACAACTTCATTTTGTAAGAGTGTGCCTATCTCAGAAGCTAGTTGTGATGTCCTTGTGGAAGCAGAAGGAACTTTAGTAGGGATCGGATTGCGAGTAAGTAGAGGGACTTCAGATTTTGAGTCTAAACTGAATTAACTGAAAGGTCCAAGGGTCTGATGTAATGATGGACTACAGGCTGAAAAAGTGTGCAATCCGACCCCCTACCGAAAGCGCACTGATGTAGACTTCAATTCTTGGCCTGACGACGTCTGTTAGAAGAGAAACCTCCACCTCATCTTCTAGCTTCACCTCCAGCTCTACGAGAGCATGTTGTGGGCCAAGACTCTGGTAGAAAGAGCCACGTCGAGAACATCTACACCGACCCAAAGATCTACGATTGTCAGCTGTTTACTGCTGCATGAGAAGATGACTTGAGAATATATCAACTCCCTCTTGAACTTGTGCAACAGAACCATGAAACATCAATTGGTTCGACACTGGAATAGAGCTTAAAAGACTATGCTGGGCATCAGGATGAGAGGAATAATAAGAGAGAGTAGCATCTCCTGAGCACCTCAAGATTAGCGACATGGGTCACTGAACATTGATAGCATTCATCATGAAACGAGACAGCAAACGAAACGGTGCAGCAGTATCATTGAGCTCTTCATATTCAGAAATTTTAGCTGCTAAAGCAGCTACGAGGTTAATAGCAAAAGAAAAGATTTGCAATAACTCTCTAGAAAGGCCAGTTAGCGTATCACAGACTGAGATAGGAACACTAACTGACTTAGGAATTGAAAGCTTAACCTTTTACCCAACGAATCGCCCGCATCTGCCAGCGTAATATGCAAATTCAGCAGCTGAAAAAATATCATTTTTCGAAAAATTTCAACAAAAACATATCATGTGACCCCTCTTTGGAACGAGCTTGTTCCAAAGAGGGGTCACGTGATATGGTTGTGTTGAAATTTTTTGAAAATTTAAAAAATGATATTTAAAATAATAAATTTTGAAATCGTCTGCATTGGGTAAAGGGTTAAGAGCAGAAGCATCTTCATCTAGTGGTACAGAAGAAGATAAATATCACCCGAGCTTCTGTATTGCTTGTACCATGAAAGAGGGAGATCAGTATTGGCATGAGTGAAGAAAGAAGACTTGTACGCTTTAGCCGCAACCTGAGAATTAACAGCAACTTTAATTTTCTAGTGAGAGAGAGGAGTTCCGAATGTGAGGAGTAGTAGAATGCCTATCAGCTGTAGAAATGTGCCGAGAAGGTAATTGAAGAGTCCGGTGTAACTTCAAGAGAAAATGAAATCTAATGAACTTGAATAATCTGAAGAAGTATAGTTGTCAAAAGTACCTTCAACAAACTCTTCACTGTCAGTAACATCGTCCGTCAGAAACATCTTGAATAGTGTCAGATTAAGAGATGCATATCCATTTTGAAGCGGAATCGGTAGAGATTGGCCTGATCTCTTTTGAGGGCGTAAAGTTTCAGCAAAAGAAGTTAGCATATAAGCCAGGAGTAAGTGGTACAGAACGAGATGAACTGGGAGGTGGAACATGTTCCACTGGCGCTTTTTGAGACTGAGATTGTACAGAACTTATTTGAGACTGCATAGAGTACATACCTTCATAGACCGCACTGCGCAACTCTACATATGGCGAAGAGTATAGGATATCCGCATCTCAGTACTGATGAGAGCCAGAGTATTGCACCATAGACATTGGACCGACATCCTGCTGCAGGCCAGGCACATTTTGGTGAGCAGATGATGATTGAGGCCTCTGCTGTCAAGAAGAATGCATCTGGTTAGCAGTTTGGAATTCTTGAGAGAGTGGATGTACCTGACTGCTTACCTGCAAATGACCTAGGCTTTGGGCGCTGTCATGCATCTAGTATTGATGTCTGTAGATGAATCATGCAGATTGTGAAGATAGCCTACATTTAGCTGGGGTTTGGAGTAATAAACAGAACTTCCTATCAGGTTTGAAGCCTGAATATTACTATTATTGATACATAGCTGTACTTACCAAACTATCAACCCCAGTGCGTGAGCTGTATGGAAAAGAAGATCCTTACGTAAGGTCCTTCCCAAGCCTTATGCCCACGCATGAGGTCATTAGACCTCGTCCCGAGACTTGTGGATATATTTGCCCCAGAGGACAAGAGACCCAGATATTAACACCAAGAGATGCCAAATCCACATAGGAAAGTGCTGAAGCACAATCCTGAATTACAGATAGTGTCTCAGGACCTCCAAACCTAACCTACTGAGAATCCAAAGAAGTCTGTAAAGCAGAAGTTTCTAGACCTGAAATGACAAGAGGATTAGAAACAACAACAATTGGTTCAAGAACTGGAGCAGGGATAGAAGTAGAAGATACAGACAGTGAACACTGATCATGTTTGGAATTAGCCTTCAAAACAGATTTAACTTCCGACCACATTTTGTGATTCCAAACGCACAAAAAGTAGTAGTCAAATACATGTAATTGGCGCAACTAAGTAAGCCAAACTTACCACAGGCTGATCAAAAAACAACTTCTGGTTATGGAGGTCCCTTAACTGAAACTTTGAGAGACCAGAAGTCACCTAAAAAACAGGCAAAATAATCCTTACCTGCAGTCAAAATGAGGAATTCATCCTCAATAAGAATACATAATAATATGAAATGAAAATTATGAATGTATAAGGTGGATACTTTAGCCTATCAAAGTCCCCAATAGAGAGGGGGGGGGGTTATATAAGTTATGTTAAAAATAAATGACAAGGACAAAAATTAATCCTCCATAATTTCACTGTCAGCAATGACCGTGACAGGATATAAGCATAGGCTCTACAATCCTTAATGGATAGAACAGACGGCAAAGAAAAACAAAGTTGGAGGAATGAGGACGTGAAGGTTAATCCTTTACCTAACATGAAAAGCAGACGACACTTGCAAAAAAAATTCTTGAATAACTTATTTTTTTCATTTTTTGTCTCAAAAACATAGGTTATGACCCCTCATTGGAACGAGCTCGATGAGCTCGTTCCAATGAGGGGTCAAAACTTATGTTTTTGAGACAAAAAATTAAAAAAACAATGAATATTAAATGGGGATTTTTGAGAATAACACTGGCCAGTTTTGGTCGTTACGTTGGGTAAAGGGTTAACAAATTACAGGAAAGTGGGACATCACCTATATAAATGCAAAAGAGGGAGTATTGAGGCCCATGCCAAAGCAAAAAATCATTTTTGGAACAGAAAATGATGTCTGCAAATAGGTGACAAATTTTGATTATATTTTCCAAATTCTAGCAAAGAAATATAAAATCACTTTCCTGAGAAATATATCCAGTAATCTTCATGTCTGTGGTTGCTGACCCTTAGGAAAGACACTGAATAACTCCAAACACTTCCAGAATATCCTCTAAAACTGCCTTAAATCACATATTTATTAGAGAGAAGAATATTGTGTCATTTCAGTTGAAGTGAAATGGAGAAAATTGGCTTTGTGCATTATTGGGGGGAATGGACAATAGGTGAGTAGTCAATCACAGGATATCAGTCACCATGTTGTGTGCCCTACACAACTGGTCAATGGTGAACTTGGTATGGAAAAATCTTTTCTTTTTTTTGATGACATTTTGTAGTTTCCCCAGGGTTTTCTTTCCTTGGTTGACTCCAAAATTGCTCCTTTTCACTCTGAGAGATACGGGAGATAAGGCAAAACTGAATAAAATATATCAAAGGGCAATTAAATAACATATATCTATTTACTTGATTTAATTACAGACGGCAAAGAGAAACAAAGTTGGAGGAATGAGGAAGTGAGGGATAACAAATTTCAGGGATAACAAATTACAGGAAGGTGGGATATCACCTATATAAATGCATATAAGGGAGGCAAAAAATCATCTTTGGAACAGAAAATGATGTCTAAAAATACATATAGATGACAAATTTTGGTTATATTTGCCTAATTTAGCTGAGAAATGTAAAATCACTTTCCTGAAAAATATATCTAGTAATCTTCATGTCTGTGGTTGCAGATCCTTGGAATAGACAGTGAATAACTCCAAACATTTCCAGAATAAACTCCAAAACCGAATCTGAATCTGAATATGTTTACTGTGGAGACCGCGTTGTCACATATTATAACACAGGTTGGAAGGATTGTGGTAGTTAGTTGCGCTCTGCGACCTTGACACAAAGTGTGTCAATGGCGGTCTGGGTACTGGCGTTCCAATCCACAATCGTGCATGGAAAGAAAGAGTTCTGTATACTGCCAGTTTCATGTTGTTATTACTCCTTGTACGAGATGGTCCTTTCTAAATATATGGATCTTTTGGAATGGCATCACTTCCAGAGATAATGTTGCCATGTGTCTGGATGTGTTTATTTTTGCGACACTCTTGAAGCAATGGCCAACCAAGTGAGTGGAGCAGTTCACTTACTCTGCTGTCTCTGCGATAGTCACTGCAGACAAAACGCGCAGCTCGTTGTTGAGTCATCGCTAATTTCTGGATGTCTTTTTGGTCCCACACTGTGCATCCGTATTCCAATTTCGAGCGAACCAGTGACTTAAATGCTGTTTCTTTTAGGGGTTTTGGGGCGTGTTTCAGATTTCTTTTGATGAAGCCGAGTGTGCTATTTGCTTTTGCATTTGTCTTGTTTATGTGGGTGTCCTATTTTAAGCTGTTTGAGAAGGTCAAGCCGAGGTAAGGGTTTGAGTCTACTTCTTGGAGGATGTGACCTTGGATGTCATAGAAGTGGGTGAGTGGGGTTTTTTTTCCGCGATGACCGCAAGATGTAACATTTCTTGGCATTAAACCTCACACCCCACGTATTTAAACTGCCTTAAATCACATATCTATTAGAGAGAAAAATACTGTGTCATTTCAGTTGAAATGAAAAAGAGAAAATTGACTTTGTGCATTATTGGAGGGAAATGGACAATAGGTGAGTAGTGATCACAGGATATCAGTCACCAGGTTTTGTGTGCCCTACACAATTGGTCACTGGTGAACTTGGTTTGGAAAAATCTTTTTGTTGTTTTGACATTTTATAGTTTCCCAAGGGTTTTTTCACCTTGGTTTTCACCAAAATTGCTCCTTTTCACTCTGAGAGATATCAGAGATAAGACACTTTGTGTTACTTTGGTAAGATTCAAAAATATTCCCTCGACTGTAATATAACCTGAAAATTGTGGTCTAATAAGAAATATCTTCCCTCTGTTATTGCGCTAAAAAACAAATGTTAACAGAAGAAAACAGGTGACTGATCATGAAGAAGTGCAATTTACTCTGATAACCTGATTGTTCCATGGCCTGCATACATGTAACTTTACCGACTCCCAATGAAAAGCAAGACAAACTACATAAACAAACAATAGCCTTATTGAATATTAAAGGTATCACATGACCAAACTGTAATTTGTTGCAGTAATAAGATTGGTAGTAGAAAAAATAATTATGTGGCGTTGTTTTCTAACCAGTCTTATCACTGCAACATTTGGCCAAAACAAGAACATGTTGAAAAAGAATGAACTCCTGTAGATGTATTTCTTCTGTCAGCATTAATTAAAATGACACAACAGTTTGCAGGTTCATGCACAGACTGACCAAGTACATGTAAGTGGCCAGTGTGAGTTTGACACTGAAAATTCTGATTTGGCTCCTGAATCTTAAATAAAGGCTTCTAAGTTGGCTTGTAACCACAAGATACCATTTCATCCATTGGTCACTTGACTATCAACTATTATGAAAATGAATGTTTTTGGTGGTAAATGAAATTATTTTTCAATCCTTTCAGAAACAACTTTAATTACGCCAAAACATAATGTAATTAAATGAACAAATGTATGTCCCACGCAACTTAAAAGCTTCCAACAAGAAGATCATTATGAATCAAAAACTAATATAACTACTGTTAACTGATAGAGTGCTTGATGCCCATATTTGGGACTTTTGCTGGCATGAAGGTGCTGCTACTTAAAGGTTTCATGTTCTGTAAATGTACTTCATATGATCTTCGAAGTGAAATTATATCATTCGTGTGGATTTGCCTGGTTACAATTTATGGGAGAGTGCCCATAGGCACTCTCCTATAAAATGTAACAAGGCGAAACACATGAAGAAATTTCGACAATCAACAATAATTTAGCATTCTACAGGAAATTTATTTATTTCTGCATTGGAGTTTAAGGTCATATATTTCTACAATGGCTAATCATGACCATGACAGTTTTACGGGTGGAGCAAGCCAGAGTACCCGGAGAGAACCACCAAGCAACAGCGAGCAACTGTCAGCTCCCAAACATATTAACTCCACACAAGCAGGGTTAGCATCGGTTGAAGAAAGGTACGCCATTGACGTTCAGTACGCCTTAGTACACAATGCCCCGTGCCCCTACGTGGGCAATGGGGGTAAAGTGTCTTGCCCAAAGACACAACGGTAATGCTGCAGATGGGATTTGAACCAAGGACCTCTCGGCTTGCAGCCTGCACCTCTACCAACTGAGCCACCATTTCCATTCTACTGGAAAGGAAGTAAATCTGGCTTCTAGATTTCAAAAGTAGGTTCCAAGTCTGGCTCTTATTGTTAAATGCTCAGGTAGGTTCCTGGTGCATGTATACCGTTCACACCTCATTTGAGTGTTTTAATCAGTGTAATGGTATCTCAAATCTTTATCCAGTAATTATTTAATAATCAATTTTCTTGAAAATTTGAGAAGCTGAAACCAGAGGCTCAAGTGAGCCTAAAACGCTCACCTGGCTCATTAGTTGTCAAAAGAGATGAGTGTATGAGTAAGTGATCAGCAGCAAGAACAATTTGTTGATTTGCTATGACATTACCAAAGGCAACTTATTTGGCTATTCATTTCCACTGGTCCTAGGAAAGCTTTCTAGCAAGCTCTGCTCTGTGAATTTTTGTTTTGTTTTCAACTACTATGGTTCTCTCTACCCCCCCCCCCCCCCCCCACTCCCCAAACTACCAAACTAAGAAACAAAACAAAAAATTCTAGCATAAATGAAATACTTATGACACAGTTATATACTACATGACAATATGGTTCACATCTGCCAATTGAATCTGAAAATAGAAATACTGAGTGTAGTCAAAAATTTGGGAATCCATGTTTATTTGAAAAAAAGTGAATCTGCATCACTAAAGTAAGTTTCAAACAAGAAATCTAAGGCATTATTGCAAGTGGCTTATAAAAAGAGGATTTTAAAAGCATATTAGAATTATAGAGCATTTACCCCACCCTAAGGAATATAGTAATTTGGAGGGAAAAATCAGAAGAGTAAATTCTACCAGCCTGAAGATGGCAGCAGCTTCATTTGAACAAAGGAGAAAAAGGTTTACTCCAAAGATGGTCTGTGCCATAAATGAATGAATTTGGCCCAGTGGTTTTAAAGAATAAGAAAGATTTCAAACTCGAGAAACAGCATTTTACTGCCACCAGTAAATTCAAGTCTGTGTGAAAATGGTTAAAGCACCAAAAATAAACAAAACAGAAAGAGAATTTAAGGAGGCTTATTTTGGGGGGTAAAATATTTTTAAAGAAATCAGAAATAGGTTTTCTTTATTCTTTGACAGTATTACATGAAATAAAATCTTTGGAAAACACATTGAAGCCTTGAGAGGGTTAAGTTAAAGATATTCATACAGGAAACAGAGAAATGTTTTTCAAGAAACCAGAAAAAAACATTTGTGCACAGCACTGAAAAAGGTTTGATCAAGGCATCGAAAAAATATTTGAAAGCCATACGGAAGTCTTGAGAGGGTTAAATTAAAGACATCCATACAGGAATCAGATAAATGTTTCCAAGAAACCAGAAAAAACATATATATTTTGCACAGAATTGAAAAAATTCAACATAAAATAAAATCTTTGGAAAACACACTGAAGTCATGAGAGGGTTAAATTAAAGATATTCATACAGAAATCAGATCAAATGTTTTCCAAGGAACCAGCAAAAAAACATGTATGTACACACAACTGAAAGTGTTTGATCATGGCATCAATAAAATTTTTGGAACCCACACTGCAGTCTTGAGAGGGTTAAATTAAAGATATGCATACAGGAATCAGATAAATGTTTCCAAGAAACCAGAAAAAAACATGTATGCGCAGCAGTGAGAGTTCATCATGAAATAAAATCTTTGGAAAAACACACTGAAGTCATAAGAGGGTTAAATTAAAGATTTTTCCAAGGAATCAGAAAAATACATATACAGCATTGAAGTGGTTTATTTGTTCATGGATTCAATAAAATCTTTGTAACCCACAGTGCAGGCTTGAGAGGGTTAAATTAAAGACATGCATACAGGAATCAGATGTTTCCAGCATGAAATAAAATCTTTGCAAAACAAACTAAGTCTTCAAAATTTTCTGATTAAAATTACAAGATTACAATGTTTTCTAGCAGCAGTATTGTTGACTTAAGAACAATATGTCAATCAAGGTTCTCTGTGAATGAACATTTTTGTTCAGGATAAACTACTGTAAAAATGCAGACTCATAATTTTTTCAATACCCTCTTCCGGGCACTTACTGAAGCGGAGGGAATTTTTTTTAACCAATCCCTTCATCCAGTCCTAAGGACGCTTCATACCAAATAACAGTTCACTGTTCCTTGTGGTTTGGGATATATGGGCTTTTGAATTTTTTCTGTTTTTAGCCCCAGGGGTTGCCACATGATTGTGAATTTTTTTTTTTTTTTTTTTTTTTTTGGGGGGGGGGGAGGGAGGAGGGTCATTCAATTACATAGGACCCACTTATACCACATACCAAATTTGGATGAAATTGGCCAATTGGTTCTTGAAATAGAAATTTTGGGCAGAGCCCAAAAATGGATATGCCCCCACAGGCAGCCCAGTTATTGACCTATCAACTTCCCTTGAACAAACTTTAATCTTCTACACCAAAGGATGTTCCATACCAAATATCAAGGCATTCCCTCTGGTGGTTTGTGAGAAGATTTTTAAGCTTTTGGGGCATAAATGAGAGCCTGAATATGGCAGCTGCTTCATTTGAACAAAACAGAAAGGGGAAACTCCATAGATGGTCTGTGCAATACATGTTTGAATTTGGCCCAGTGGTTGCGAAAAAGATGTCAAGTTTGCAAAAAGTTAATGGATTACGGACGACAGACGCTGGATGCCAGACAAAAGTGATGGTAATAGCTCCCACTGACTTTTTGTTTTGGTGTATGTCATGACTCGCAAATAGTCTGTGACCTTAAAGTTATAACCTTGGGTTAAGGTCATGACACACACTTGAGTCATGAATAAGCACTATGTGAAGTATGGACGAGATCTGTCCATAACACAATTTTTAAAGATTGGACAGTCGGTACAGACATATGGTCTGTGTACTTGACACTGGAGATATGATCTTGGATTTTCAGGTCACAATGCACTTTAAAGTAATGAGCAAGCACTGTGTGAAGTATCAGCCGGATTTCTCAACTGTATTATTTTTTATGAACCAGACAAAGTAAGAAGGCATGAATGGTCTGTGACCTTGACCTTGGAGTTGTGCTCTTAAGTCAAAGTCATGACACATCCTTGCAGGAGTCATCACCAACCATTACGTGAAAAATGAACATGATCTGTCCACTGTATCAATTTTGGTGGGTCATACAATGTTATAACAAACAATTGTTCTATTACCTTAAAGCATGACCTTTGAGTTATGACAATGGGGCAAGGTCATAACACACCCTCAGGGCAAGGTCACAAGCAATCATTGTTCGAAGTATGAAGGCATCAATCCATGTGGCAAAATTAAGCCACTAACACTTGTCAAAAAAATACATTTAAGATGAAAACAAAGTTTCATATTATTACACTGAAATTATTTTTTATTGCATAAGTCCATGTGAAAGTATTAACACTGGGCTCTGAAGTCTGTTCATGCTGCTTTGGGTTTCACAATTGTACTCTGAGGAGTGAGAATTCTGATAATTTGCAACCCAATATAAAACAAGACATTCTATTCATATACAGTTGAAACTATAAGTCCTGTCACACTACATTTGCACATCTACATTTGTACATGTACCATTGATATACATGTATACATACAAGTATATCAAATTCCATAAACTTAAGATATCTCATACCTACAATATACATTTATAGTAAAGACTTGTGGGTGGGTCAACAAAATAAGTTGATAAGGCATGTAGATAGGTGGGTTAGGCAAAACAAAATGAATGGTTTGGTTCTGGATACATGTATTAACACGAGACCCCAAGAGACCTTAATTGTTCACCTGACAAAGTGGTTTAAAGAAGTATTTGGGGTCACATTCAGTTAGTCATGTTTCATCAACACTACTGAGGAATAAAGTCATGAAAGGAAAATATTTATGGAAAAACCCTAAGGAATGGATTTGAACAAACATAAATATGACCTGCAGCCCTCCCTCTCCCTCTGCCCCCCCCCCCCCCCACACCCCCCATAGCAAGCCCAATTAAAGAAAGTGGTGGTAGAAATTGCTCAACTTCCAGGTTATACGCACGGAACCAAACCATGTGGGATGCACTACGCTGTATTGCTAATCTTACAAGTTACAGTACAGTTGCAACATAACCCCTAGAAACTATGTGTTCCACTTCTTCTACGTTGATAACACCAGAATCTGACATCTGTTTCTGGAAAGCTCTTACAGGGCTTTTCAGAAACTGATATTAGATGCTGGTGTTATCAACGTAGAAGCAGTGAGATACTTAGTTTTGTAGTTATGATGCATCTTATTTTCACTCATACTATACGTATTGAGCAAGTCGCCTGCTAACTTCCAAGATTTTTTCTCAGCATTCACATGGTTAATGATATTGGCATGATCTAATTGAGTTAAAGATTCTGCACATTGATTGTAATTATATACATATGTATCTCGAACTACTTTCCCATGTTAAAGTTACTTAAAAGATTTCACTTCACTGCATACTACATATACATGACATTTGAGACTATGCCCTGCCTCTGATGATATTTACCCAGTCGAACAGACTTCACAGCAATTGCCATAGAAGCACCAGTTTTCCACAGCAATTTTTTTTGGCGAGGAAATAAGGATGAATTACCAGGACTGCCCTCTACAGGCTTTCGGGAGAAGTCAAATGAAACTAAAGGTAACTGACAAGGGTGGCAAATCCTCTGAAAAAATCACCAGATACAGTAACTTTGGTAATACGGTAGAATCCTCTTAACTGAATATCCATTTTGCCAGTGAAAATTATTCAATTAACAGGAGTATACAATTAACAGGGATTTGGTCAGTTTCCTGTGTTCTGGAGGTAAACTGAGCATTTATTCTAGTATATCTTGTTTGACAGAGCTCATAGAGCTCTGTCAAACAAGGTATAATAGAATAAATGCTTGTTTTGGATGTAGTGAGGCCAAAACGGTTGATAAATAAGGGGAATTTGGTGAATGTCACAGTAATTTTTTCTACATATTTCAAAAATTTATATACAATTAACAGGAGTTTACTCTACAACCCATATGCAAGTAACAGATCAAATTTGTACTGAAGGTATGGTAAATGGTTTTGTGTTTGAAAATGATATTCAATTAACAGGGATATACAATTAAGAGATATCCAATTAAGTGGGCTCCATTGTATATTACATTAAATTAACACAGCCACTGTTGGTATTATTTACTCAAATAATACCTATAAGATTACCTGTATTTGATGACATGTCAAATTTGGTTTAGATTGGGATCGATAAAATTTCAAGGTCACTGTGACCTTGACCTTTTGGCACAATGACCTAAAAAATATGTAGGGTTCATCCTCTCATCATGCTCAGCCCACATGCCAATTTGTGTTTCGATCGGGAATGCATAAATTTTAACAATTAAGAGAGCCGAAACCAGCTCCGATTAATAAAGTTTTTTGTGACCTTGACTTTTGGCATAATAACCTAAAAATTAATAGGGTTCTTCCTTTCAACACGCTGAACCCATAGGCCTAGTTTAGTATCGATCTCGGAAGCAAAATTTCAATTAGAGAAGCCAACTCTGGTAAATGTTTATTTGTTTGGCATAATGGCCTCAAAATAAATAGGGTTCTTCCTCTCTGTATGCCTAACCCACATGCCAAGTTGGGTGTCAGTTGGCCAAGCGGAACTTTAATTACAGAGAAGAATCCAACACTGATAAAAATAGGCACTCTCCAATACTTTGTAATAGAACAAATATATATAAGCAAAATATTATTTACATTTGACTAAAAACTGAAACATGAGCAAGGAAAACATAAGGTTTTGCTTTGATACCCTCATTTTTTGAAAGCCCCGATAATGGCTTCTTGCACTCAACCAATTAACACATCATGTACATGTACATGTAGTGTTCCCACATGTAAATAAATCAATGTAGCCAAGGCAAAAAAACATGTTTATTAATATTTGTGTTATTTATTCAGAAAAAAAATTCTGTTAGAAAAATTTCAGTGGCTTGCAGTTGTTATACAAATTTTGCAAAAGTGCAGATCACTCTGTACAAGTAATTCAGTGTAATTCTGGGTAATTCAGATTAATTCTAGTGTTTAGGAGGAGTTTTTCTGGAGCAAGTACACTTGGAAGCATAATGGAGTGCACCCCTAATACGTCACCAAGATAACCATTTTGAGACCCTTCAAATATGAATTAAAAGTAAAACTGTCACCCAAATGTGTTGTTTTCCAAAAATGAAAGTGTCAATGACACTGTAGCTTAACTTGTGTGTTGTGTTTGATGAAAAGGATAATGTTCAATGTTTATGAAAGGATTATGAAATAAGACAAGAATTGTGATAATTGGGAATATGTTCATTTCTGTTCCCTGTATGCTATGTTTATGATAAAAATAATATGAGGTGTACACTGTACTAAAGAGCTGAGGGGTGGGTTAATATGACCTCACAGTTAATGTATGTGGCCCTCACAGTTAACGTATATCAACAAAAGTTACCAAGTTACAGTGAAATTATTCCAAAACGAGTCATCCTATCAAGTTACATTAAAATTCCTTCATAAATATGGCCTGTAGACTGTGCTAAAGGTTTTCGGGCTTCGGGCCCCTGTAGTTTCCCAATTGCGTCCAAAGGGGACGTTCTCATCTAGACATTATATGAAGTCAACCTACCAAGTTACAATGAAATCCCTTAATAAATATGACCTGTAGACTGTGCTAGAGGTTTTTGGGCTTCGGGCCCCTGAAGCCGTCACAGCTGACCAATCACAACCAAAAGGGGATGTCATCATCTAGGCATTATATGGAGTCAAACTTACGGCTTACAATGAAGTCCTGCCATAAATATGACCAATAGACTATGCTAAAGGTTTTGGGATTTTGGGTTCGGGCAGCCATCAAGGCTGAATGATCGCGACCAAAAGGGGACGTTCTCATCTAGACATTATTTAGAGTCATCCTACCAAGGTACAATGAAATCCCTTCATAAATATGATCTGAAGACTGTGCTAAAGGTTTTCGGGCTTTAGGCTTGGGCAGCCATCATGGTTGAATGATCGCAACCAAAAGGGGACATTCTCATCTGGACATCATCTGGAGTGATCCTATGAAGTTACAATGAAATCCCTTTATAAATATGACCTGTAGACTGTGCTCAAGATTTTCGGGCTTCAGGCACCTGTAGCCATCACAGTTGACCAACCACGACCAAAAGGGGATGTCATCATCTAGGCATTATATGGAGTCAACCTAACAAGTTACAATGAAATCCTTCCATAAATACGACCTACATACATGCTAAAGGTTTTTGGGCTCGGGCAGCTATCAAGGCTGAATGATCGTGACCAAAAGGGGATGTTCTCATCTGGACACTATTTGGAGTCATCCTACCAGGCTACAATGAAATCCCTTCATAATTATGACCTGTAGACTGTTCTAAAGGTTTTCGGGCTTTGGGCCCCTGAAGCCATCACAGTTGCCCAATCGTGTCCAAAAGGGGATGTTCTCATCTAGACACTATATGAAGTCAACCTACCAAGTTACAATGAAATCCCTTCATAAATATGACCTGTAGACTGTGCTAAAGGTTTTCAGGCTTCGGGCTCGGGCAGCCATCATGGCTGAATGATCGCAACCAAAGTGCACAATCTCATCTGGGAATCATCTGCAGTGATCCTGCGAAGTTACAATGAAATCCCTTCATAAATATGACCTGTAGACTGTGCTCAAGGTTTTCGGACTTCAGGCACCAGTAGCCATCACAGTTGACCAATCACGACCATAAGGGGATGTCATCATCTAGGCATTATATGGAGTCAGCCTAACAGGTTACAATGAAATCCTTCTATAAATATAACATTTTGCCTATGCTAAAGGTTTTTGGGCTCGGGCACCCATCAAGGCTGAACGATCACGGCCAAAATGGGACGTTCTCATCTAGACATTATTTGTAGTCATCCTACCAAGTTACAATGAAATCCCTTCATAAATATGACCTGTAGACAGTGCTAAAGGTTTTCGGGCTTTGGGCACCTTTAGCCGTCAAAGTTGCCCATTCATGTCCAAAAGGGGACGTTCTCATCTAGACATTATATGAAGTCAACCTACCAAGTTACAATGAAATCCCTTCATAAATATGACCTGTAGACTGTGCTTAAGGTTTTCGGGCTTCGGTCTCGGGCAGCCATCATGGTTCAATGATCGCAACCAAAGGGGACAATCTCATCTGGGCATCATCTGGAGTGATCCTACGAAGTTACAATGAAATCCCTTCATAAATATGACCTGTAGACTGTGCTCAAGGTTTTTGGGCTTCGGGCACTTGTAGCCATCACAGCTGACCAATCACGACCAAAAGGGGATGTCATCATCTAGGCATTATATGGAGTCAACCTAATAGGTTACAATGAAATCCTTCCATAAATATGACCTTTTACCTATGCTAAAGTTTTTTGGGCTTGGGCACCCATCAAGGCTGAATGATCGCGATCAAAATGGGACGTTCTCATCTAGACATTATTTGGAATCATCCTACCAAGTTACAATGAAATCCCCTCATAAATATGACCTGTAGACTGTGCTAAAAGTTTTCGGGCTTCGGGCACCTTTAGCTGTCACAGTTGTCCAATCATGTCCAAAAGGGGACATTCTCATCTAGACATTATATGAAGTTAACCTACCAAGTTACAATAAAATCCCTTCATAAATGTGACCTGTAGACTGTGCTAAAGGTTTTCGGGCTTTGGGCTCGGGCAGCCATCCTGGCTGAATGATCGCAACCATAGGGGACAATCTCATCTGGGCATCATCTGGAGTGATCCTAAGAAGTTGCAATGAAATCCCTTCATAAATATGACCTGTAGACTGTGCTCAAGGTTTTCGGGCTTCGGGCACTTGTAGCCATCACAACTGACTAATCACGATCAAAAGGGGATGTCATCATCTAGGCATTATATGGAGTCAACCTAACAGGTTACAATGAAATCCTTCCATAAATATGACCTTTTGCCTATGCTAAAGGTTTTTGGGCTCGGCTGCATGATCATGATCAAAATGGGACGTTCTCATCTAGACATTATTTGGAGTCATCCTACCACGGTACAATGAAATCCCTTCATAAATATGACCTCTAGACTGTTAAAGGTTTTCGGGCTTCGGGCCCCTGTAGCCGTCACAGTTGCCCAATCACGTCCAAAAGGGGACTTTCTCATCTAGACATTGTATGAAGTCAACCCACCAAGTTACAATAAAATTCCTCAATAAATATGACCTGTAGACTGTGCTAAAGGTTTTGGGGTTTTGGGCTCGGGCAGTCGTCACAGTTGGCAGATCATGCCCAAATGGGGAAATTCTCATCTAGACATCATAAGGAGTCATCCTACCAAGTTACAATGAAATCCCTCCACATTAAACATGACCTGCAGACTGTGCTAAAAGTTTTTGGGTTTCGGGCTTGGGCAGCCATCACGGTTGATAGATCATGACCAAAAGGGGACGCTCTCATCTAGGCATTATACAGAGGCATCCTACCAAGTTACAATGAAATCCCTTCATAAATACGACCTGTAGACTGTGCTAATGGTTTTGGGGTTTTGGGCTCGGGCAGCCATACCGGTGGCCCGATCGCGACCAAAAGGGGACGTTCTCATCTAGAAATGACCCCAAACCTGCATATGAAATTTCGTGATGATCAGACAAGAACTGCGGGGTGTAGCCCGTGCTAAAGGAAAATGTGAACAGATGTCACAGACTCACAGACTCACAGACTAACAGACTTCTGCACGCGTGATGGCAATAGCTTATCTTGACTATGTCAAGTTAAGCTAAAAATGTCCCCTACAAGAAGTCAATGTCCTCTTTCGGGCATTAAAATACATGTACATGTATACAGTTAAAACTAGAAGTCCTGTCACGAACTGTGCGCTTATCTAGGCTTAATTGCGTGTAGGAATTGCGCGCAATTGCAGCATCGAATGGCACCCAAAGCATGGCAGGTTCTCCTTTTTACCCATAGCAAACACAAGCAATGTTTCTGCCAATGGACCTCCGGGTTACTCTGAGGTCCATTGGCTGAAACTTTGCTTGTGCACAGGCCATATGTGCAGAATTTGATAGCCTTACCATCGTCATAATGTGCAGATTAACGTGCAAATCGACGTGCTATTTGTGCGCATTTCAGGACAGGACTTCTAGTTTTAACTGTATTTGTGTATGAACTTGCAGTGCAAGGAAGATGAGGGATAAATAAGGTATTTCAAAATATTATTTGGAGATCAGATTATAAAATAATTTGCATACAATGTATCTCAAATACATGTATGATGTTCAAAAGAAGAAACATATGCTCAGTTGTTAGGCCCTACCCAATGAATGTTCACGGTTTAAAAATTTATCAGTTTAATTATCTGTTTTTTTTTAATTTTCACAAAATTTTAATAAAACCATATCATGTCATCCCTCACTGGAATGAGTTCATTCCAATGAGGGGTCACATGATATGGTTATGTTGAAATCTTTTGAAAAAAAATTTTTTTTTCAACTACTCAATTTGTAAATAAACAGCTGTGCCATGAGCGCATGATACGCCCGTTATTAATTACAAGAAGGAAGCATACAATATGAGTATACATGTGTACTTGTCAGGATTTTTTTATATTCTTGTACAATATTCATAACCAACAACATACTGTGCTCATTAATTTGGAAATAAATTATTTGAATTTCATGTACTTGTATATATCTTATGTCTGTAGAGATCATAACTTCAGTGGACAATTGCCTATATTTTGACAAATAAAGTACAGAACTCTGGAATGACATATCGGACGTTTGACACAAATAGAAAGGGGGATTCCTTCCATCAACATATACTTGCCACCAAAAAATCATGAAAATTGCTCAAATCATTTTCAAGCTATTGTTCGACATGTGGTAAATTGCCTATATTTTGACGAATAAAGTCCCATAATTGTGGAATGACAAATCGGAGAGTGACACAAATTGAAAGGGAGCTTCCTTCCATCAACATATACTTTCTACCTAAAAATAAAAAAAATTGCTCGAAATGTTTTTGAGTTATTGTACGACATGTGGACGGATGGATGGACAGACAGGCGGATGGATGGATGGATAGCGGTATACCATAATACAACCATTTTTTTCAAAACAGGGGGGGGGGGATTGGGGGGGGGTGGGGGTTATATGGCTAAGTCATGTTAACCCTCTACCTACAAATGTAACTTTACTAGAAAACAGCAGTTATAAAACATTGAATCACTAAAAATATTCAATTTTTGCCTCATAATCATAGATAGGTTATGAACCCTTAATGGAACACCCTTAACGATACACAGACCTATGAAGAAGCAACAAATTTTTAATAAGAATAGGATTTGTGTATTTCCATTGCTCATAAGAACAAGAGGAATATACGTACTAATGCCCCATTGCTCAACTACATTCGAAGAGATGCATCCATACAGTAAATCCAATTTGATGCATGGCATGGACAGTTTTTTTTTTTACATTTCTATCCCAGACTTGCTACAACACATCACCAGTGGCATAGTCACTCCGTCACCACTCCCACATGCACACTTTTCCGGCAAATGTAACTGCATACACTGTATGCTATGGTTATGCCTCCACTCTCTGGGAGCTAAGGCCCCCACCTTCAAAAAGTACCTAGGGTACACCAATTGGTACAAGTTAATTTTCTTTCCGTTGAGAAGTAATGTTCAACTGATTACCCAAAATGACCGCAGACCAATTACCAGTTGTTTGAACTCACACTCGACCGATTCCGATGAGATTCCGATTGTAATACTTACTATGCACTACTAGACAAGTCAAGGCTTGAAAGAACTACATTAAACTAAACATATTTCACAGTGTTAAACGTCGTTGACTTAGGTCACAGTAAAATTAACAGACGCGCACACTTGGGCAGTATACGTGGCTCTCAGAGCCATGTGTATTGCCCAAGTGCATGTGACTGGTCATTTTACTGTGACCTGAGTCAATGGCATGTAACTCTCACTTTCCCAGTATGAACTGACGATTGCCGCAAGTACACTCAATTGTAAGCTTTACATGTCGTTTAACTTGTATATCCCATAAAGGGGCATCTAGAGAAATTAAGAATACACATTGTGGTTGTTTTCCAACTTTATTGAATGGTATCATTGACATCATTTTACATTAACAATCGAACAATTGCAGAAGATAATAAAATGTGGTCATCACAAATAAATGCTTGGCAACAAGCAACAGCAACGGCTCCTGGAACATCACCGATATTCCAGGAGCCGTTGCTGTTGTCATCTGATTGCCCACAATCGGCCGATTGGGGAGACCGATTTCGATCATCGGTTGAACACTATGGAGAAGACCCTACATAATCTGAACCCAGGGTAAGGTGAAATGAAGAGAGGATAAAATATGTGTCTGTCGTCAATAGCAGCATAAAAATATTTTGTCCAACCTACAACTCCATTTGACGTGTCTGCATCCCTGTGCAACACAGTGACAGAGTCTACATGCAGTGGATTATCAATAAATGTACATGTACATGTAATAGTTTCAACTTGTCAAAGACGTCATACAAATGTGGCTGCTATTGGAACATGCTCAAGAACCTACTCCAGAATCAGAATCAGGAAGGGTGGGGGCAACCATGGAATATCTAGAAGTGAATACCAATGCTCAACATAGGTAGATTGCATGTCTCTCACTTTCTGTCCGACATTTAATAGTGTCACCTGCCCCAAAACACTCTCACTTCCAAATTTGAAAAGGCAGAGAACCTTTTCCACTTGCTGGAGATTTCATGAGCAGAAATCTGTATGTTTATTTATTGGTGCTTCATGCCAAATTAGCAGCCAAGGCTATATCATAGCGATAAAATGGTAAAAATATGAAATAAAAGGATTGAATAAAATAGAAAATGAATACAATTATTTATTTATTTATTTATTGGGGTTAACGGCACTTTCGACAGCCAGGGTCACCTTGTGTTGGAAGTTTTTCAGGTGGAGGAAGCCAGAATACCCAGAGAGAACCATGAAGCAATGGCGAGCAACTGTCGGGCTCCCCAACATACTAACTCCACACTAGCAAGGTTAGCATTGGTTGCCTTAGTAAACAATGCCACCGTGCCACCATGTTGGAAATGGGGGTGAAGTGTCTTGCCCAAGGACACAATACAGTTGCCACAGGTGGAATTCAAACCGAGGACCTCTCAGCTTGCAGCCTGTACCTCTATGTACTGAGCCACCACACCAGTCATCTCCAAATGAATACACAAGAAACGTCAAAGAGAAGAGTGGTGTGAACTGGAATGAGTGATGATACAAGCAAAGTGAATGTAAATAAACCTGATGATTTGAGACTTGAAGAGAGTAGGTAAAAAGAATGAAAACAATTTAAAAATTTAACAAATTTACCCCTTCAGATGATAATATGGGAAGCGTCATCTTTAATCAGCTCATCGGCATCTGCCAAAACAACCTACATGTAGTTATATACAGTAGAACCCTGTTAATTGAATAGCCACTTTTCCAATGAAAATTATTCAATTAACAACAGAAGCATTCAATTAACAGGGATTGTGTCACTTTCCTGTATTTTAGAGATAAACTTAGCATTTATTCTATTATATCTTGTTTGACAGAGCTCCATGAGCTCTGTCAAATAAGATAAAATAGATTAAAATGCCTGTATTGGATGAACCAAGAAGTCCTGTCACGAACTGTGCACTTATCTAGACTTAATTGCACATAGGAAATGTGCGCAATTGCCAGGCTTGGCAATTTCAGGAGAGCGATTTTTTAGCTCTCCTTACTGCCCTCCTGAAAGAATTAAGGAGAGCGAAAAATTGCCCTCCTAAATATTTTGGTCTGGGATGATTGAGATTACATGTATTATGCTCACATTAAATTTTTGTTGTAAAGCAAAAATGTAATTTAACTTCGAAGTCACATAACATCACGTAATTTCATTTTGAAAGTCGTTTAGTGGCAAAAGGTAATGGCTGCAACCATACCCAAACACAGTTGCAATCATTTGAAGCAAAATGGGTCACAGCAATATTTTTTTTTCTGTCAGTTTCAAGTTCAACAACTGACATCACAGTTTGAGGGGTAATTATTCAAGGAATATTGACACTATAATATACTACCATTACTACTATCCTGTCACTTGAAGCATGTGCACCAGGATGTAACTGTAGATTCAAGCAGACCTGTTGTCCTAGAAAGTCATACGCCTACCACTACCACCTTCAACCCCCGGGGGGTGGGGGGTGGGGGGGGGTTGAAGGTGGTAGTGGTAGGCATATGACTTTCTTGGACAACAGGTCTGGGTACACACACAGGTCTTGTCAAGTGTGTGTTCGGTTGTTGAGTGAGACATCTTGAATTCTAAGAGATTTCGCTTTACCTTAGTGAAGTTAATAAAATCACTGATGTAGTCTGTTGGTTTCAGTTTCAATGAGTTCGTTCAACTGGATACTTAAAATGCTGTGTAAAGCTAATTGCTCTCCTAAGCTGATTGAGGAGAGCGATTTTTTGCCCTCCTGCATTTTTCAGAATGCCAGGCCTGAATTGCCATACTGAATGGCATCCAAATCATGGCAGGTTCTCCTGGTTACTCATTGCAAACACAGGCAATGTTTCTGCCAATGGACCTCTGGGTTACCTGGAGGTCCATTGGCTGAAACATTGCTTGTGCACAGGCCATATGTACAGAATTTGATAGCCTTACTATGATCATAATGTGTAGATTAACGTGCAGATCAACGTGCTATTTGTGCGCTTTCATGACAGGAATTCTAGTTTTAACTGTAGGTCTATAAACAAAGTAAACCTGGGGAGAGTCTGGGTAATTCTCGACAGGTTACAAGATTTTTTATTCAACAAACAGGAATTTACTCTATAACCTATATTCAATTAACAGGTCAAATTTGTACTGGAGGTTTGGTAAACGGTTTGGGGGTTGGGAAATTATATTCAATTAACAGGGATATGCAATTAAGAGATATCCAATTAAGTGGGCTCCACTGTATCAAATCTCACTGTTTTGATCAACAAACAAACTTGAGAGTGTAAATCACATCTTAAAACGAGCTATCAACTAGAAAACACAATCATTGGGGGGATCTGATAGCTAAGATTTACAGAGCCAAATACAAAGAAGTTCAGAGGTTCTACATGGTTATGGCAATTACAATGTATGTTCTGAAAAATGACTTTAACCCTTTACATGTACCTCATATGAAAGAAAGATGACACTTGCAAACAAAATTCTTGAATTACTTATTTTTTTTCATTTTTTGTGTTGAAAACATACATGTAGCTTATAACCCTTCATTGGAATGAGCTCAACGAGCTCGTACCAACGAAGTGTCATATGCTATACATTTAGAGACAAAAAATGAAAAAATAATGAACATCGAATGCCGATTTTTGTGAATAGCCTGGCGAGTTTGGGCAGATATTTTGAGTAAAGGGTTGGAAATTTCAAGGTGTTGGCAAAAAACCTGGTGGCAGAAAATAAAAGTGAATAGAGGCTGTAATTTCCCAAAATTCAAGAAGCAGGTCAAACCCCTACAAAGCAATGTCAAACTCCTAGGAAGCAACATCCTTCATTCAGCAGATGGAATGAGGGTGATTCTTGCATCTTTGAATAGAAGGAAGAAACCAGGGCAGAGGAAGTGAACAGCGAAACTAAAACTACAGGTATGTATAGGAAATTGAGATGTATTACCAGATATTGTCAATTATTACTCATTATAATTGTATCTAATTGGCCAAGTGCTATATTAGGGCTAAATTACAGTAGATGTGTCACATGTTTTGCATTTTTAGCGATGTGGACATGTTGTGTGATTTTTGTATTATCAGGTATACTTCACGTGACAGTGTATCAGCTGGAAGCGACGCTACCCCAGTCAACTCTTTTTCTTTCGAATGATTGCAGCAAAATAATAAATTATGTAACATGCTGATTTGTTCACAGGTGGCGAACACTTCAGTTATGTACAACTACAAGTGTGACAAAAATCAGATAATGAACAGAAAATAGAGAACAATTGTGTTTTGTGTTCAAAATTATACAGTATTGTACCAGCAACTGTCCACACTGTAACATGTCTCACATTGACATCGCGGTTGGAATTAAACAGAAAAACCTTTAGGATCGCGATGAGTTGTAGTCGACTTTAATATGCGCATTGGTAAAAAATGAATATTTGGCTTCCAGAGGTGATGAATTGTAATGTTTGATGTCCCAGTTATGATACGAGCAGAAAATGCAAAATTTACCTCAATAGAATTTTGAAATGAACATTAACCCTTTGAACACTGTTGGTATCTTCAATGCCAGTTAAATGGCAGAAATTGGAAGGGTCCATATACATTATTTGGGGGTACAGTTAAAACTAGAAGTCCTGTCACGAATAGTGCGCTTATGTAGGCTTAATAGCGCGTTGGAATTGCACGCAATTGCCATATCGAATGGCATCCAAAGCACGGCAGGTTCTCCTGGTTACTCATTGCTTGTGTACAGGCCATATGTACAGAATTTGATAAGTTTACTTGGGCCATAACGCGCAGATTAACGCGCATATAAACGTGCTATTTGTGCGCATTTTATGACAGGACTTCTAGCTTTAACTGTAGAACAATTAATATTTTCAATGTGCAGCCTTCAGGATGCACATTAAAAATATTAATTGTTCTACCAGACACGTTCACTGTTCACATAGTAGCCATCCTACTTAATTAAGTTATGATGTATCGTGTTGCTGGACCGGAAAAGTGGCCTCTCATGTTGAAAGAGTTCACAGAAATTAACAAAAGTCAAAACTGTTCATTATTACTGATTCCAAGCTGCTATTTGTAAATAGTGCTCAGAATGTTCCAGTTTTCACAGATCAGAATGTTTCTACTGTACTATTGATAACACTCCAAAGCCCCACCTTAAAAATTTCTGTTTTTCATTTTTTTTATGTCGTATCTCACACGGAAATTATAGCCCAATGACAATAATTGACTCTAGTCCTACAGTTAAAACTAGAAGTCCTGTCATGAGATGCGCACAAATAGCACGTTGATATGCGCGTTAATGTCCAAGTAAAGCTATCAAAATCTGTACATATGGCCTGTGCACAAGCAATGTTTCAGCCAATGGACCTCCGGGTAACCCGGAGGTCCATTGGCAGAAACATTGCATGTGTTTTCTATGAGTAACCAAGAGAACCTGCCGTGCTTTGGATGCCATTCGATATGGCAGTTGCGCGCAATTCCAACGCGCAATTAAACTAGATTAGCGCACTATTCATGACAGGACTTCTAGTTTTAACTGTAATCAGCACCATCTGATCATTACCCATCCTCGCTCCAGATCCTAGAAGCTCCCCATCCAAAAAGGGCTGTTATTTGCCAATTTTCTTTCAGCACAATTCCAACAGCATATTGTGAAATACATGGGCTCTATTCAGTTGAACCCTTTACCCAATGTAAAGGATATCAAAATTTATTATTTTAATGTTGTTTTTTTTTATTTTTTGCAAAAATTTCAACAAAACCATATTATGTGATCCCTCACAGTAATGAGCTTAACAAGTTTGGATGAAATTGTACTGAAAGATGATTTTATGAATGGTTCAAGTTGTCATCTTCACACCTCTGAGTAAGTCGTCACCCATATGTGAGCATTTTTCAATTCAATGATAGTTTTGACATCAATTTTCCATTTAATATTTTTTTGTCTAGGCGGTGTCCTCAATACTGAACGAAATTCATGAAATTAAATTTACGTACAGAAGTGTATCCAGTAAATCAACAAAAATTAGCTTTGAAAATAAGAAGGGCAGTGGACGCTCACCTACAACACTCTTTTAGCTTCAAAGAAATGCATCTCTACAGTGAATCTAATTTGACACATGACGTGCACATTTTTAAAAAAATGTTCTAGCCCGTTGAACTCCTTATTTCCAGACAGGATTATCAACAGTTCGATTCCTGGGCGGGAATCCAAAATCAACATTAGTGATGAGCCGATATGGGTGTTATCGGTATTTGCCGATACATCTATCCGATATTTCAATTCAATATCAGACAGATACTGATACCGATATTAGTTTCCGTGGGGATACAAGCTTGTGTATGACATTCAGACAGGACAAACGAGACATGGGGTTGTTAGCAGTCTGTGTGACTTGACACATGTCGCAGGTGGATCTCAACGCAATGTACATGTGTGATGTATTAATATCATTATCCACAGACAATACAATTTCGATATAAACAATTTAAACATACCATTTTTGTATGATGAATTTGTATCCATTTAGGCATGAACATCAAAGTAAGTCAGTTACACATTTGGTCCAACCTACTAATCCGTTTGACTTGTCTATGCCCCTGTACAACACAGTGTGAGAGTCTTCATGTGTGGATTATCAGTAAATGTACATGTAATAGTTGCAACTTCTCAAAGAAGTCATACAAATGTAGCTGTTATTGGAACAAGCTTAAGGAACCTGCTCCAATAATGGCTAGAATCAGAATCAGGAAGGGTGGGGACAACCACAGAATGTCTAGAAGTGAATACCAATGCTCAACATAGGCAGATCGAATGTTTCCGTAATACATTTAATGGTGCCACCTGTCCCAAAACACACTCATTTCCAAATTTCTGAGAACTATTTCCACTTGCTGGAGACTCCACAACTGGAAGTCTATATGCAGGCATACCTCAGGCTCAAAGGTTGTGACCACTTTTTTCACTCCTGATGGCCCCTGGGTATTTTCTAACAATGGTTATTTAACACAGGATTATTTCAGTTTTGCACTTGATAATGTTTGGAATGAACAAAAGCACGGTAGACTAGAATTTAGTCTCAATGTGACATTCCTGTACTGGTAGCCAAACCTAAAAATACACAGACTGTCATCTTTCAAAATGAGGTCCCCAGAGGGTGAATTTGGTGGTGCTACCCTGCACAGCAGGGTAGCATTACTAAATTTACCCTCTGTGAACCTCAGTCTGAATCAGGGACTCGGGCCTAAACAGAAAGAGGTACCAAGAGGATAAATTTGTGGACTCTAGCCCACTGTATGGGTTCGAATCAGCAAATTCACTCTCTCGTTCTGCAAATGAAATTGCTTATCTTCAGGGTTTCCTGTAACATTCATACTCCTGTGTTAAGTCTTCCTTAGTGATCGTTAAGGATCATCGTCTCCTTCAAAAAAAATACAAGAGGTGCACATAGGAGATGCAGGCATAGAGTTGTGGGGGCAATTGGAAAGTGTTGCTTGTATATAACCCACTTATCAATAATATCCCAGTTGTCCAAATCTGAAATAAAACCAGAAATAACAGTTTTATCCTGTTATGTTTTATTGTCATCCCTTTCTTTGTGTTTCAAAGATCGGTCATATTATGATGGAAGTTATTCTAAAATGCAGATTAGGCAGAGAGAATTCATATATTTTTCTTAAAGCCTTCACATCTTCTCTAATTTGGGGACACCCGTAAAAGGTGTGAAATTGGGATAATCTAGAAGCCTGTACCCACAATAGCAAGACATTGAGTAAGAAATAAATATTATCAACTTTTGGGGAGTCAGATTTGATGAATAACGAGACATGTTACATGTATTATATTTTTGTCACACAAATATAGGTCATTGATGTTTTCAAAGTTGAAAAGGGGGGGGGGGGGGGGGGGGGGCAGGAGGCGGTGGTGATTTTGTCCTGGCTGTTATTGTTACAGGTCAGCAATTTCATTATTCTGCAGTACAGTACTTAATCAGATGAGACGAATATATTCAATAACAAACAAAATGTAAGAATTTGTGAACTGCAGTGTCTGACAAACACAAGAGGTTGGCTCGTGTGAGTTGAATGAGGCATCAGTGATATATTAGCTTCCAGATCTGGTCAGTTTTATTAAAATCATCATTTTACAATGTATCAATCATATTTTATCAATACAATGCATAAAAGTGCCATTTTTAAGGGACATCCCATGTTTGCTCGTGTTAAGAGTGGCCCATCACACAGTTTGATTCTTAAAGAATACAAAACTGTCTACAGAGCATTTGGAAAAATCTATCTTCCACTGGTCTTGAATGCCTCACGGGGACATAAGTGATACCAGACACATTTGTATTTATTTTTTGTGAATTTCTCTGTTGACAACATGTACTTACAAGTAGAGCTGCACGGTATTAACAAAATAAAATACTGAGGTATTCGACATCGCACACCGCGGTATACAGTATTATTGAATAATTTTTTTTTTCTCCTAGAAAAAGAGAAAAATGCAAGATTCTGATACTAACTTTATTAAGACATCAGATCTTTGTGTGTCGCTGCCCTTTTGTATATGTTTGCAGTGATCGGCGAAAATTGAGAATGTCTTGAATTGACAGGTCACACCACCTTGGAAACTGGAACGAGTGGGTGAAATCACAGAAATGTCTGAAAAACAAACCCAGTGCCTTTGTTAATGTTATTAGTGGCACACATGCTGCCATGTAACGAATAAATAACTGGACTACGTATTTTCAAATGCATCAAAAGCAACTGGCATTTGACAATCAATGCGAGTAAACCAGGAACAGGAAAGATATTGAGAAGGATTGCCATTTTCCAAAGTCAATGTTGCTCCGTATTTTTACTACTTGGTCACGACTTATCTGATTGGTACCCTGTGATTTTGACCCAGAGTGACCTCTACCCGCTCAAAATGGTGAATTCGAGTTTCGACCCGATATTTTAAACTTTTGTCTGTGATGTCGACAACTTTGCACACGTAATTGATTGGAAAGGGCCCTAATCGAGTAATTATACTAATTGACTGCAGCTTACATGTACACGTTAGTGCTCTTTGGAATTTGGACTCTAGAATTATTTAATTTGGTTTCTCTTAGTCTTAACTAGCGCACAATGCACAGTGTACAGATACGAGTGTCAAGTGTGCGGCAGAAACCATGTGCTCTACCGATAGCATTAGCAAAGTCAATCGAGTGTAACTAATGTTGGCCGATTACAAGTGTCAGGACTTCTCGGTAATGATCGTTACCGGTAGCGTGTCGGTACCGTGGTCACAAAATGACGGAACCGAAATATCGTTACCCACTCAATCTGTCACTAAAGACATTGAAACATTTGTTGTTGAAAGAAATGCTCATAAGAGCTGCTCGTTGGTGAACAACCATCACTATGAAAGAAACAAAATGCTGTTTACATCGAATACAGAAACAAGTTGAAGTGGGAAAAACATGTGTGTACCGTTTGCACACGTTAGACATTTCAACCAATAACATTCTCGGAATGAGTAAAGTGCGGGACACTTTTGCTGAAGTGAATGTGATTGGCTCATTCTGTAAACATCTTGACGTTTTTTCGTCAGTGACATTATCACAAGTAATTTCATTGTGTGTCTGAGAATTGTTTTAAGAATGATAAAATAACAAGCGCCTGTGTTCAATATATGTTGAAAACTGAAAAGCAGTTTTTGGAACAAAGGTATCATGCACAGGTTTACTGGGGTTATAATATCTAAAACAATAAATATATATTAAAAAATCAACATCCCAATAACCTCTGTTTGGTATCTATCGTGCCAGGGGTAATTCCCTTCACTCCGGACTGTTAATATAGGAGGCCGAAACGTCTCAATATCATTTCACATATAACTTACAAGTATATCAATGTATGCAGGCAGTTTTATCTAGGAGGGAAATGTGTCTGAAATCTAAAAAGCTATGAATGATATAAAATTCCCTCAAATCGAAAAAACTTCAAAAACGGTCCCATAACTACTCAAAGACAGGACCTAAATTTCGTTACCGGCGGGTTCCATGTCTCTTAAACCACAGAAACGATTTTTCGGTTCCGTTGACGTCTGAAATACTGATACTTGCGATTAAATAATGCGATTTTGCGATGGTGTTTGTTTTGAGTGACAATATCCATCGACAATTGGATAAACCGTGGAATCTAATTAATTATTGCGGTAATATTGAGTTTTTCAATATACCGAATATCACAGGTACTCGGCACAAGCTGGGAAATCGAAAGAAAAACGATATTTGATACCATTTTTGAATCTATGCCGATGTGCCCCTGTAATGGTATATAAATATTAACAAGGTAAACAACTCGCTTTTCGAAAACGATAGCACTCATTTTCGTGTTTCCCCTCTCAAATTTGATTCACACAACGTATCCAACAGTACCCAGTATCAATGGAAAGGGGAATGAATAAGCTTTACAATGGTGTATTACACGACCGTTGGGTGTTCTTGGATTGTTCATGACAACTGGGAGAAGTCGCAGAAAAGGCCTAAAAACATTTAGTCGGACAAGAAAGTGCACAGTGAAATGAGGTTTACGAGCGACAGTTATCCAATTTATTATAAATAATTCGAGGTCCCATTGTCTATGGAGGGCAGATTCAAATATTAACCGTATGCCTTTATCAATTACTAATCTCCACATTTATTCATTTCTGGCGATCACATTTGCCGTTTATGCATTTTTTTAACCTTCCCTTGGCTTTGAACAAGCTAGCGGCATCCATAGAAGCACAATGACATCCCATTGGCTACTATTTATGCCGAGAAAATCATCAATGAAAATAAACCAATGGGAGAATGGGAAAAGCTTTTTCGGAAGTCACGTATCTAAGGACGCCGTCTACTCAGGTCAGCTTGGGAAAAATGTCAAAGTTACGGCTAAAAAGTGTATAAACGTTAAATGTGAACTCCAGAAAATAATAAATGTGGATCCGAGATTAGTAATTGATAAAAGTATACGGTTAATATTTGAATCTGCCCTCTATATACAACGGGACCTCGAATGATTTATAATAAATCGGATAATTGTCGCTCGTAAACCTCATTTCACTGTGCACTTTCTTGTCCGACTAAATGTTTTTCGGCCTTTTCTGCGACTTCTCCCAGTTATCATGAACAACCCAAGAACTCCCAACGGTCATGTAATACACCACTGTAAAGCTTATTCATTCCCCTTTCCATTGATACTGGGTATTGTTGGATACGTTTTGTGAATCATATTTGAGGGGGGGGAAAACGAAGATGAGTGCTATCGTTTTCGAAAAGCAAGTTGTTTACCTTGTTAATATTTATATACCATTATAGGGGCACGTCAGCATAGATTTAAAAATGGCATCAAATATCATTTTTCTTTCGATTGCCCAGCTTGTGCCGAGTACCTGTGCCGAATATTTTAAAAATTCACGATAATGATTATGGTATTATTTCAATACCGAATAAATTCAATATATTGAAATACCGTGCACCCCTACTTACAAGTTTCATGTAGCAAATTGTATGTCAAAAGCACGTGTTGGTCAACAAGAGTTGAATATACATATAGTTAAAAATAAGAAGTGTAGTAAACACCAAATAATCAAGCATCAAATATGCATGACAACTCACACTTCCAGAATACGATCTCCCTTCCTTATTCCAGCTTTTTGAGCAGCACCACCTTCCAAAACAGCGCTGACATGTTGTAAGGGAGCATACAGCACACCATTTATTGCCTTCAGCAGGCCACCCTCGCTAACTTGTCCTCTGACATTAAAGCCGAAACCTGTCTCTGTTTTTGTAATTGTTACGACTCTAGGTGTGTACGGGTCCTGTCCTTCCCCCTCAGTGGGGGAGGGTGCACTATCATCACTGTCAGCCATCAAAACGAATAAAAACTTCCGGGTCAAAGGAGCAGTTTGACATAATTTTTTTATTTGTTGTGTTCATCTCGAGTAAGAGAAATATTGTACCCAGGATAGCGGGTCGTTCTCGGGGAGCGTATCACAGCGGTTCGGGGTCGATTCGGCCTGAGACAATTTGGACTAATTTAAAGCAGAACTTATTCACTTTTTAGGTCGTAATGACCCACTTCCAGACAAACACTAATAATCGATTAAAGTATATTTTAAGTATATTTTTCGTTTTAAATGTAATTTAGTGAAAATGACAGAAATCTCGAAATAAAATATAATAAAGCTTGAAAATTTGTTAACTGTATCTCACATGATTTGCATCAAACCTAGTTACCCCAGTAGTTGCCAGGCCGAATCGACTCAGATCGAATCGACTCAAGGCCGATCGGCTCAAGGTCGAATTCACCCGTTCCAGTCGGAACATATCTGAACCAACACGCGCTTGGGTCAATCTCCTACGCGTTAGATCGCCATGGACCAACTCGACCCTCCCCCATCACCACCCATAGGGTTAACTTTTCCTGTGCAATTTAAGGAAATGCACTAAAAAGTGAATACCGAGGCCGGGTTCGAAAAGCGCGTGTACGAGAATTTTTTTCGCTCATTATTTCGTTATTATTGCGGGGATTCGTATCATTTCTTTTTGACAACACAACAGTCGGATATATTCAGGCTACAAAAAGACTCTTTTCAAAGCCTGCGTTTGAAGGAATTATTCCCTTTTTAGTTCTGAAACATACTAAAAAGTGTATACACACTCGGCGACGAGTTCGCTCATTAATCAGCTTGGTGTCAACTAGTCTACACAAACACACTAATTGTTATTGGTTATAGTGGCACCAAGTGGGGCGAAAACTGCGCTATGCCGGGCGACGAAAACGGCACCAATTGCGCTGGCGAAAATAGAACCATGGTTTGGCAATAGTTCGGATGGAGAAAACGGCACCAGTATTTAATTCTTTTCATTCTGCCTTTTTCTGTAAATTTATTTTGAAACTGAAAATTTAAGATTGTGGAAGCCTTTTATTTAAAAAAAAAAATCAACAAAATAAACCCAACCACAAACTTCTTTCAATTATACATGGGGGGGGGGGGGGGTGCGGTAACGCAACCGCATGTCATGGTGTGCCAGACACACTAGTTTGTATGGGGTCTTTCAAAGAATAATAGCAAAATTGTTACAATTTTTATCAGATTTAATATAATTTAATAAAATGGTTTTGTATTCCCAAATATTGGCAAGTCACAACCCGTGTTGATAATGCAAAGATAATCAACCAATGGAATAACTGGCGAACTGAAAGTATAATGCGGGAGCCACCGTGACAGCCTGTTTTCACTGTAATCAAAGGGGGCAAGAAATAGCAACCAATGGTGTAATTGGATAAGCCCAGGGGAATATGGGAATAACAGGCTATTTTCACCATCAGATATCTAAAAATAAAAATTACTCTTCTGACATCATTTGTTGCATGAGGCGTAGATTGTTTTTCACTAATCCACGTGAATCTATGCAATTTATAGAGATAGAATGTTCATATTTTACTTAAAAAAAACTCAACTAATAAAATTGGTGTAATTGTTTCTGCATTTTTGGAAAAAGCAATGTATAGTCTATCTGTGATAACCTTTGTTTAAAATATCGATTTATTGAAATGCTGTTGGGTTTCTGCCAATCTTTTTCAATTTTGTTTTCGTATTTGTCTGCAAGTCTTTCAACTGTTGTATATATGAGAGAAGGGTTAAAATAAAACTGCGATCTGATGAAACTAAAGTTTTGATCGTGCAGCATAGCGTTGTTCTCAGTCTTTGGTTTGGTTCCGTTTTCGCCAGCTACACTTGATACCGTTTTCGCCAGTTGGTGCCGTTTTCTCCAATGTGAGGTGGTGCCGTTTTCGCCTGTACCCATCTCTAGTTAAAAAACAATCCTTCATGACTTTAATTAATAAATAATTAATAATAAATGTACAGCATTTTGATGCAGATTTTTGGTACCTAGTAAATCAATAAAATGAGTAAAATACCGAAAAATATATAATATTTACACCACACACACCAAAAATAAATAAATAAATAAACAAATAAATAAAGAGATAAATGTTTTAGTTTGTTTTATTTTGTTTTGAATTATTTTGTTTTTACAATGTCGTTTTAAGCACCAAAGGGTTAAAAATGCAGCTAAAAGTGCTATTAAAATATTTGAAAATTATTATTTTGCATTTTTAACATAAAATTTCACTCTTAATAAAAAAGTTCCAGTTTAAAGGATTAACTCCCAAACTAAATAATCAGCAAACTCGCGCCGAGAGTCCGTTTACAATTTTTGGTGTATTTCAGAATTGAAAAGCGGAATAATTTCTCCAAAACGAGGACCCGGCCTCGGCCTACACTTTTTAGTACATCACAATTTAAAAGATAACTAACACGATCACCATTACCTTTTAATTACTTATTAATTTTAACACAAACAAATTAAGCTTACTTACATTACTCGAACAATAATATGTAATTGTGTATAATTTGTTGAATTATCATTTATTTAATTAATAGAGACTGGAAGATGCTGCTGGGGTAAACGAGGAATTAGAGAAATACTGCATGGACCTTGGGATACCTTTTATTGATAATTGCGGAACTTTCTGGGGTAAGTGGGAGTTGTATGACAGGGATGGTCCAGGTCCAAGGGGTACAGACGCGAGGGTAGGGACATGTTGCAGTCAGTGGAGCCTTTTTGGCACAAGGCCGGATGGGTGGGAAAATTTGGATGCAAAAGAGTAGGGGGTGGATTGTAACAAAGATAGAAAATGGGGTGGCCCACAAAGGAACGAAATAACACCTGAGAGAACTCACGCGTTTTCAAAATATGGTACAGCAATATTCAGGGGTCTCGTAAAAAAGTGAGAGAAATTACGACCTTGGTGGAGGGCAAGAACCTTGCTTTGATAAGCCTTAGTGAAATGAATTAGAGAGGGTGGAAGGGCTGACAAGATCAAGGGGTATGTGTGGGTTGGAGTGGGATGGCCAGAAGGCAAAAAAGGCGAGGGTTGTTGGTATGTATATCAAAGAGGAGTTAGGCTCTCTGAGACTCACAGGCTTATCAAAAGTAAATACAACAAATCAAGTAGAAAGTGAAATAATATGGGCAAAGATCAAGATGAAAAACAAAAGTGTCGCAGTTGGGGTTGAATATGTAACAACTGAAGAGAACAATCCCGGGTGGAATGATGAAATATTTACCACACACAGATGCAACGTGACGGGACTGGAAAATAGGGGATCCAAGTTGTATTAATGGGAGATTTTAATGGACACATTAGGGACGGAAGAAAGGGTATAGTGGGTGGGGATAAGAAAAATCAATGTTAATGAGAGGAAACTCGAAGAGTTTACAAATGAAGTGGGTCTGAAGATTTGGAATAGGGATGCAAAGTTTAAGGGTAAATGGACTTGGGAAAGGAACGATAGAAAGACAATAATCGACTATGTACTCAGTGACCCGGAGCTATGGAGGGAGGTCATAAGACATGGAAATAGACGATGAAGGAAATTCTGAGTTAAATAGTGATCACAACCTGATAACAGTGTGGGTTACGGGCAATAGAATGGCAAAACAAAGAGCGGTCTTTAAGGACATTTGGAAGCTGGGAAGGGAAGCAGACTGGGGGGGGGGGTGGGGGCGGGGGGGGGGAACTTTGAGGAGAATTTAAAATGAAAGTTAGAAGGTGTTAACCGGTGATGATGTTCAGGAGGTGGCGGACTCAACAGTAAGAAGTCTAAAAGACGCTGGAAAGGAATGAATAGGGAGAATCGGAGTGACGACAAATGAATAGGATAGAGAGTAAATAATGAACTCAAACACGCAATAAAAGAGAGAAAGAAAAAATGTGCTGCGTTTTGAAGGTGGAGAAAACTCAAGGGGTAAATGATACAGCCACTAAAAGTGCCAAAGAAGTATATGAGGAGACAAGAACAAAGGTTAATATAATCAGGGACGAAAATAGGAAAGTAAGAAATGGGTAAATAAACCAGAAAAGGCAATACCACTCAGAGTTTTGAGGTGAATGTGAAAAGTACTGATGACCGGGACAGTATACAGTAGAAATGATCAAACATTGCGAGAGGGTAAATGAGAGAAGGTGTGTGTGTGGGGGGGGGGGGGGGGGGGTTGCGGTGGCTGTGGCGGTGGCGCCCCTTCAGAATGTTTAATGGACAGTGCAGAAAATGTATCTAACTTAGTATGCAGGGAAATTGCGGTGGGGGAAGTACGAAATGCAGTCATCAAGTTAAAGAAATGCAAAGCATCAGGCACTGATGATATTCCAAACGAGTTTTTTTTTAAAAGAGGAGGGATCCATTGTATGAACATCGTACAGCACTATTTAACATGGCAATCACAAAGCAAGAGGCCCCTATAGAGTGGAAGAAAAGCAGGGTAACATTCATAAACAAAAAAAGGAGATATGGAAGTTTTAGATAATTACATAGGGGTATCTGTTAGCAGAAATATTGGGAAGGTATTCTGCAAGGTGCTGTATGGAAGGCTTGTGGAAACTGTCGATGAAAGAGGATTAATGGGGGAATCCAGAATGAGTTCCAGAAAACAAGATGAGTCACCGATCACTTGTTTGCTCTATGACAAATGATAGAATCAATGAAGGTCAATAAGAAAAATATGTTTATGGCCTTTCTTGATGTGAAAAAAAACATATGACAGAGTATGGAAGGAAGGAATGTGGCAGAAACTTGAGGACCTTGGATTTGGAGGAAGTTTTGTTGGAATCATGAAAGCACTGTACACAGATGTGCAGAGTGTACTTGACATGGAAACATCACAACAAAGAGGGTCCCAATGGAGATAGACCTTAAGCAGGGGTGCATCTTGTGACTGGTTCTGTTTGTAGTGTACATAAAAGATTTAGGAGATGAGTTGATTGCAATCGCAGAGGGAGTAAAAGTCGGAGAGACAAAAATCACAGAGCTTTCTTTGCCAATGACATCGTTTCATTAGCCGAGAGTGATGAGAGACTACAAAAACTGTTAACCAGAGTAGGAAAGTATGGAAATGAATGGCGTCTTGAAGTTAAGGAAAACAAAAGGAATGTAATACCTGTGGACCGTAAGGAAGATGAGTCGCAAAGGTGGAGGGTGGGTAAATTCTCTATTGGTGAAGCGGAAAGCAATGATATAAAAAGTGGGAGAAACGGGCGAATATGAATATTTGGGGGTGAATCTATGTGTTACAGGTAGAGGCATATACAGAAAGCAGAGAGATAAACTTAAGATAAATCGGAAAAGAATACTCAATCAGTTAAAACTTCCGGGAAGAAATTGCTTTAATAATGTGTTCGTTGGGAAAACTACTAGGGAAATGGTGGGATTACCAAGTATAACATATGGAACAGATGTGATCCCCCTAAACCAAATGCTAGCGAGGAACTTGGAGATTCTACAAAATCATACAGGTCGGTGCGTGACAAGATAAAGTAACGCAGTCGCACTGGAAGCGGCCAGAGGGGAACTCGGGTGGATGCCGGTTAAAGATAGAATAACTACGGGAAAATGATGTTGCCTAAATTACCCGGTACACCTCCTAAGCAGCAGATGGTGTAAACCGACGTTTAACCACGCATGGAACGGTAACATTCAGACAAGATGGATAAAGCAGGTGTGGGAACTAATGGAGAACTACTCTATATAGACTTTAAATCTAGAAAGGGGACTGCAGCAGGAGAGGAGCTTTATAAGGGAAAGGGTGCTTGAGGATTATAATACAAACTGGCGAGCTGGAATTACGACCAAGACTTCTTTAGACGGGTAATATAAAAAGGATGCGCCAGCTTTTGAACAGTACCTGTGTGGATCGCTTGAGGGGTCATTGTTGTTCAGTGAGATACAAGTCACTGGAGCTGAACGGGAGAGAATCGAGAAAAGCTAGGAGAGAGTGTGCCAAATGTGTAACTTGGGTGTAACGGAGACCCCGGAACATTTCATTTTAGAATGCTCCAAATAATTGCCTAGTAAAACAAGACTCCCTGGGAAACTAATGGAAAAATGGGACGGAAACATGAAGGATAATTGAATGAGGAATGGCATGAGGAAAAGGATCGATTGTATGGTGGGGAGATCGAGAAGGAGCCAATGGAGGAAGTTTGAAACGGTTTTTTGACTGAATGCTGGGAGATTAGGATGGAGAGTGGGGGAGGAATACCCCAGGGGTGGGACTGTGTTAATATAGACCTCATCGTCAGTGGATCGCGACAAATCAGTGGAAGGCCGAAGAGCTATTATTATTGTTGAGGTGTCGATGGTTTTGTTGATGACTATATCAAGCAAATTATCCCATTTCTCGACGTTATTTCTTGGAAAATGTTTAAATGGACTTCCCGAGAGATGAAATCTGGTAATGCTTGGACCGGATTGTTTTTGTAGATTGTTTCTGTAGAAATACTACATGTTTGTGACTCGTGTATTAAATACGTTACTTAATAAACATATCCAAGATACCAAACATCATGTCAAAGTATCATTTCGGCTTCACATAAATGTATTACTAATGCTCTGCCACCATACCAACTGAGCTAACGCTAACCCCCAAAGCTAAGGTGTTGCCGTTAGCTCAGTTGGTATGGTGGTAGAGCTTTTATGACTAGGCGAATGGGTCAATATATATTTTTTAGGAGATTTTTATCGGGGTTTAGCGACACTTTCGACAGTCAGGGTCACCCTCGTGTAGGATCTTTATCAATCAAACAAAATCCCTTCTAACCCTTTACCTAACATGAAAAGCAGACGACACTTGCAAAAAAAATTCTTGAATAACTAAATTTTTTCATTTTTTGTCTCAAAAACATAGGTTATGACCCCTCGTTGGAACGAGCTCGACGAGCTCGTTCCAACGAGGGGTCATAACCTATGTTTTTGAGACAAAAAATGAAAATATTTTGAAAATTAATTGGCGATTTTTGAGAATAGCGCTGGCCGGTTTTGGCCGTTACGTTAGGTAAAGGGCTAAACAAAAGTGGAGTTCTGGTCGTTAGTGCGTGGCAATCCGTGTCAGTTTATGTCTAGTGGGGTTAGGTCCGGGGGGGGGGGGTGGTTGCCGGAGTGTTTCCACCCGGTTGTACTAAAAGACGATTGTAGACGAGCAAAGAAGGTCGTAGAAAGAGTGAAGGTGGGAATGAGAAAATAAAAATGTAGGAGCATTATAGCGATAGGACCAGTATTTCCTATTTTATAGCAGAAAATAATAAAAATTCTACAGTCGTCTTGCAGTCTACACTAAAAGGCGACTGTAGATAGAAAGCTTAATAAACCCTTTGAATCCTAGTGGTATCTTCCATGCCAGTTCAATACGAGCAATTAGAAGAGCCCATATTCATTATTATCATAGCCTCGGGCTGCACGTTGAAAATACTGATTGGTCTACCAACACATTTATTGAAAAACCATCTCATTTAATGACGTTATGACGTATCATGTTGCTGGACGGAAAAGCGGCCGCTGGAGATCAAAGAATTAATTGAGACTGGAACAAGCACACACAACTACGTTTTATGTCCACAGTCGTCTTTTTGTATAACGCTGGAAGGCGGCCATAGAATGTTTATTATTTTCTGCTACAAAATGCGGTAAAATTAACATGTCGTTATAACCTTTTCCAAAAATGTATAAGATCTATATATACCACCATCGGCTTTTATTTTCCATTTTCCACGTTTACTTTTTCTACGGCCGTGTAGGCCTACCCTCGTTCAGTTAGCTCATAATTAACACCAACAATCTACAATCGTCTTCTCTCACTCAGTTAATTGGGCTTTCTTTCTACGGTCGTCGTTTAGTATATACTGGAAGACGACAGTAGAATGTTTATTATTTTTCTGCTGTAAAAACTGGTACTGTCGCTATAATTGTTTCAATATATGTAAATATGACATCTATATACTCTCCGACACTTTCATTTTCTCATTCACATCTTTATTGTTTCTACGCTCGTCTTTTATAAGCACGGCCCCACAGATCTGTTTCCACCCGGTGCATTTTTTCCACACACCAGTTGCAATACATTGCTATTTTTTTAATACAGTATGCCAACATGACTGAACTGCGCTATTCACATATAAAAGTTGTGACCGCCGTCAGAGCGAGGAACACAATACTCAGGGGCGGATGCAGGAATTTGGAATAGGATCCGCCCCTGAGTACTGTCAATAGGATCCGCCCCTGACCCAATTGGAATACGATCCGCCCCTGATCCAATTGACCATATGACGCGAAGCATCATCGGATCCGCGAAGCGACGAGTAGGGGCGCGGGCGGAGGGGGTGTCCTCCCCTCGCCGGTGGGGCCGGGGTCTTCCTCGGGAAAATTTCACAAAAATTGCACCAGAAACACGCGTTTTCATCAACTCTGAGCTCTCATTTGGACAGTAAATGCTGTATTGTGAATTTGTGACATGGCTCTGGCCAAAATGGGGAGGGGCGCGCCGTGCCCCCCCCCCCCCCCTCGCCGTGATCCGCCCTTGGTACTATGTTTTTTATAAGAATAAGTACGAGGACAGCAGCAATTACTCCTGGTAGAACTAACAATAGAATCAGTGCACAAATTGTCCACAAAAGACGCGCTGAACACGCCATCCGAAGTAGGCGTCTATACCACGGACCAATCCTTACCGAACGTCATCTTACCGTCAGAATAGAATGGGTAAGTCAGCGTGTTCGCTGGACTCAGCAGCGTTGGAGCACTGTTCTCTTTTTATTGATGAATCACGATTTTGTCTACGGCGCGCTGATGGTAGGGCAAGAGTGTATCGCCGACGAGGAGAACGGTTTTCTGATGCTTGCGTGCGGGAATGCAACCGTTTCGGCGGAGGTAGTGTAATGGTTTGGGCAGGAATTTCCTTGCACCATCGAACGCAGTTGATCTTCATCGATTGTAATCTGAATGGACAGCGATACAGGGACGAAATTCTTAACGCTGTTGTTGTCCCGTTGTTCAACGCTAACGTCGGATTGCAGTTATTCCAGCAAGACAATGCCCGATGTCACGTGGCGCGTATCTGTCGTGATTTTCTTGAGGAGCAGAGTATCGAACATCTTCCCTGGCCCCCACTTTCGCCAGATTTGTCGTCAATCGAGCATCTTTGGGATCAATTGGACGGTCGGGTACGACTACACGATCTTCAGACATTAGGCGATTTACGTAATGTTCTAAGGCAGGAGTGGAACACAATACCATAGGGTGACATCCAGAGACTTATCAGGTCCATGCTCCGCCGATGTCTTGCCATCCGAGAGGCAAATACACGTTATACATGTCTGATTTGCGACGTCCTGACGTGACGCTGGCAACAGTAAGAATATGCAATTATGCAAATTCATACAGCAAGACTCGAAATATGAATTTACAATAATTTATTTGGGATTAAAGTCGATAATACTAAGCAAATTGCTCCTCAAAGTTTATTATACTTTCCTTTTTGACTCAGTACATTTTATGAGGCGTTAAAAGACTGATTACATTATTCATTGTGTTCTCGCAGCTCCTCTCTCTGACCAATTAATTGTGTTTCTAGAGAGACATTATAAACATTAAACATACATACTACATACTAGTGCCTCACTCTCGAAGGTCCAGAAAGTGTTTAAAATAATGACGAAAAACATGGAGAATAGTTCTGAGCGTATAGGATTGAGTAAACCATTTTAGACAAACCACTTCCTTTAGTGAATATCCTACTTACAACCTTTTCACCGAGCAGAGCCATCAGTTCACAACTTTTAATTTTCTGGTCATTCAATGGGATCTATCTCTTTTTTTGGCCGAGAAGAAAACGTGCGCCTCCTAACCATCCTATAATTTTTCTGTCCGCTTGGCGAAGATGTGGGCAGCTGGGATAGAAAACATTTTTTTGTTCTGAAAACATCTATACAAGCTAATAGCAAGATAATACCAAAGTACTGAGCGAGCAATTAATTAATAAACAATACCCATAGCACACGTATGGGACACACTTAATAAAAGGTGTTGTGATTTATCCCACTTATTCGACAGACTTCAAATTGAGTTGATCAAGCGACTGAAAAATAGATTATGTAATGAAAACACGTCATGTGTTAGATATGCAGATGCACTGATGTTCCCTTTCATGCCATCTTCGATTCTACAGCTCCTCGTACGACTTTTCCCTTCATATTGGCATTTGTGTTATATGGTTTGTGGACCTATGTGAACATTCTAAAATCAGTATGGGTTAAAAATCAACCCACCTAGGTTCATATTCACTCAGCCCAGTTGATTTGTGTTAAAAAATCAAATCAAATAAACTGGATGGAGTGAATATGAGCCCAAGTGGGCTCATATTTACTCAACCAGTTGATTTGGGTTAATTTTTAACCCAGCTGATTTAGAGTGAAATTTTGTACCTTTGTGGACCACATTCTGGACTGCTGTGGACTGGCACCTAACTTTTAAACGTTGGTTTGCACTACTGGCTATTGCTACCGATATTTATCTCAAGACTACAACCAGCTTCTATACCATAACTTCTACTATGTCCATTAGTACTGCTGACTACTCCACCACTACTATTGGATTCTGTCCGGTATTACCACTCTATTCGAAGACCACCGCTATGGGCTATCACCAATTTTGATTTATATCACAGCAGTGACTGACTGGTACCATGGTTACCTGTACCCTATAATCAGCTTCGGCTGTCTCCATCCTATACTGTAGACTTTTACCACTACTGCTAGTGCTAACTAGCATCAGTCCCGTGACCGACTTCAACTAACATTGTCTTCTTTCTGCACCACATCCCTCAACCTTCAGCGGTGACGACTGCAGCCACTACTAAGTCTAATCACCCCTGTCAGTTTTACATCTCTCTTTATCGCTACTCTCCTAACTTACACGTATGCCACTATCAGTTCTGAGTATAAGAGGGACTTGAAGCTTTACCTGGCCGAGGGATACCGCATGGCTCCCATGGCCTCATGCGGGTAATAGCCATAGCCAAAGATAGATCTTAGAAATGAATGCTGACACTGAGTTTCTAGAGAATTGTTCAATACCAAGATTAATATGAGAGGGGTTTCAAATTTTACCTCATGGATTTGTATGATGAAGGCAACTAGCGTAGATACCATATGGACTGATAATGGTAGAAACTGGTAGAGCATAGATCAAGGGTGGTGAAGTACTGGTAGCGGTGATTAGACTTAGTTGTGGTTAGAGAGAGATGCGGTGTTGGAAGCACATTCCAGCATTCGAGGCCGATCAAAGAAGAGGGTAGCGCTAGTAGAAGCTGGCAGTAGTAACAAACAAAAACATTCCGTATTGGAGGGATACAACGGAAGCTGGGTAGTGGATGGCTACTGTAACCGTAGTATAAGTCAGATGCAAGGGTGGTCGAAACTATGGCATTGATCTGTCTCTTGGGTATTACGTCCGTAATAGTTCTCCTTCTTGTCTTTGGTCGATGTAGTCCGCCTCTGTGGCCTTGTGCCGGTGTCCTAGGTATCTTCTGTTGTTCTGTATGTCCATTGAATAGTTTGAAAGAAGAGAAAAGGAAGGTGAGTCGTGCCCCCACCCTTTGGCCTCTTCATTTGCACGATTTTAGATAACCCTACTCGCAAACTCACCAGACTGTAGTGACGTGCAATGTCCGCTGGTACGTCGTAGTATCTGAGCGAGACATCAAAAGGCAACACACCGTCTTCTGGTTCATGATGCCCTACCCTTTAACCTCTCCATATGTCCAATATTAGATACCCTACCAGCCAAATCACCAGAGTGCAGTGACGTGCAATGTCCACTGGTTCGCAATAGTAACGGAGCGAGATATCAAAAGGAAGACACCACCTGCTGGTTCATGATACCCTCCTCACGGGTGTCGCCGTGGATTAAATTTATCGTGAAGAAGCTGACCCAAGTAAACACTGCACGAACCTACCACGATGAGGAATGTCGAAAGAAAATTAAACTACTACCGACAGGGACACTTACCCAAAGAACCTACTGGGAAAGATGTTGGGGTATAGTATATTCTGTTTTTACATAATATAATAATGTAGGACGTAATAATATGTTATAATAATAAGGAATTCAAAAAACTAATTATTTTTATTTTATGCATGGGGCGGACGTGGGTGGGGATATTAGGATTAATAGTTATGAATAAATTTCTTTTTCTTTCGTGTTTTTTTCCCAAGATATGGCACACGTACATAATCCATAGTACATGTACGTGTGTGTGTGCGGGGGTGGTGGGGGGGGGGGGGGGGGATTAATAGAATTTTGTTCTCTTCTTGCAGCTTAACGCCAATGTTATTCCTGATTTTTTTAATGTACACTTAAATGGGTTTGGTTATCGCCACCTAGTCTTCGGGACCAACACACGAATAGAGACTGCCAAAACTGACAAAACTTGGTTCACCGATGCCACGTTTAGAGTCGTCAGCAAGCCGTTTATCTATTTTTTACCATTAGCCCCTGTTTGGTGTCAGATGACAAGATGAAACTATTTCCCATGTTTTTTGTCGTCATATCTCGTCGACAGACGGAAGGTTATAAAGTTGCGAGTTAGACTTTTTTTATTTTCTTTCAATCCATGTCTTATCTGTATGTCTCCATCTTGAGTGTTAAAATAACACAAAGTAATTAAGGATTACGTGGACATATCCAACAGAGATTAATCGCTGTAGCCACTTAATTAACAGAATACTTGGGAATAATGGCTGCATCATTCATCATTCACACCCTCGGTCCACATTCAGTCCAAGCACTTTGACATGGCAAGGCGTTCAGTCTGAAAAGGTGATTCTCATCATATTTCAGTCACAAAGAGTTGACTTAAAACACACTTTAAACACACTTCTGCCGCTCTGTCTTTGAACTTGCAAAAACTGACACTGATATCAAGAAAATGTTTCAGACTCATTCCAATCCCATCTCCACTGCCTTCATAAAGGACAAGAAAAGGGAGGAGAGAAAAGAAGAAAGAAAGAATAGGAGAGGGAGAGAAAGAGCTGCTAGGAGAGCGTCCCCTGGCAAGGTAGGTGGTCTTACTTTTCAATCTACAGGAAGCCCGGATTCCAGGCACTAGCGGATGAGATGAAGGAGATGAGAAAGGAGTTGGCCTCTCTTAGGGCGCAGCTCGCCGCTAAAGAGGAAGAAGTCGCTAGACTTAAATCCTCAGCAACTGCAGCAGCTAGTACTAGCCTGTCCAGCTCGACGAGCAGTTCTGAGGCCCAGGGTTGTACTCAGGTCTGTACGCTGACCCCTGGATCTCCGCCAACGGAAATTCAGGTTGTGGCAGATGTCCACCCTGCCCCACCTAAGGCAATTGAACCTGATCACAACAATACAGTCATAGTCACTGGTGGCTCGGCAACCCCAGCGACCCCTGAGTTGGAGAAGGGCGGAAACCCTAGATCCTACGCAGAGGTCACTCGGGCTGCTGGGGGGGGGGGGGGGGGGCAGGATAACTAGATCACCTTCTCCCAATGACCCTAAGGATCCTTTTAACACTAGAGGCAAGGGAAAGCTACCCCCGCCCCACCCGTAAAAAAGGCAAATTCGTTCATATTAGTCGTCACGAGGGTTCACCCAGATACTCCCAGGGAGGTAATTTCTAGGGGTTGCCGGGGTGCGAATGAGAGAGGTTTACCTCTAGAGCCACGGGCAAATGCACCTGGCGACTTAAGGTAAACTGCCCCAGTAACGCAATTAAGCAAACATTTACCGCAAACGGGGTCATGATCAATGGCAGAAAGCACGTGGTGGAGGATTACAGATCTACCCCTCCACCAATTCAGTGCCACAAGTGCCAGAAATTCGGGCACTTAGCTACGAAATGCAGGGGGAATCTGACCTGCATGAGATGTGGAGGTAATCACCTCACACAGGGATGCAGATCAGACTCTCCCTCATGCCCAAACTGTAAAGGGGACCATGTGAGCAGCTATCGCGTGTGTCCCCACTTTAAAAAAGTTAAACAGAGTATAGAGTTAAAAAACCTAAACCTAAACAATCCCGATAGTGCCTCCTCCCCCCCCCCCCCCCCCATACAATCTGCTCACTAGTTGCGGGAGCATTGTTTTCTGTATTAGATAAACACGTGAGTACTAGACTGTCTGACATCTGTCAAGACGTTAGCCGGTCAGCGTCCCAGCTTTTCAAAACACAGATATCCGATTCCCTAATTAAAGCCTCAATCAACACCCAATAAAGCCGCCAAAAACCTCTAACAACACACCGTAATTAAACTACAACCCCATCATGAATAAGTTACAAATAGCCGTGTGGAACGCTAGAAGCGTTAACAATAAAAAACTTCAGATCGGCCGATATTTCGAAGACACAGACATTATCTGTATCTGCGAAAGTTGGCTTCAACGAAGCAAAAATTTCTCAGTAAGCGGGTTCAGCACTATTAGAAGAGACCGACTAATCACCACAGATGGCGGCGCCGCTCTTCTAATAAAGCAGAACATCAAAACCAAAACCATAAAAACTAATCACCTCGATGCAGAGGTGATTGCTACTGAAATCACTGTTGACAATAAAAACATCGCGATTGTTTGTTATTATAACGACCCAAGCAAAATTGTTTCTGACACTGTCTTTGAATTCTTTACGAGTAAATACAAACACTGCATTTTCCTCGGCGATTTCAATGCCAAACACCTGTATTTTGGCTGTAACAAAACTACCCCCAACGGTGAAGCCCTCCTTGAAATCCTCGATCTAATTATCGCCAGTGACTCCCTGATAAACCACATCGATGACCACTGGGTCGGCGATGATGACTCAGGCAGCGACCACCTCCCGGTCCATGCCGCTCTGCAGTTAGGAAATGGCCCACTCAGGTACCCCCCACTCTCCGCAGAAACTTCAGGAAAATTAATTGGAACCTCTACCGCGACATCATCGATGTCAAACTCACTAACTCCTCCCCATCCAATGCAGCGGAACTCGAAACCCAATGCGAGAGCATTGAGAAAATCATTAACTCAACCTTAAACGAAATATGCCCAAAAGAAGAAGTACGCCCCTGGAGAAACACTATGTCGGGCGACACTCTGTCACTAATCAAAACTAAACGGAAAGCTCTTCGCGCTCTTAAAACCGAATCTGACCCCAGCAAGAAATCTGACCTAAAAAAACATACAACCGCCTTCACGGCGAAGTCAAAGAAGCCCTCAAAGCTGAAAAGCAAGCCAGCTGGGAAAAGGCAACAGCCAACCTAAACGGGACCCAAGATGCTAAAAAATTCTGGGACGCTTTCGAAATCCTAACTGGGCAAAACAACAAGGGCGGAAAAGCCGCAGCTAAACCTTTTAAGAAGGAAGACGGTTCTTTCACTCGCACCGACAAAGAGAAGGCCGACACCTTTGCCGCCCTCCTAAGAAAAACGCATCGCCCGTATCAAGCAAGGCACGGGCAATGATGACGCTGTCATTCCCGCGATTGATGACTTCATCAATGAACACCCTGACATCTACCGTGACCCCAATTTCGATAATGAGCCAGAAGACGGGGACGATGATGACCCTGTCAACCCCATCACCAATGACGAAATCATTAACGTCATAAAAAAATGCAAAAATTCCTCCTCACCCGGCGAAGACGAAGTAAGCTACAAAATTCTAAAACAAAGCCCAAACTCCCTAATCGAAAAACTAAACAAACTATTCAACGCATGCCTCACCCATGGCTACTTTCCCAAATGTTGGAAAAAAGCCATCAGTGTCATGATACCAAAACCTGACAAGGACCCCTCCGATCCAGCCAGCTACCGCCCAATCAGCCTCCTCAGCTGCATTGGTAAGACATTCGAACGAATCCTTACCAATCGGTTCAGGGGGCACCTTGAAGACATCGACTTTTCCAATAAAAGGCAAAGAACCTATAGAAACCGTAAAGAAGGCATCGAGCATGTCTACCGACTAGTCACCCAAATGAAAACCGCTATCAACAATCAGCAAATAGGCGCGGCAGTCCTGTTAGACGTCGAAAAAGCATTCGACTCTGTTTGGCACAATGGAATGCGCTACAAATTATCAAAAATGAGACTCCCCATGAAACTGCTCAGACTACTATCCTCTTTCTTAAATGATCGCGAAATCAAAGTCAGAGTGAACAATGAAATGTCTGACAGTGTCCCCCTTGAAGCAGGCACCCCCCAAGGATCCGTCCGAAGCCCACTCCTTTACATCTTTTATGTAAATGACCTTAACTTCTCCGATGATCGTGTTCAAGTTTCCCAATTCGCGGATGATAAGGGCCTCTGGGACTCTAACAACACGGCCAATCTGCTCCAAAACCCCTGCAACGCGCTCTCGACGAGCTAGAACAATGGTTACTCGCAAGACAAGTAAACGGGATTTTGACCTAAAACTTATGGATAACACCCTCCATGCAAAGAAGCGAACTTCCTGGGCATCACCATTGATCAAAAACTGTCCTTCAGCAAACACACCGACGACATGGCGAAAAAAGCCACCAAACGCATTAACTTACTGAAAATGCTTAAGGGAACTTCATGGGGAGCCAACCAGTCCACCCTACGCAAATTATACAAAGCCTATGTGCGCCCAGTACTCGAATACGGTGCAATCATACTAACTGACCTTAATCAAACTAATATGGGAAAACTCCAGAAGGTCCAAAATCACGCGCTTAGAGTCGCCCTCCGCGCCACATGGGACACACCCATCAAAACACTCCACGACAGGGCCGATATCCCCACCATTAAAGACCGCCTAGCCACCCTGGCTGCGAAAAATCACGACCGGTTAGCTGACAGTGAACTAATCTCCGAACTTGGAGCCGTTTGCGAAAGCCGACAAAAGCCCCAAAATTGCAATCAAAACTAAGACCGCTCGAAAAAAGTAGGGAATGAGAAGGTGAACTAACAGGCAGATTAACAGCTTAACTGTAGCCTTCTACCAGAAAGGGCTGCCTTCACCGACTCAACTAAAATTACATCAGGATTAAATATTGTTAGAAAACTAAATAATAAATAGGGAACGAGAAGGTGAATAAACAGGCAGATTAACAGTTTAACTGTGGCCTTCTACCAGAAAGGGCTGCCTTCACCGACTCAACCAAAATTACATCACGATTAAATAGTGTAAAAAACTAAATAATAAATAGGGAACGAGAAGGTGAGCTAATAGGCAGGTTAACAGCTTAACTGTGGCCTTCTACCAGAAAGGGCTGCCTTCATCGACTCAGCTAAAGACTAAATCTAAAATTAAACAAAATGTGCTACTTTTATCTTTTTACAGTTTACATATTCTAATGAAAACTAATTCTTCCTTCTTCTTTTACGCAGGTACACGGAAGATGCTTTTTGACCAGCACACCAATAACCGCTATGGACACTATAACCGTTATGGATACACTAACCCCCATGGTTCCTGAACATCCTCCACTCCATCCCTAAAAGTGGTCGACCACTTTAAGGGAGGCGAGCGTTGGTCCTGCGTCCCGCCTCTACCCCTTTTTGTAAGCGCCTTGCGCATCTTTTGTCCCAACCCAATAGGATTACAATGCAGGCCTGCCCCCGAACCAGGGAAGTTCGGGTCTTCTTTCTGGTGGTCCCCGAAAGGGGTCGTTGTTGTTTTCTTGCAAACAGTCCAACCAAATAGAGACAGCCTGAGGCAGACTATACTTGCCAGTGATGGCCATCAATCAAAATCATCTCAGAAGTGGCAGACTTTACTTGCCTGAAAATCGATCTACTCGTCTGAAAACCTATAGAACCACTGCGCCGTCGGGGAGAGGTAGTACCTTTGTGAGAGGACCCAACCTCCCACACTGGTCCTCACCCGAGGGCCCAACCGAGATATGTCAACGAAGCCATCACACCACAACCGGAGACACCTGCCGAGTACCCGAACCTTTTCCTCCTTTGACACGCCTAGACATGCGAAAATCAATCATTTACAGTCACTGAGGGTCGAAAGGGGCTTGTTCTCCATACCGTCCCTGCGCGCCTTCGGCGCGCAAAACCAATCCTTTGTTGTTGTTCACACCCTGGACTCCGAGGTGTAAACATCTGAAAAATGGACCTTCCAATTGTAATTCAAGAAACACTGTTCAGAGTAAAGGCTATTCTTGCCACCACCTGGAGTATCCAGGTGCGCATGGGGAAAATTCACTTGACGTTGGGTTTTGAGAAACAAGCTGAACCGACGTCAATGGAGAGGTGTATTCACCTTTCGTGGGAGGATTCCCTCCCGCACTGGTCACCCTCAAAGTGATTCGGAATTGCTGAGAAAAGATTTAACCGCCGGAATCCAAGAGCCACAGAAGAAAAAAAAAAGAGAAGGAAGGGACCAGCAGCCAGACTCTGTGATGCCCAAAGACTGGCTGAATTTATGGAAAAGAAGAAATCGAAGAAGAAAGAGAAGAAGAAAGAGAAGGCTCTCAGAAGGGCCACGCCTAGCACCCCTGAACGGTCCATGTCCAGCCCGACACACTCCTCGCAAGGGGGGCAGTCGGAGGACGCAGGGTCGCCAGGGGCCAGGTCAATCTCCAACCCAACTCACTTGTCTTCGGAAAGTGAGATGGAGGATGGAGACCTTACCTTGGTGCAGTAAGCGGTCCTGGACGCTATCCCTCAGACACCTCTAACTCCAACTGAACTGTTTTCTTCCAAGGAAACAGCCGAAGAGAGACGGGTAAGACTTGACAGGGAACACGAACAACTCATGGCAGAACCCAAAGAAACCAAAAAACTATATGATGAATCAGACAAAAAAGTACTTGATAAGCAGCAAACGCTTGACGATTCATCAAGGATCCGACCATACAGCCGGACAGGTCCTACAGCAGTCCTATACCTCCAACTACTGCTACCATTTCTCCATCACAGCCACCTCCTCTTAGAAAACGCAGGAAACACAGACGTCGCTAACTTTCTTACTTCCCTTTTCCTCCTTTGACACGCTCAGACTTAGTGCAAAAAGCTAAAGTAATATTTTATACAGTAAAAGAGGGTCGAAAGGGGCTTGTCTCACACCATCCCTGCACGCCTTCGACGCGCAAAAAAACGTTCGATTCGATTCGATTCGAATAATGAATGTCATATAATAAGTTGTTATGCTAATAAATCCGTGGGTGTGGTTCATATTCATTTAGAAACAATTATATTTTGTCCAATTAACTATAGCAAGACAAAATCATGATCTGAAGTTCGCGGTCTGGAAGGTGGAAAACTTACATCGTCGCAATTATTATTTTTAACCATTTAAAAAAAAATATTATTGCAGGTATTACAGGGCATCAAAGAGTACTTCAGCTGGCGGCACTGTGTTGGAACGTCTCCAGTCAGATTTTGAAGTGCGGATTGGAAAGCTTTTGCGACTATACTGATATCCGATGTTTCCAACAAAAGCTGTGCCTTCTATCTGAACCAGATTATATTCCGTAAAGTGCATTCTATCTATTATTATTTTTTGGGTATGAAATTACTCGGTTACGAAATAGTTTGGGCACGATATTACATAGGCTTGCGCCTCCTTTACCTCCCTTCACAATTCAGTATATGTTAGTGCATTTTTTAACCATAATTGTTATTTCTCAAAATAGAAATAGGGTTTGACGAACAGGCATAGCCTATATCAACATCTCTCCCAATACATTTAACAAATTACAAAAAATAATAAATGGGTGCAAGTGCGTGTGCAATGGAGGGCAACACATAATTTTGATTTCATTAATCATATTTTACGGAGCACTTAATTACGTTCTGTGCGTGCTGCCTCCAAAAAAGGGGAAATCCATTCTTCAGCAAATCTTGGGAGATTTTTCGCATGACAAACAGACATTTTCGAACATTAAAATACGTACTGGTCTATTAGATTTACTCCCTCTCCCCAGTCTTCTCTCTCTCTCTCTCTCTCTCTCTCGCGACAGACAGACAGACAGACAGACGGCAGAGAGAGAGAGAGAGAGAGAGACAGACAGACAGACAGACAGACAGACAGAAGAGAGAGAGAGAGATTTTGGGATTTATCATAGTTTACCCATTCCGTTGAAAACGTCCCATATCTAAAATATAGTCTTGGAAAGTTTGATAAATCTGAAGATTATCCAAATTAGACAAGGGGGCGCGGTGGCTCAGTTGGTAGAGGTGCAGGCTGCAAGCCGAGAGGTCCTCGGTTCAAATCCCACCTGCGGTAACCGCGTTGTGTCCTTGGGCAAGACACTTCACACCCATTGCCCACGTGGGGGCACGGTGACGTTGTGTACTAAGGCTTACTGCACATCGATGGTGCACCTGTCTTCAACCAATGCTAACCCTGCTTGTGTGGAGTTAGTATGTTGGGGAGCTGACAGTTGCTCGCCGTTTCTCGGTGGTTCTCTCCGGGTACTCCGGCTTCCTCCACCCGTAAAACTGTCAAGGTCATGATTAGCCATTGTGCAGAAATGTGTAACCTTAAACGCCAATAAATAAATAAATAATAGAATTAGACAATGATAAATCATCGAAAAGAATACTGTCTAAAGTGATGTTAAACCTGCTTATTTTGTTCTGCAATTCCTGTCTCTGCAGTCACCACAGACGACACCCAAACACAAAGTGTTGCTCGTTTTCTTCAAAATGCCCACACGAACATCTCGGGTCATCAGATATAAATCTTACGAATTTGTGAGCATTTAAATCACTACAACGCAGGCGTAGGTTCGAATGGTATATTTCCCCCTTCCTGCAGCCAGTGCGGTAAAACTGTGGAACAGTCTGATCTCCACGCCTTAGTTTATTTTTTAAACTTTCAGCGCTTTCGCTATTAAGTATTTCAGCTTCGAGATCATTCCACAGCCTCACCGACGACGGCAGGAAAGATTCAAAAAGTCTTGAGTCCGATCGGAATTTCTAAGGTCATACGAGTACAGCCGCATCACGGGCCTGGGCACCAAATTTGATAAATATGTGGGGCTTATTCTGTTTTTCATTTTATATAATATTGTTAATTTATGTCTTCGCTCCGTTCTTTCAGTGTTACATAGCCAGTTTCCTTATATGATAACTCATGGCTTTCCCTCAGGGGGCACCACATATAGTTCTTAAAGCATCAAGTTGGAGGTCTTCCAGATGTTTTGTTTTCTCATTTGTACAATTATCCCAAATGACATCCGCGTAATCAAAACGGGGTAAGATAAAATAGTTATACATCGTTTCTAATGTTGATCTTGATAGTAGGTACTTTAAACTCCGGAAACAGTTTACCACCGGTCTTACCCTACTAATAATGTTGTCTACGTGTTTCTCCCATGAACCATTATCATCGAACATGAGACCAAGATGCTTATGACAAAACCCTTCTGTTACTAACTTATCAAGTAAATAAGGTGGAGGTTTGGGGTGGTTTTGTGTGTTATACTTAGCGATAATGTTTTCTCTGGACTAAAATGTACTTGCCATGCCTTTGACCAATTATCGATGACTCTAAAATCAAAATTCAGTATCTCCGATGCAAGAAAGGGTTTTCTACCATTAAGGATAATGATGTATCATCAGCATATAATTTTATGTTGGATTTGATTTCGTCTACAATATCGTTAATATAACTGTTAAACAGAAGCGGGCCCATGACCGACCCTTGAGGCACTCCAGGTGGGATTAATTTATTTTCAGAATTCTGTCCGTTAATTACGACACTCTGACTACGCACAGTAAGATAATCTTCAAACCAAGATAGCAACATACATCTAACTCCTGTAGAATTCAGTTTGTGAATAAGATCTTTATGCCAGACCCTATCAAAAGCTTTACTTATATCACAGAAGACAAACATAATTTCCATATTTTGATCCACTGCTAATTTAATGTTATAGTCAATGTCTATCAACTGGTATATAGTACTATCTCCTGGGACAAAATCTGATTGTAGACTGGTTAATAAATTATTTTCACTTAACTGGTAGAGTGCTGGAAGCCCATATTTGGGCTTTGTTCAGAAGTGCAGGTACCATGACTTAAAGACTTCATATTCTGTGGATATGTATCATATTATCTTTAAAAGTGAAATTATTTAGTCTGTAAGGCTTTGCCTTGTTATAATTTAGGGGAGAGTGCCTATCGGCACTCTTCCCTAAATTATAACAAGGCAAAGACATGTGAACAAAGTTTGAGGACCAAAAATAATTTAGCACTCTACCAGTTGAGAAACCGAAAACATGTTTGAAAATAAGCTTTTCAAACACTTTACTCACACTACTTGTTAACGAGACTGGTTGATAATTTTCTTTTAGATTAATTGATGATTTTTTTGTGAATGGGCACAACACTAGCTTCCTTCCACAAAGAAAGAAATTTTCCTTGGGCCAGCGACATGTTGAAGAGTTTGGAAAATGGAAAAGCCAACTGTGATGAGAAAATGTTTAAAATTCTGTTATTGATATTGTCGGGACCATTTGCCTTTTTCACATTAAGTTGCTTGAAAAGCTTTTCTATTTCTCGGGGGTCAGTTATATATCCAGAGACACATAATTCACTTTGGGAATACCAGGGAGGGCCAGGTCTTGAACCTTCTCACTTTGACTAATGAAATAATTATTAAGGATATCCGCAATAGACTTGGAGTCACTGACAACCTTATCATCTTCAAATAATGGAGGGAATATCTGACTGGTATTACATTGCTGTACTGAAAAGCTTTTTAATGTTTTCCACCATTGTTTAGAAGAGACATTTTGCGTACAAACGGGAGATTCTGTCTTTAAATCGTATTCAAGTTTTGTCGCTCTAACACATGTAATTGTTCCATTTCATACTTGCCAAAAGATAAGCCAGTCTTGTGGATTATTTGTTCTTTTTGCTTTTTTGTGAGCCTTATCTCTAATTTCCATCTGTTTTCGTACATCTAAGGTCATCCATGGCTTGTCATTCGTTCTTACTAAAATATACTGATGAGGAATAAACTTCTGTGATGTTTCTGTGATGTTTCTGTGATATAAGTAGTTAGATTTTTGGCAATTTCATTAATATCCCCAGTTGGAGTTAAAAAGGAGTTCCACTCAGTGCTCGACAATGTCATACCAATTCCTTCTATTTTCATTTGATTATAATTCCAAATTAATCGTCTGTATGGTTTGAAGGGGGAGGGGGGGGGGGGGTACCAGGGTTTCAAGAACACACTCGTTGGGTGGTGATCGCTACAAAAGGGTGGAATAGTTTCACATCTTGTAACAAAATTTGGACATGGCGTCATTATCAAATCTATTAGACTGATACTATGTTCTGTTACTCGAGTTGGCCACCTGACGATTTGTTTGATGCCATGGGCATCATCCATATTCTTTATTTTCGGATGAATGGTTGGATACCAATTAGCATTAAAATCACCCATAACTATGCATTTTAATGATATATCGTTTCTAGCAAATGCTATGGAATCATTTATTAATTCCCAAATAAGATTGTATGCAAAGGGGAACGGCAAAAGACCCCGAGAAGAAACTTTTGATTTTCTTACCTATTTCAGTCCACACTGCCTCTACACCCGGAACTTCAAAATCCGGCATAAATTTATATATTATACTTCGTTTAATATAAACAACTACCCCCACCTCTTCCATCACGGTGATCTCTTCGAATAAGAGGGAAATGGTAACCGGGCAAAGCAATACTTTGGTCCGCAATCTCTCCTGAAAGAAGACTCTCGGTTATAGCGACATCATATTCCCCTAATTCGGCAGCAATTAAATCAGTTTTATATCGCAAACCTCTTACAATTAAATGTACTAGTGAGATTTCACTGGTTCCGTCAGGATTAAGTTCAATACCCTCCACCCCCCCCCCCCCCCCTTCCAAGTATCAGTAGGTAGTATATCATCATCTGGAACAAAATCTAAAACCCCAATTTTATTCACCATCATTTTCTGATATTTATCAATATGATCCAGACAAAAGCGAAATATTCCCGCAGCAAAACGACCAATCCTCACACGGTATGCAGGGGTGCGTTTTTTTGCTCCCTCCAGCGGATATCTAGGATATCATCCGGTAGTCGCACTACAAAAACGTGTCTGGAGATCTCCACAACGGATAAATAGAACAAACATGGAGGTATTTTTGTCACTTGTCGTCGACGAACTCTCAAAAAATGATGAAACGGCGACCTGGTCACAGATATCGGTGCTGATTTACTGAGTGTGATGTACGTTTAACAACATGTCGTTGTCTGAGAAATTAAAGTTTATTTACAATCTTGAAAATGTTGCGTATTTCTCTGTTACTGCTTTCCGTTTCGAATTTTGAATTCACTCAAAAAAGAAACGCTGAGCAAAATTTTTGATAAATAGTTTGGATTGGTGAATTCATTACTGGGAGGTAGTCACGAGGAGGGGGTCCCATCCCCACCCCTCCACCACATTGTTACAACCCTGGTGGCGTTTGATATTTATTGGTAAGGAGCGAAGTTGCAAACAGGCGAATTTGGGTGACATTCCTTAAATTCTTTATTAAATTGTTTATGCGGGATTTGGAAGTTAAATTGACGTCGCGTGATTGGTGCTGTGTTAATTGCTCTTCTTTTTGTAGGTGGTTGCGAAAATGACTTTCAACTCATCACACAATAATCCAAGTGTGTTATTGCGGCCATGATTGATTGCTCTCCTCTCCAGCTTCTACCTGCATCTTAGAATGGAGAGACTGGAGATCTCCACACAGCAAACCAGTTGCGTGGCCACGGGGGGGATTGGGGGGGGGGGGACACGTCCCCCCCCCCCCCCCCCACACTTTTGCCCAAAGTTGGTCCTCGAAATATGTCCAAAACTGGCATAAAAATCGTAGGGGGGTTAGGTCCAGGGGGGTAAGGTTGTAGATTTGTTAAATCTTGCGATTGTATTTCCTTGAAAAACCCAAAAATGTCTGCTCAGATACAAGGAAATGAAGATTTTGGAACCCTGAAATTCCAAAATTTTCTATCACGGGCCGAACCAAAGCTTCATTATTGTGAAAAACACATTACATCTGGGAGGAGGAGGGGGAAGAGAGGGTCTGGGGGACGCAAAATTTTAAAAATGTGAAACCCTACAAAACTTTTCCTGTATCTGGGAGTGGGGTAGTTTGTAGATTTGTTAAATCTTACGAATGTATATCCATGAAAAACTTAAAAATATCTGCTCAGATGCAAGGAAATGGAGGTTTTCGGACCTTGGAATTAAAACCTTTTCGAACACGGGCCGAACCATGGTCGGCCCGTGGTAGCGACGACCTATGGCTGCTCAATAACTGACCTATTTATTTCCCGGATACTCTCATTATCGTGACAAAAACACATTACATTTGTATCTGTGTTTTGTGAGGATTGGGGGGGGGGGGTGGTAGGGGACGCACCAGCCTGGAATACTTTTCCTGCATCCCCCCCCCCCCCCCCCCACACTTATTAAAACGGTTCTAGCTACGTTCCTGTATGTGTATGAATTTGTCCCCCTCACTTGCTTTGGGCTGGCTACGCCACTGCAGCAAACGGATGCAACTGGAGACCTCTGGAGCTCTCCCGGAGAGCAATAAAACGCACCACAGCTCCATCAATCGCCATCTGTTGATGACGTCAGATACAACTACCGAATATATGCGAGGACATGTCCGTTCGGCCGCGAAAGTGTCTTCTTGCCTCGCGTTTATTTGTTGGCTTTCTTGCAAGAAGACCACCGAGACACCCAAAACCGACTGAAGAATGTGTGCTAAAGTATTGAAAGACTATGAAATCTGATAGAATGTAATGTGGCGGAGGCGATAATTGTCCACCATTTTGTTTCTAAGTAAACAGGAAGTTTGGCTATGCTTCGCTTCTGCGCATTTTGCCATTGGCCCGGTAAGCCCGCTGTTACGGCCGCACTAATGTTTGGTTATAAAAGGGGGATTCTGCGCAGAAAAAGAGAAGAAAAAATAAACGAATCGAAAGTACTGGGGAACGTCTGCTCCCGTTAGAATCGAGAACATCTACAGCTTTTGTTGCCATACTATTGGGGTGGATGAACAGATGGTGAGATTTTAATTAACCTGCAGTGTGTAGGCTATTGGTACACCGCCTCGGTGTAGTGGAAAAGCCTAAAATTTTAGGCTTTGCTCAGTCGATGTTGGGGGTAGGCTAGGTGCAAAGCCTTACACTTTTGACAGGTTTTGGTTTAGTTTGTGTATAGAAATACAATTCCATGGAAGCTTCGTACAGGCTTCTCCTCGTATGGAAACGTAATTAAATGATTTCTTAAGGGGTTAATTTAAGTTCTAGTGGGTTGGAGGGGTGGTCTTCACCGTGAGAGTTACCGGGTCGGGGGTGTATGCGAAAGCTGTTTAATTTGTACCCGGCTTTGCGTACCTTACTGGTTTTCCCATTCTACATACCCCCCCCCCCCCCCCCTTGAGTCACTCTGTTTATATAAATGTACAGGATGTGATAGGCTGCTTGTCATAAAAGTATGACCAGTCCGTGTTGTGTGTCTGAAGTTAATGTTATGAATTCCCCACAACAAATGTAAATAAAACGCCAGTTGACTTTATATATCAATATTTATTCTTCATACCTTCATCTTTATAGTTGCTACGTTGCTAGACATTTGTGCAACCGCTGCGCCAGTTGGAAGGGCACTTTGGCCTAAATATCCCTACTCCTTATATCTTTTATAAATGTTTCTACTGGGTGTTGGGAGAATTTAGAATTCGTAATAATTTGGTTATTCAAAGAATTCCACTCTCGTATAGTGGAGGGAAAAAAACTATATTTATAAACATTTGTTCTACCAAAAAGCTGGATATATTTATCCGTAGTGGAACTTCTAGTATTTCTCTCCGTGCACTGTAGGTCTGAAGTTGGAATTGCAACTTGACTATAAATACTCTTGTATAACAAAATTAATGTATTCTCTATCCTTCTCTGCAAAAGTGGTTTCCATTTTAATTTATTTAAAATAGTAGTCATGGAGCCTACTTCATAATTATAATCGCCCAAGACAAAGCTAGCGGCTCTATGTTGGACCTTTTTAATTTCCTCCTGTAGGTTAATATTATACGGATCCCATACAGGGCTAGCATACTCCAAGATTGGTCGAACTAAACCCTTATATGTCGTTTCTTTTCCATCTGCATTACATTGGGCAAGGTTCCTTTTAATAAGGCCTAATGTACGATTTGCCTTAGTGCATATATCATTTATATGTTTATACCAGCGAAGGTCATTAGTTATTGTAACACCTAAGTACTTTATGGCACTAAGAGGTGCAAGGTTCGTACCTTCTAAAGAATAAGTATATTTGTTTGAATTTTTCTTTTTCCTTGTTAGATGCATTGTGTTGCATTTAGTTGGTTGAAACCTCATACTCCATTTACGGGCCCAATTTCCTAATGAATTTATATCGTTCTGAAGCAATTTTGACTCTTTAATTGAGTTTATCGTCCTATAACAGTCACAGTCATCGGCAAATAAACGAATTTCTGAGCTAATATTATCCTGGATGTCATTTATATGTAATGAAAACAAAATGGGTCCTAAGACCGTACCCTGTGGTACCCCGGATACTACCGGAGATCATTCTGATTTTGTCCCATTTACTATAACACACTGCTTCCTATAACATAAAAAGGAATCTATCCAACTGATGACATTTATAGATATACCATATTTATTTAATTTTGATTTCAGTAATTCATGGGGAACAGTATCAAAAGCTTTTTCAAAATCCAGTATAAAAATACCAACTTGTTTCCCCTGGTCCAAATATTTTGCCCAATCATCAACGGCAATTATGAGTTGTGATTCACAACTATGATTTTTTTTCTAAATGCATGTTGCCTCGCAGATAATATTGAATGTTCTTCTAAATGACTCATCATATTTGAACAGACTATATGTTCAAGGACTTTACACAATATACAAGTTAGAGATACTGGTCTGTAATTTGCAGGAAGTGATCGATCATTTTTTTTAAAAGGGGGCAAATATTTGCAAGTTTCCAATCATCAGGTACCACACCCTTATCTATAGATTTTTGAAACAGGTGAGCAAGGAGCACTCCTAGTTCCTCTGACAATTATTTTAATAATCTTGGATGAATGTCATCTGGGCCACACGCCTTAGATGCATCGAAGTTTTTTTAATATTTTCGATACTCCTGATGCCGTTATAGAAATATCCGGCATACGTGGAAAACTACATGGCATAAATGGTATGGCATTATTATCCGTTTTGGTAAATACGCTACAGAATCGTTCATTTAATACCGCTGCTTTCTCTGCATCCATAGTAGCACAAAGCTGTGTCACTTTATTTTTTAATGGGGGAATTCCTTCTGTATCTTTCTTTTTCTAGATGAAATATATTTCCAAAATGGTTTGGGGTTATTTTTAATATCTCCGATCATTTCATTTACATATGTTTAGTGGGCAATTTGGATTTCTTTCTTAATCAGATGTCTCAATGGTTTCCATTTTTCCCTAAGTTTATCACTTTTAATTTTTTTAGATTTAGCATGTGTCCTATCTCTTCTCCTAATAAGCTTGCCTCTTAATTTTGGGGGTACACCATGGTAACGAAGCACGTGATTTTGAAAGTTTAGAGGGGATGTTTTTCACAGAAGCTTCTCTTAAATTTTTTTTAATTAATTCCCAATTGGAGTTTATATCCCTGGTATTCTCTTCACCGTTAAAGTACCTATTGTCGCTAAATTTTGAGGTATCTAATCTAACTGAGTCATAATTGCCTTTGTTATACAAATACTATTTCCTTCGGGGTCGTTTCTTGGGTTGATGTTTCACACCAAGACTAAATGCAACAGCAATATGGTCACTTAGGCACCCTGGGGACTTTACATCTTTAGCTAAACCTGGTAATGTAGTGAAAATTAGGTCTAGGGTATTGTCAAGTCTGGTAGGGAATTTTACTATTTGCTCCATAAAGTGATCGCGTGTTATGTCTATCGGTGTCTGGCCTTCAGGGGGCATCAAGGATGTCCCATCCTTATTTATTAGTGTATTCCAGTTTATTTTATTAAAATAAAAATCACCAAAAATATGTATTTCGAGTTGATTTTTCTGTGAGTGTCCACTCTTAATCTTAGTTAATTGCTCACTCTGAAGGTAAATTTCTTCATGAGGGCTATTTGCTTCACGGTACCAAGACCCAAAATAATTCTCAATTTGACTTAAGTTATTCTGAATTTAATCCCTACTCTAGATCTTGCCTTTCCAAAGTTGCCTTTACCATTTGCCACACTACAGGTAATTTAACGAGGAACAGAGGGTTTGTTCCGAATTATACCAGACGAGTTGACGTATACAGTTTCGAGTAGTGATAGATCCAACGTGGAGTTGTTAGAACCTGGAAGAACCCAGAGTTGTTGTCATCGGGCGTTTTGGATGTAGGCTTTCACTTGAGTGTTGCGGAAGCATACGGCTAAACCGGCCCCGATCACACAACCCCCCCCCCCCCCACCCCCCGGTTACAGTAAAAATAAAATATGTCAAAAAATTAGAGAAATGTCAGAACATGACTGACGGTCACGGGTCGTTTCGCCCCTTTTCCCGTTCGCCCCGGGTCGTTTCGCCCCAAGTCGTTTCGCCCCCAGAATTGTGGCGAAACGACCCTGGGTAAAAAATTTTTTTTTTTTATTTTCAATGGTAATTTTTCAGCCCAAAGGGTAGTCTTACCTTATTGTAAATCCACCTTGATAACAAACAAATGAAACGGGGAGTAAGAGAGGTGGCCGATTAGGTTCCAGGTCAACTCGCCTTAATCATCCTTTTAAAAAATCCAAGAATCAAAAACGTAAATCCTTTCATAGAAAACCCATGGAATAACAGGGAGCACATAAACACAACATGCTAACATCTTGAAGGCAGACGATACAATGATTGAATAAAAAACAAATCCACAGGGACCGAGTTGACACGAATTACTCAAACTGAATAGCGGTTCTTCAAAAACATCTTTGATGAATTTGTTTTTTTTGTTAACAGTCAAGATATAATATAATATAATATAAATGTATTCCAACTGAAAATCAGTATATCCAAATCTCTATATATTTAAAAAAGAAAGAAATGTTAACTTTCATCATTTACATACTTTTCAGATGCTGCAGATACAGAATACATGTTCATTGTTTCATCACCTCATCTATTTCATGAATTTTCATCATAGCCTCATCAGTTCATAAAGTGAGTACCTCATTCACATTAACATAGATATTGTTATAAAAGAATTCATCAGCACTGGAGGTCTCACTCATACGACACTGCTGTTCCATTTAACATTCTGAAAACTCACTTATATACACAATAGCTGAAGTTCTTCATAATGACTGTATACAGTGCAGCCCACCTGACAATATATCAGTTAATTAAATGGCTCTGTTGGTTGAGTGTGAATCCCAAACACCATACTATTTAACATAGCACTGTCTTGATAAAATAAAAAGTTTGCGTAACCCAAAAATGGGTTCCGTAAACGTTTTTTTTTTTTTTTTTCTGTTGACCCGTTGTGCTGATAGTCCTTACACAATAAGTATCCAAATTGAGTATCTAATCATACACAAGCGTTTGCATGCCCCAAACTACTTATGAATTTCAACTGAATATCACCAAATTGCCTCGTTTGAAGTCATGTTTACCCTCAGTAAACTAGTACAACCATTTGATGCATTGCATCTTGTTGGACAGAGCTCCATATGTTCTGTCAGTTGGGATGAAAGGAAATGGATGTTTGGTTGGCACAGAAATGTTGGAAAGTAACCAAGTGCCTGTTAATCGATCATTCTGGACGGGTGAATATTTTCTCAATGACATGGTGACTGTTCCATTGCAAGGGTTCTACTCTATTCCATTATATCCCTAAGTTAGGGGAGTACAGTGGAACCCGCCTGTTTGGACATCTCTCATTTGAATATCCTTGTTAACTGAATATAATTTCCAGCCATCTGACCAATTACCATACCTTAGTACAAATCTGACCTGTTAATTGCATTTAGGCCAATTACTTCATCGTCAATCACCAAATTCCTCTTCTTATTAACCAGTTTGGCCTCTGTGCATTCAGTAAAGGCATTTGATTCATTGTACCTTGTTTGATGAGGCTCTGTGACCTCTGACAGGGAGGATATAATGGAATAAATGCTTAGTTTACCACTTAGAACACAGCAAATTAATCACATTTTTGTTAATAGGATACTCATGTCATATCAGTAATTTTCAGTGGCAAAATAATTATGCAACTGATAGGGTTCCACTATATCAGTTAAATTTTTGATTCGGTATCAGCTTAACTTGGTCTTCTCTGCTTCTCCAATGCAATTTTACCTCAATTTTCCACTCTGAATCAAATCTTTTTCCCTGATAAAACACATTAATCTCATGTATCATGGCTCATTTTCACCGTTTTTCACCTTTATTTCATAATTGATATTAATGCAGCAGAATTGTGATTTAATATTATTTCTTTTTCATCATTTTGAGCAAAATGTAACGTTATTGTTGGTTACGAGCTCCAATAAAATTCAATTCAATTCAATTCAAGATGTTTGTTTTTACAGTAATCACATACCAGTTGGTGTTTATTTGAGATTGATTGTGTGGCTGATTGCCTTTTTTATTCACAAGCGTAAATATGTATGTATATATGTTATTAATTGTGATGCATTTTCCTTAACTCATGTGTATTCTCATTATTCAGAACTTGATCAACATAAAATGTATTAAAATCTGAACCTACGTTAGTACGTTTCCCCATTCCTCATCAAATATCCCTCGGCGAAAAACATTTGCGATTTCAATACATTCTCTCCTATGGTGTGAAAGTAAGGCATTTTTTGCTTTTATTTTAATAATAATTTTATTTTAATGATTATACTTGCCCGGGGATTAGCAGAGTAACAGCACAGTGGCTGAAGAATAGCAGAGAAATAAAATGGCAGATTATACTTGCCCGAAGAATAGCCGACAAATAACAATGTGGCAGATTATACTTACCTGAAGATTGGCAGACAAACAACGACGTTGCAAATCTGGTGGATTCGACAGATTATATTTTAAGATCATTGTATTACAGCGAATGCATTTTTTATCAGTCAACTGTAAACTGGATGTGTTGTATAAAATTTTATATAAAAATAAACTGAATCATCGTTTCAACCGCTAGTTCTGTTTTTTTTTATCAAACCCACCCTATATCCCGGGAAAAAAGTGGGGCGAAACGACCCACTCTCAAAATTGGGGCGAAACGACCCGGGGCGAAACGACCCGGGGCGAACTGGTATGGGGCGAAACGACCCAGGGGTGACCGGGATTTGGGGCGAAACGACCCGACACCTGACTGACAGCCATAATTATGCATCTTACTCGAGATGAATAAACTTTCCGCGTGTTAACTTACGATAGGCCAGTTTCGTTTTGTTCAACGCAGCGCTTGTTTTGAAGCAACAAACATATCTCACCTGCTGAAAAATTCTTAGACATGTCATCGACATATATATATTCACTGACAGTGTCATTATTCATTTTTATGTGTTTCTGGCTACAGTGTATAGCTCTAGATATTCCTGGCTTCAAAGAAGAACAGATTTTTCTTGTGGAATTCGATGTAAAACCAGGAGGTCAGAGGCTCTCCTTTGAAAAAGAATGGGTACCGTTCTTTTGTCTCTGTTCGTAATCAGCAAACAATATAAGGTCCACAGGAACTGGTGAATTTCCCCAAATAGACAAAAACAAAAAGAGTTAAAAAAATCAAGTTGTTAGCTATATACTGGTGATGAACAGATTATCAGATAATCGGAATGGTGTCGGGCTGATTCAGACCTTGGCTGATTCGGACCTCGCCCCTGCTGATTCGGACCTTGAGTCTGGCTCATTCAGACCCTCACTTGGCTGATTCGGACCTCTGGTCTGGTTATAGTCTTTGTAAGACTGTTAACCCGGGACCCTCCTGGCCCTCACAGTCTTTGAGAGACCCGTTCAAATTTCATCTGACTAAAACTGAAAGAAACTGGCCGCATTTGGGTCGACTCAGTTCACGCTTCATATCGAAGACAAAAATCACATAATCAACATTCTACTTGTCGTACTCAGCCCAAATATAATTTATTTACGTGTCTGCATCATTTTTTAACGCAAACACAGCATCATATTCAAGAAATGTTGAAAAATATCCGACTTCACCACGTTAAAAAACATCGATTTCAAAGATAAACAAATTGTACTGCACATGCGCAAGTATCTGTGTGCATGCGTAGTACAATTTGTTTATCTTTGAAACATGATGTTTTTTTATCGTGGTGAAGTAGGATATTTTTCAACATTTCTTGAATTTGATGCTGTGTTTGCGTTAAAAAATGATGCAGACACGTAAATAAATTATATTTGGGCTGAGTACGACAAGTAGAATGTTGATTATGTGATTTTTGTCTTCGATATGAAGCGTGAACTGAGTCGACCCAAATGCGGCCAGTTTCTTTCAGTTTTAGTCAGACAAAATTTGAACGGGTCTCTCAAAGACTGTGAGGGCCAGGAGGGCCCCGGGTCACAGTCTTACAAAGACTAGTCTGGTTATTGCAGAACATTAGTCTGACTGTTTGTACTTCTCACTGAAGCCTGCAAACTCGATTTCGGCTCAGTTTGTGATCTTTTTAATTTTCGGCTGACATTATACCTCTAACAACAATGCCATTATTCTTGCTGATTACATATTACCTTATTTGTTTATAATGTACAAACGTAATCATATTCAAAATCATTTTGCACATCATGAGTGTTTTTAAAAGAGCAACGCCCAGTTAATTAACTTGATTACTGATTACCGTTTAGTTGCATTACAATCACTGTAATCACACTTGGTGCTAATGATCTAAAGATGTTTTTAATTCTCCTCTTTTGTTAATAGGTTGTTTTCGCTATTCAAACTATCGAAATAGGTGTATATAAACTGGGGCATCAGTCCATTGTCAACCTTACAAATAGCATCAGCAGTAGTTCAGCGATCTGAACGTAGTGGCTACCCCTCTACGTTCAGATTCTTCCCATTCAATCCTATAGAAAAAGTTCCCATCAAGTTTTTATGGGAACTCAAAACTCAAAATTAGGAATATATATCAAGCTTTCGCCCTTATTACCGGCTGCAATCGATAGTACATGTATTTCCTTACATTTGGGAAGAGTTTATTAATCCAAACTAGGTTTTATCCTTTAAATATCGTCATTTGTGTACTCGTGAGGCGGCGACGGAGATTTCAAAATCGGCCATGTTGTTGTTTAAATATAAAACAATAAAAACGATAACCCGGTAATGGCGCTGAAACGAATAGACCTTTTCATCGATGCGGAATAGGAAATTCGATCGCAATTGTGCAGAATGGGTTTGATAATCTGCTCTGTGCGAATGCGACCGAGTTTGATGGCCTCCTCTGCGCGAATGAGATCGAATTTCCTATTCCGCATCGATGAAAAGGTCTATTCGTTTCGGCGCCATTACCAGGTTATCGTTTTTACTGTTTTATATTTAAACAACAACATGGCCGATTTTGAAATCTCCGTCGCCGCCTCACGAGTTCACAAATGACAACATTTAAAGGATAAAACCTAGTTTGGATTAATAAACTCTTCCCAAATGTAAGGAAATACGTGTACTATCGATTGCAGCCGGTAATAAGGGCGAAAGCTTGATATATATTCCTAATTTCGAGTTTTGAGTTCCCATAAAAACTTGATGAGAACTTTTTCTATAGGATTGAAAGGGAAGAATCTGAACGTAGAGGGGTAGCCACTACGTTCAGATCGCTGAACTACATCAGCAGATAATAAATGCACGACATGCAACAAACTTGTACATCCAAGACAGGAGGCAATACAGTGCGACAGAACAGACTGCTCTGGATGGACCCATCGCACATCCCTTATAAAAAAGTACCATGGTAAACCATGGTAAATCCCAAAATACCCTGGTAATACCATGGGTATTTTGGGATTTACCATGGTACTTTTTTATAAGGTATGTGACACAGGTATCAGCAGAGATGATTATCGTAGGGCCGCACGAGAAGAGATATCATTTGTTTGCCACCTATGTTCTACTGCTGGTAAAACAAATTCAACAGAGCCGCCGCTTGAGACCCAGCTTCAGCTCCCAGCCCATGAAAGCCCACGGTCATCTCTTGCAAACAGCATCCGTGAAGAAGAAAGTCACAGAAGCGGTGATGCTGAAATAGGCAATTTCGATATGTTGCGATTAAATAAGTTAACAGAATTAAGTTGCCGATGCGTTTATATTTCATTCATTCATTCATATTCATTCATTCAGTTCATTTTTCATGTGACTTTTTGTTACAAATAATAAACGATAGAACCTGTTTTGTCGTCGTTATATGTCATAACTCATTACTCTGTCAATATTCAATATTTAATTCTATTAGTAAATCACTAGTGTACCAGTTTATTGGTGAAAATAAACATTTTGTAGACACTCTGAGTCGTTTTCTTTCTCCACCTACTGAGGGTCCGAATCAGCCAAGCGGGGGTCCGAATGAGCCAGAGTCGAGGTCTGAATCAGCCAGAAAATATGGTTTGAATCAGCCAAGGTTTAAATCAGCTAAGGTCTGAATCAGCCTGTATTCATCGGAATCAGCAATCGGAATCGGTCGGTTATGGGACATCGGCCGATTTTGTATGACAACTGGCAGTTTCCGGTTATTCTATATTTAACACTGACTATTAAAATCTCATTAATATCTGGCTATTTAAATAAAGTTTCCCCATTAAAAACGTGTTCGAGAAATATTTAGGGGTTTGCAGAGTCGAGATATTACGGAATTTGCCATCTGCAATCGGTATGAGATCATCACTATTTCCAGCTGATAGAAGTCATCGGTCTGCAATCATGCATTCATGGTGCTGTACAACATTCATTGCATTGGGTACATGTATAAATAAAATGTGTTCAGCCGCTAGTCTGTAGTTTAGTGCTTCCTGATGCAAGCATCACCATGCAATAAGAAATTAAAATTGGAGAAAAACTAAAAGAACACTCTTTTTTCGATGGTAAATAATTGTTACGCAACATGTAAGTCGCATGCCTGTCACAAACACGTCATTACATGTAGGCTGTGATTCATTTAAAACCCGTCATTGTCACCCCCCACTGATCACTCTGATATACAAGTCCACCACCTGCCTATGAAGGCTATTAAAGATGAGTGGGAAAACCAGATTCAAACAGAACGGCAATGACATGCATCAGCGGATAGCAGCAAGTGGTGCAACGGTATATATATAGTGACGCAAATAAACTCCTGATTTCACTCTCTACCAATAAACAAAAAAACATGTTTGAAAACACAACATTATTTCATTACAATGACATTCCTATGTTGATTTGTATTTTTCTTACAAGAAATGACCCATGAAGCTAGCATTTAAGAGAGCGGATAAATACATTTCTTCTGCTTTATACCTGACCAATGAATCTGAGGCTTGAACTTTTGCGTAAAAAGTCTTCTTTTCCTCTTTATTGTATTTGTTCCCTGTTGTTTGATTGACTGTTGATGTATGCTGGCCATTACTCCTCCTCTGGATTTGCTATTGAAAACAATAAAAAATAACATATGCATGTGTGTGTGGGGTGGGGGAGGTGAGTAGATTTATTTTTTTATTTGAGTGGGGACACTCAAGGAAGCAGGTTGGTGAGGTAGGGAAGTGGGGTAAAAGCCTATTTTATGAGGGTCAACCATCTCCTGTAGTGCCACCTTTGCCCACAAGCCTCATTCTGTAAAATGTCTGTGACCGTGGTGTGAAGTCAACCGGGCATGTTTTAAGGCAATCGCCGAGTACTTGGCATTTTTTCTCAGTTGGATACACACTATGGGTGGATGTACATGTACATGTAGGTGGGTATACAGTAGAAGTGGGTTTAACGGAAGAGGTTGTTGTACAACAAATAAACATTATAAAAAAGAAATGTTAAAAAATTAAGATGCCCCCCCCCCCCCCCCCCCAACAGCATGGGAATATTGTTGCCTTTATTTCCACTGTAGTGCTTGCATTAGGCCTACTATGCTTTTTGTTTCTAGGGTATTGTTATAGTGCTCATGGGTATGAATCGGTGGCATAGCCGGGGGGCTAAGGGTGGCACATGCCCCCCCCCCCCCTGCCAAACAAAAAAAAAGGACCCCCCACCCCCATGTTAACCCATACAGGGAACATCAGGCAATAAATTACATATCTGGATATTTATACTTGTAAGATGTGTGAGGGGTGTCATCCCAATAAGATGAATGGCTGAAGTATCCCAAGAAGTCGAATCCTGACAGGATGAAAACTTCTTTACATTAACTTTCGGTGAAATTCATGAAAAGAGATTTATAAAGTGTATAATTACTCTCTTTTGGGATGGTTGTTTCACATGTTTCAGTAGTTGCTGAGCAGTTATTATTAACATTTTTATATTTCATCTCTTGGTCTCTCACATTAACTGTGTGACTTGAGCAAGAGTTTATTATTTCCGTAGTGAGTTCAATTATTATATCCTTAAGTCTTACTTTGTCAATACTTAATGTTCACTAAATGAAGGACAAACTTTCAGTCAGCTATTTTTAGGAAAACTTACTATTGACACTAAAAGCACATTTTACGAAAAAGATATTGCCGACATAGTTGAAAAAACATGCTCGAAAAAAGAGATTTTTATATAAATTCTGATACTGGCCCCAAAAGTTAAAACGTTTCTGGGAAAATATTTTAATAGACTTCTTGTGTATTCTTTGTCATAATATCTATCCCCATGTAATTTATGCTTTATAAAATTGAGAGGATAATTTTCAGTCCAAAACCAAACCTTACCACAGCCTATCAATGATGAATGGAAAATTTTCTCCGCAATTTTATAAAGCATAAATAACGTACAAATAGATAAAAAAAGGGTAAATTGTTATATTGTAGGGTACAAGATGTAAACTCCTTTATGTTTTGTTACTCTATTGTTAATTTATTAAGTTTTTCTGCTTGGTTTATATTATCGCAAGTGGGTTTTTTCTTGAAAAATAAAATTCCACTTCAAAATACCCTTCTCGTATACATTTTTGCCCAGAACCTCAAAATAAATGGGCTATGCAGTCATTTTAATTAAATTCGTTTTGTTGGGATTCATCTTGTTGGGATGACCACTTTCGACATTCGTCTTGTTGATAATAAACCATATGAGAGGGTGCATAATAGCAAATTTACATGTGAAATATTTCATAATTTATTCCGATTCTATGGTGGTAATGTGGGATAATTATTGATGCCTTTCACAACTTATAAATTATGGACACAAACGGACATAGTCAAGGAAAATGCAGTTCTTTTTTGTTCTTCTTGAGTTTCAAAATTGTTCCCCGGGGAAGGCAGTGTGCCCTATCCAATGAGAGGGGGCCACCACCTCTTGTGCTAGCCCCCATCTTGCTGCTACACGGCTCGGACAATGCTGCACATCATATTTTGTACGCCTCTGATGCAGATGCCAAAGGCATGAGCAATGGAAATCAGTTATTAAATGGAGACTTCTGGTGGCTTTTGGGATGAAAAATCATGTTATTTTTTGGCTGTCAGAATAATATTTTTAGCCGGGGAGAGGTGAGTCGATTGTCTGATTGATCCAAAGCTGGTCATTATTGAATAAGAAAAACAAAGCTGTTTTCTTTTGAATTTGTGACCTACATGTGGTTAGGCTAAAATAATAATAAAAATAATTGAAAATGTTGATTGCTGTCTCCTGTGTGTCCTCAACCATGTCATGTGCAGGGATGTTAAAACACATGTTTGTTTGGAGGATAAAAGCTTCTGTTGCTTTGTCGTGCCACCCAAATGTTATTTCACACCTTGTGCAAGTAGTGGTTAATTCAATCTACATGTACTTTAATTAATCCCTTCAATCATGAGTAGTTTAATTGCATAGCCCTACAACCTTACAATTCAGTTAAATGATGTGTTACCAGAGAGAGAGAAGATTGTAGATGTAATTAAATTTATGTCTGATTTGTTTTTGGCTCACCAACGTTAGTTGTGTGAGCCTATGGCATAGCCCTCATGTCGGCGTCGGCGTCAGCGTCGGCGTCCGCTCTCAAATATTTTGAACTTTTGTGTACAGGTTTTGATTTTTTTGCTTTTTAAAATTTTTTTTAGTTTCTGCATATTGCTATGGTGGTTCACTATAACATTTAACTCTTTTCCAGGGTATTTTGTCTTAATGTTAACCCTTTGAATCAAATTTTAGACTTATTTTGATGTTTGCGTGCAGGTTTTGATGGTTTTTTTTTCCTTTCTTCCAAGTGGAGATTTACCTTGCAGCATATGTCCATGCTTTCTATTGTATGTAAACATGCATCTTAGGGCTATGTTTGTATTATTTAACCCTTTTCCTGCTGAATTACTTCAATTTTGATCTTTTATGTACAGCTTTTGGACTTAGGCTTACAGCTTCTTACTTTTATGTACAGGTTGTGATAAAAAAAAAACAATTTCAAGTGAGGTTGACCTCACTGCATATTGCAGTGGTAGTTATTATAACATTGATATCTTTCCAGTGCATTTTTAATAAATTTTTAACCCTTTGAATAGATTTTTGGCTCACCAACGTTAGTTGTGTGAGCCTATGGCATAGCCCTCATGTCGGCGTCTGCGTCGGCGTCGGCATCGGCGTCCGCTCTCAAATATTTTGAACTTTCGTGTACAGGTTTTGATTTTTTGGCTTTTTAAATTTTTTTTTAGTTTCTGCATATTGCTGTGGTGGTTCACTATAACATTTAACTCTTTTCCAGGGTATTTTGTCTTAATTTTAACCCTTTGAATCAAATTTTAGACTTATTTTGATGTTTGCGTGCAGGTTTTGATGTTTTTTTTTCCTTTCTTCCAAGTGGAGATTTACCTTGCAGCATATGTCCATGCTTTCTATTGTATGTAAACATGCATGTTAGGGCTATGTTTGTATTATTTAACCCTTTTCCTGCTGAATTACTTCAATTTTGGACTTTTATGTACAGCTTTTGGACTTACATGTAGGCTTACAGCTTCTTACTTTTAGGTACAGGTTGTGATAAAAAAAAAAAACAATTTCAAGTGAGGTTGACCTCACTGCATATTGCAGTGGTGGTTATTATAACATTGATATCTTTCCAGTGCATTTTTAATAAATTTTTAACCTTTTGAATAGATTTTTAGACATATTTTGACGTTTGCGTGCAAGTTTTCATGGGTTTTTTTTTTTCCTTTCTTCCAAGTGTAGAGTTTCTGCATATTGCTATGGGGGTTCACTATAACATTTAACTCTTTTCCAGGGTATTTTGTCTTAATTTTAACCCTTTGAATCAAATTTTAGACTTATTAGCTCACCAACGTTAGTTGTGTGAGCCTATGGCATAGCCCTCATGTCGACGTCGGCGTCCGCTCTCAAATATTTTGAACTTTTGTGTACAGGTTTTGATTTTTTGGCTTTTCAAATTTTTTTTGGTTTCAGCATATTGCTATAGTGGTTCACTATAACATTTAACTCTTTTCCAGGGTATTTTGTCATAATTTTAACCCTTTGAATCAAATTTTAGACTTATTTTGATGTTTGCGTGCAGGTTTTAATGTTTTTTTTTTTCCTTTCTTTCAAGTGGAGATTTACCTTGCAGCATATGTCCATGCTTTCTGTTGTATGTAAACATGCATCTTAGGGCTATGTTTGTATTATTTAACCCTTTTCCTGCTGAATTACTTCAATTTTGGACTTTTATGTACAGCTTTTGGACTAAGGCTTACAGCTTCTTACTTTTATGTACAGGTTGTGATAAAAAAAAACAATTTCAAGTGAGGTTGACCTCACTGCATTATAACATTGATATCTTTCCAGTGCATTTTTAAAAATTTTTTAACCCTTTGAATTGATTTTTACACTTATTTTGCCGTTTGCGTGCAGGTTTTCATGGGTTTTTTTTTTTTTTTCCTTTCTTCCAAGTGTAGAGTTTCTGCATATTGCTATGGTGGTTCACTGTAACATTTAACTCTTTTCCAGGGTATTTTGTCTTAATTTTAACCCTTTGAATCAAATTTTAGACTTATTTTGATGTTTGCATGCAGGTTTTGATGTTTTTTTTCCCTTTCTTCCAAGTGGAGATTTACTTTGCAGCATATGGCCATGCTTTCTGTTGTATGTAAACATGCATCTTAGGGCTATGTTTGTATTATTTAACCCTTTTCCTGCTGAATTACTTCAATTTTGGACTTTTATGTACAGCTTTTGGACTTAGGCTTACAGCTCCTTACTTTTATGTACAGGTTGTGATAAAAAAAAACAATTTCAAGTGATGTTGACCTCACTGCATATTGCAGTGGTGGTTATTCAAGTAGAGTTTCACCTTACTGGCATTTTGCCATTGTGGTTACTGTGACAGGGTATTTTTCTCAAAAATGCTTCTTGGGGGCTATTATTATATTATTTAACCCTTTAGCTGCTTATTTACTTTAATTTTGGACTTTTGTGTGCAGGTTTTAGACTTTTGTGTGCAGGTTTTGATATTTTTTTTAAGTGGAGTTTTACCTCACTGGCATATTGCCATGGTGGTTACTGTAACATTTTCAGGGTATTTTTCTAAATTTTAACCCTTTGAAACAAATGTGATACTTTTTTACTTTTATGTGCAGGTTTTGAGGTTTGTCTTTCTTTTCTTCCAAGTGGATATTTTTCAAGTAGAGTTTCACCTTACTGGCATATTGCCATGGTGGTTACTGTGACATTATCAGGGTATTTTTCTCAATTTTAACCCATTGAAACAAATGAGATACTTTTTTTTTACTTTTATGTGCAGGTTTTGGGGTTTGTCTTTCTTTTCTTCAAAGTGGAGACTTACCTTGTACCATATTGCCATGGTTCCTACATTATGATAGCATGTTCTTTAGGGGTTATTATTATATTATTTAACCCTTTAGCTGCTTATTTTCTTTAATTTTTGACTTTTGTGTGCAGGTTTTGAACTTTTTTTTTACTCCAGCCACCCCTTTATACTGGCCACCTGTTGGTGAGCCACGGGGTACTGATACCCCCTCTAGTTTTGATATTTGCGTTCAGGTTTTGATGGGTTTTTTTTTCCTTTCTTCCAAGTGGTGATTTACCTTGCAGCATATGTCCATGCTTTCTATTGTATGTAAACATGCATCTTAGGGCTATGTTTGTATTATTTAACCCTTTTCCTGCTGAATTACTTCAATTTTGATCTTTTATGTACAGCTTTTGGACTTAGGCTTACAGCTTCTTACTTTTATGTACAGGTTGTGATAAAAAAAAACAATTTCAAGTGAGGTTGACCTCACTGCATATTGCAGTGGTGGTTATTATAACATTGATATCTTTCCAGTGCATTTTTAATAAATTTTTAACCCTTTGAATAGATTTTTAGACTTATTTTGACGTTTGCGTGCAGGTTTCATGGTTTTTTTTTTTCCTTTCTTCCAAGTGTAGAGTTTCTGCATATTGCTATGGTGGTTCACTATAACATTTAACTCTTTTCCAGGGTATTTTGTCTTAATTTTAACCCTTTGAATCAAATTTTAGACTTATATTGATGTTTGCGTGCAGGTTTTGATGTTTTTTTTTTCCTTTCTTCCAAGTGGAGATTTCCCTTGCAGCATATGTCCATGCTTTCTTGTATATGTAAACATACATCTTAGGGCTATGTTTGTATTATTTAACCCTTTTCCTGCTGAATTACTTCAATTTTGGACTTTTATGTACAGCTTTTGGACTTAGGCTTACAGCTTCTTACTTTTATGTACAGGTTGTGATAAAAAAAAACAATTTCAAGTGAGGTTGACCTCACTGCATATTGCAGTGGTGGTTATTTATTATAACATTGATATCTTTCCAGTGCATTTCTAAAAAATTTGTAACCCTTTGAATAGATTTTTAGACGTATTTTGACGTTTGCGTGCAGGTTTTCATGGGTTTTTTTTCCTTTCTTCCAAGTGTAGATTTACCTTGTAGCATATGTCCATGCTTTCTGTTGTATGTAAACATGCATCTTAGGGCTACGTTGTATTCTTTAACCCTTTTCCTGCTCAATTACTTCAATTTTGGACTTCTTTTGTTTACAGGTTTGGATTTTTGTGCTTTTAAAAAAATGTTTTTCTTCTTTGCATATTGCTGTGGGGGTTCACGATAACATTTTACTCTTTTCCAGGATATTTCGTCTTAATTTTAACCCTTTGAATCAAATTTTGGACTTATTTTGATGTTTGTGTGCAGGTTTTGATGTTTTTTTACTTTTATGTGCAGGTTTTGAGGTTTGTCTTTCTTTTCTTCCAAGTGGTGACTTACCTTGTAGCATATTGCCATGGTTCCTATTTTATGTTAGGATGCTTCTTGGGGCTATTATTATATTATTTAACCCTTTAGCTGCTTATTTACTTTAATTTTGGACTTTTGTGTGCAGGTTTTGTACTTTTGCGGGCAGGTTTTGATATTTTTTTTTAAGTGGAGTTTTACCTCTCTGGCATATTGCCATGGTGGTTACTGTAACATTTTCTGGGTATTTTTCTAAATTTTAACTCTTTGAAACAAATGTGATACTTTTATGTGCAGGTTTTGAGGTTTGTCTTTCTTTTCTTCCAAGTGGATATTTTTCAAGTAGACTTTCACCTTACTGGCATATTGTCATTGTGGTTACTGTGACAGGGTATTTTTCTCAATTTTAACCCCTTGAAACAAATGTGATACTGTTTTTACTTTTATGTGCAGGTTTTGAGGTTTGTCTTTCTTTTTTTCAAAGTGGAGACTTACCTTGTACCATATTGCCATGGTTCCTATTTTATGTTAGCATGCTTCTTAGGGGTTATTATTATATTATTTAACCCTTTAGCTGCTTATTTTCTTTAATTTTGGACGTTTGTATGCAAGTTTTGAACTTTTTTTTTTACTCCAGCCACCCCTTTGCATTGGCCACCTGTTGGTGAGCCATGGGGTACTGATACCCCCTCTAGTTGTTTAAGTAATCACTGTGGTGACCCAGAAGAAGTTCCAGTACCATTAGTCAGGCTGATTAGTCTATTTTTAGCACAACTGTTACATAACAGCAATCAGCAATACTGGTGTCAGTTTTAAATGAGAGGTTCACAAAATGTTTTCAGTTGTCAAATTCATTTTTTAATTCAGTTACCTCCCTTGATGTTTCTCTCCAATGTTGAATGCAGACAACATGTAAATACTGAAGAAACACATCAAGGGAGGTAACAAGTTGAACAATGAACATTAAATAATATATTCTGACACCGCATGTGTGTCTGTAAACAGTGCGCCATACAACTTCACAACAGACATTAAAATCAAAGTTATTGTTCAATTAAGACCCAAAGGATGTGTGCTCAGTATCTTCGTAGTTAACACAGCCAAGTGTATTGTATTCTTACACAATACTGTATTAACACTATTTACCTGAATAACACTATTTACCTGAATAACACAATCATCACAAGAGGACAATATCGTGTGATGGTATCATTTATAACGATCTTCCGCCACCCTAAATCCCCCAAATGCAAGTATTATTTTGGCTACCATTGTCCAGCACTAAACATGCATACTCTGAGAACTTACGTGGTATTAAGCTTTCATAATTGGTGATTTTATCAACAAAGTTCTGCAGTATAAAAGGCACGAACAGATTTTCTTCTGGGTCCTATTTCAACCATCGGACTGGCATCGAAATTGGCATAATCAGCAGAGAAAAAATCGGTAATCGGTTCTTAGAAAGTTTTGATAATCGCTTCATCACTACTATATAAGTAAAGAAAATTTGTTTACTGTGAAATTCCCACCTCTGATATTCCTTAAATGGGGAGCTCGGTGGCTCAGTAGGTAGAGATGCAGGCTGCAAACTGAAAGGTTCTCTGTTTGAATTCCACATGCGGCAACCGCTTTGTGTCCTTGTGGAAGACTCTTTAGGCACCCAAAATTAATGTTGTGGTTTGGGTTACATGACAGAAAAAAAATTGGGTCTGCAGGTAGGCTTTTTTTTTACACTTTGAGATGAATAATTTGGCTGGACATACCAATATATATATGAGAAATCTCCCCAGGGGTGGAGTATCCTCCCAAATGATATACTTAGTTTCTTTGACAAAGCAAGCACAAGGAACACACAGTATGGTTCAGTGGAGTGGGCCTTTTATATTGGTTCAAAGCTCAGTTGAAGTTGAGAACGTTTCTTTCATATTACACAATCCAGTATGCCTGGAAATTCCACTTTGTTGGTGTTTCTGTACCAAAGCATTCAATATGTACTCTGAATGGATTTCAGACAGGCTGCAGGATATCCACAATCAAAAGTGCAGTCGTTCATGGTGTCTGAGAATGTTGAATTCACCTGAATGATGGGGCCAAGTCGCCTGTGGTACGAAACTGAGAGAGGATGTTGCAGCTTCTCAAACAGCGTGTCATGATATGGACGAGAAAGTTGACCACAATGTTCATGCTTTCAATAAAAACTAAGTTTTCTAATACATTCTTTTAGATATTTTTCATGAATAAATAGTTGTTACAAGCTTTTGATTGTACTCCGTCATTTGGAAATACTTCCCCATGACATATTAACCTATCAAATATACCACGTCAGAACATCAGTTCACCCAAAAAAGCCGCCCGTGGACAGAAAATGAAAAACTTATTTTTAATTGATTTCTAGCATGAGCATGTAGACAATTTTCAGTTGCCTTTGATTTTTTGAACACTCCATCAAACATTGACAACAATGGTTGGAAAGATTTAATGGATATCTTTCTAAATAAAATAAAATACTTGTATGTCAAGGGTTGTTTAATAATATTCTATTGCTATTGCCAGTATTGGAGAGAAATTTGAAAACTCTGTACTGTGAATTATAGTCCAAGTATAACTGACAACATGTGGAAGACTAGGAATGTAGGTCCCAGAAAAAGTGTTGTGAAGGGTAGGCCCACCCTTATCAATCATAAATTGTTAACACGGAAATGCGTATTGGGGGGGGGGGGGGGGGCGTATTTTTGATACAACATTCCTTTATAACTAATAATGTTAACCCTGTTTAACCCTCATTGATCGAAGATGACATTGGCCACCCAGGCAACTTGAGAATACTTTTTTTTACCTTTTACTTATAAGAAAATGAAGCCAGCAGTGGGGAGGACACTTTCGATACACTGTCAGTTCGGTATTCCATTGAGAGCGTTCCTTGTTTCCAACCATGCTTGCCTCTCTCATAGTTCCTTCATAAGAATGGCAACGCTTGACAGTAGGCTATAAAACTTCATTACTTCGGCCTTCTCAATGCTTAGCAGTCTTGAATCAACCTGCATGATCTTATTAATTTTCGAAAACGAAAATCATGAAATGCGTGTTTTTAAATTCTTCTTGTATTGTCGCGAAATGAATTGATAAAAGGGGGGGGGGGGGGGGGAAACAGATGAATGAACATCATCTCGTCCTCTGAGTATCTGTATTCTAATATTTAATACCCACCTTATGTCAGTAGAAGGTGCGACTTAATTACTGTTGATTGCCTGTTACAAGTACTGAATAACAGTCGGCTGTCGTGCATTACAATTCTGCAGAAATCATGCCACACTATCGTGCATCAGATGTGATTATATGGTGATTTGCTACGCTATTATTTCAAATTTTTCATTTTGCCTGCGTGAGACCATTTATTTTTTATTGAAGTCAAGATTGTTGACATCGTTCAGACGAAAATCAGCAATACGACAAATTAAAATCGCGAAATGCGCAGGTTCTGCTTCAATGGAGAAATGTACTTGGTAAAATCTGTTTCTGGGTCTATGGTGCTAGATGAAGGTCACAATTTTTGAAAGCCTGATAAAAATTTCTAGAGTCACATGCTTAAAATAGGGTCAGTTGGGTAACCCAAACCAAAATAGTTTTGGCTCACCAACGATAGTTGTGTGACCCTATGGCATAGCCCTCATGTCGGCGTCTGGATTCATACATTTTGAACTTTTGTGTGCAGGTTTTGATTTTTTGATTCATTTTTAGCTCAACTTTGACGAAGTCAAATTTGAGCTATTGTCATGGCCCTTCGTCCGTCGTCTGTCCATCCGTCTGTCCGTCTGGCTATTGTCATGGCCCGTCGTCCGTCCGTCCGTCTGTCCGTCTGTCCGTACATCAACAATTGGCTATGGCTCGGGCTGGAGGTCGTATTTATGAACCGATCTTTACAAAACTTCTTGGGTACCTTTGTTATGACCGTGGGACGAGAACGAGTGTTTTTGGGTGCGGTCCGAAATTCAAGATGGCTGCCAGCCGCCATTTTGTACCGATGATGCAGAAATCTGTTTTTTGTACAGAACTTCCATATGAAAGCTCTGATTTGAATAATTTTTTGTATGAATGTTTAGTACCATGGGGTACATCACATATAATACGGGGTTTTTTCTCGTGCGTAAATTGTGCAAATTAGACTAATTTTGATGTTTTTTGGTGTTAATTTCAGCACTGTAAGTGCAAATGCCAATACGGCTCGGGCTAGAGGCCGTATTTATGAACCGATCTTTACGAAACTTCTTGGGTACCTTTGGTATCACCGTGGGACGAGAACGAGTGTTTTGGGGTCCGGTCCGAAATTCAAGATGGCCGATGGCAGCCATTTTGTACAAAATTAGGTGCAATCAGATTTTTGCACAGAACTTCCATATGAAAGCGCTGATTTGAATAATTTATTGTGTGAATGTTTAGTACCATGGGATACATCACATATAATACGGGTTTTTTTCTCGTGCAGAAATTATGCAAATTAGATGAACTTTGATATTTCAGTGCGACTTACACACATTAAGTACACATGTCAATACGGCTCAGACTTGAGTCTGTATTTATGAACTGATCTTCACGAAATGTCTTGGGTACCTTTGTTATCACCTTGGGACGAGAACGAGTGTTTCTGGGTGCGATCTAAAATTCAAGATGGCTGCCAGCGGCCATTTTGTACCGAAATAAGGTCTAATCAGTTTTTTGTACACAACTTCTATACAGCTCAGACTAGAGGCCATATTTATGAACCAATCTTTACGAACCTTGTTGGGTACCTTTGTTATCACCGTGGGATGAGAGCGAGTGTTTTTGGGTGTGGTCCGAAATTCAAGATGGCCACCAGCAGCCATTTTGTACCAAAATTAGTGCAGTCAGTCTTTTTTTTTTTTTTTTTTTTTTTGTCTTTTGTACAGAACTTCTGTATGAAAGTTCTGATTTGAATAAATTTTTGTATGAATGTTTAGTAACATGGAATACATCACATATTCTAAAGGGGTTTTTTTCGTGCAGAAATTATGCAAATTAGATGAACTTTGACTTATTCAGTGCTACTTGCACAATGTGAGCACACATGTCAATACGGCTCAGGGTAGAGGCTGTATTTATGAACCGATCTTCACAAAACTTCTTGGGTACCTTTGTTATCACCTTGGGACGAGAATGAGTGTTTCTGGGTACGGTCCAAAATTTAAGATGGCTGCCAGTGGCCATTTTGTACCAAAATTAGGTCCAATCAGTTTTTTGTCACAAGTCCTATACAGCTCGTATTTATGAATTGATCTTCACAAAACTTCTTGGGTACCTTTGTTTTCACCTTGGGACAGGAACGAGTGTGTTTTGGGGTGCCTTTGTTATCACTGTGCTATGAGAACAAATATTTTGGGGTTCAGTCAGACCCACTCTGGGACTCAAAAGATTTTTTCTAGTTTAGCATCTGACTGTCACCCCACCTTTACAATACTTTACCTATACATTTGTTACAGGCAACGGTCAGTATTTATGTACAGACCATTACAATACTTTATATGTACCTTTGTTATCAGGTCATTACCTAGATGTTTGTCATTGCTGTGTCACATACTATACATGTGCATGTCTTTGTCTTGACAAGTTGAGCTACAGTGTCATTGACACTTTCATTTATGTCAGCATGCTTTTCAGGGGTAGTAATATTTTATTCAGCCCTTTCCATGCTTAGTTACTTGAATTTTTTACTTTTGTGTGCAGGTTTCTGACTTTTGTGTGCTGGTTTTGATATTTGTCTTTCTTTTCTTCCAAGGAGTAATTTACCTTGCAGTATATTGCCATGGTTCCAGTTTTATATTAGAATGCTTCTTAGGGCCAGTATTATATTATTTAACCCTTTCCCTACTTATTTACTTTAATTTTGGACTTTTGTGTGCAGGTTTTTGACTTTTCTGTGCAGGTTTTTGACTTTTGTGTACAGGTTTTGAAATTTTGCCTTCAAGTGGAGTTTTACCCTACTGGCATATTGCCATGGTGGTTACCTTAACATTTCGGGGTATTTTTCTCAATTTTAACCCTTTGAAAAAATGTGATGCTTTTTTGGACTTTTATGTGCAGGTTTTGAGGTTTGTCTTTCTTTTCTTCCAAGTGGATATTTTTCAAGTAGAGTTTCACCTTACTAGCATATTGCCATTGTGGTTACTGTGACAGGGTATTTTTCTCAATTTTAACCCCTTGAAACAAATGTGATACTTTTTTTTTACTTTTATATGCAGGCTTTGAGGTTTGTCTTTCTTTTCTTCCAAGTGGCAACTTACCTTGTAGCATATTGCCGTGGTTCCTATTTTATGTTAGGATGCTGTTGGGGCTAGTATTATATCATTTAACCCTTTAGCTGCTTATTTACTTTAATTTTGAACTTTTGTGTGCAGGTTTTGATATTTTGTTAAGTGGAGTTTTACCTCACTGGCATATTGCCATGGTGGTTACTGTAACATTTTCAGGGTATTTTTCTAAATTTTAACCCTTTGAAACAAATGTGATGCTTTTTTTACTTTTATGAGCAGGTTTTGAGGTTTGTCTTTCTTTTCTTCCAAGTGGATATTTTTCTAGTAGAGTTTCACCTTACTGGCATATTGCCATTGTGGCTAATGTGACAGGGTATTTTTCTCAATTTTAACCCCTTGAAACAAATGTGATACTTTTTTTTACTTTTATGTGCAGGTTTTGAGGTTTGTCTTTCTATTCTTCCAAGTGGCGACTTACCTTGTAGCATATTGCCATGGTTCCTATTTTATGTTAGGATGCTTCTTGGGGCTAGTATTATATTATTTAACCCTTTAGCTGCTTATTTACTTTAAATTTGGACTTTTGTGTGCAGGTTTTGTACTTTTGTGTGCAGGTTTTGATATTGTTTTAAAGTGGTTTTAAAGTGGAGTTTTAGGGCATGGTGGCATTGTGTACAGTAAATGATTTTGTTGGGTAACGCAAATCTCAAAACAAGATGTATTAAAAATGAAAACATTATGAAGAAAAATAGCAGCTGTTATTTGTTAATACATTATTCATGTTTAAGGTGCTATACAAGTAACAAAATTTTGTTTATTTTGAAATTCCCATCTCTGATATTCCTTACATTCAAATTAAATATACACAAATTATACACCAAAATGAAGTTGGGGATGTATAGAACACGAAACACTATGTAATCAACTCATAGTGTTCCTGGAAGTCTTCTACCATATTCGTACCCAAACTGATGATGCATAGAGGTTATCTAGTGTTTTTGAGTGGATACCAAAAATTTCCTCATTAGTGACCGAGACAAATGGTTATTTTTAGCTTTCGCGAAAATAGCCATTTCTCTCGGTCACAAGTGAGATAATTTTTGGTATCCACTCAAAAACACTAGATTTTCTTTTTATTATATGCTTTTTATAAGAATCTGATAATTCCACTCGTTTCAACCTTGAATTGATGCATGGAAGTGAACAGCACATTGAATCATTGATACGCGGTTATTTGATTGATACTCAGAACAGATAGCGTTTTGAGATCTGTTTCAGTTGGTGTGTTTCTAGTCCAAACATGGCCTGAAAGTCTGTAATATAAGTAATATAAGTTTTTTGGTTTGGTACGTCCTTTAAAAGGACGTACCAAACCAAAAACTTATATTGCAAACTTTCAGCCCATGTTTGGACTAGTGGGTTTCATGCATCAATTCAAGGTAAATGCATGTTAAATTATTGCTGGAAATGATCGGTATCCACTCAAAAACATTAGATTTCCCTTTCATTATATGTTTTTAGAACAAATTGATCATTTCCAGTGATAATTTCATTATTAATTTGACGTGTATTCACTTTGAAGTGATGCTTTGAAAGCTGCCATTTTGATTGATACTGTGAAAGTGAAAATATCTATATCTTCACAGTGAGGGATACGATTTCTATCTTTCCGCAATTTTTTCGATAATATATCGTTTAGCGTATAATAAAATAATATTTCGGGAGAACAACTTGTGGCCAAATGTGTTTCACATATCCAAGAACAAAGCTACCACTGCATTTGGGAAAAGAACAACACTGTCTGCATTTTGTATTGAAGATGGATTTCTTGTTCAATGGATATGCTCAAATCACTCGATACCACAAATTTCCATCGAAAAACAAAATCGTAATTCAAAGAAATTTCAATGTGCATGATACCTTGCATATGATATGGCAACCGTGCAGTCTCTATATATTAAATTAAAGAAAATTCTGTTACTTATATAGCATAATAGCACCTTAAAACAATACAGGTTATAACAGTACTCAAATTTAATGTTTGGCATTTTCTTAGAAATTCTAACCGGCGTAATTTCTGTGTCTTAATTTTGTTGCAAACAAAAAATCATAAAAAATATTTGCCGTTGTGTGTTGGTGTCTTTGGGTAAGAATCTCTGAAAAGGGCAATGTACATATGTTTTGCCGTAAGACATGCTTGAAACTACAAGAACTGTTGAAACTGGCAGGACCATTCCATATGAATTCACCCAAAGTTTAGAAATCTTCCCAGGTGACCATCACAAATTCAACTCAAATTTTTGTGTTGTCAGAGCCTTCATATGTAAAATGAACACTGCAACTCATTTAGCTTCAGTTCCAAGGGATTTCCAAGATATGGTCACACTAAAACCTGGGTATCATGTCCAATTTTGCACTCGTGAATTGCAATTTTAATTTATAGTGGTTTTTGGAGGTCAATACCTTGAAAGTTATTGGCTGTCAGTTACAACCCTGGATTATTTGGGCCCAGGCTTTCAGAATCTGTCATCAGAAATGGTATATCGCTTCTCGTTTCTGAGTTATTGACCTCTCAATTTTGATTTTTTCACAAGCGGAAATAAACAAAAAAATTTCCAAGGTCCCCAGTCAGCCCAGGATATGCTGCAGAAGGTTCTTGATGCTAGATTTTTTTATCTACAAGGGCAGGTCTGTCTGCAACAGGAAGAGTGGCCATACCCAAGCCTTATTATAGGAGCTACATGTATGAGTCTCAGAATAGGGCTACAGCTGAAAAATGACACTTTCCCCATTTTCAGACAGCAAGTTCACCATGTGGGCAGTTACCCAGGGTAATCAAATTTTTTACATATATTTGTACCACAGGTACTCGACATAAGCTGTGAAATCGAAAGAAAAATAATATTTGATAGCATTTTTGAATCAATGCCGACGTGCCCCCATAATGGTATATAAATATTAACAAAATACCCAACTCAATTTTTGAAAATGATAGTACTCATCTTTATTATACCCCCCTTAAATTTGACTTTCACCGAAAGCTAGAGCTGTAGGTTAACCGAAACCGAACCAAGGTTTTTATTTTTTTTTTAAAAACCGAAACCGTCGACATCCCGTAATCTAAGGTTTTTCGTTTTTTATTAAATACTCTCTTGCTGCACAAATTCACAGAATGTAGCCATCCCAGAGTAGTGAGAGTACCCAGACACTGCCAATGGCAGTGTCTGGGTACTCTAACCACTCTGGGAAGGCTACATTCTGTGAATTTCCGACATTTCAGTTTAGTTGTGTTTGCAGCTTTCCTCAAGTTGCGTGTAGGTGTCAGGCCTCGAAAAATTGCCAAGCACAATAAACGTTCTGTATATTTAGGTAATTATTATATAGGCCTTCCTGATTCTTCATGTATTATAGCTTATTTCGGGCATTCATTGAGTTTCTCTCAATTTCACTGCCATTCAGTTATGACTCCGGACAAAAGAATGAGTTTTATTGAATTTTGTTTGGCCTCATGAACAAACCGAAAACCGAAATGAACCGAGATTTTACTCCACCTGAAAAACCAAAACCGAAACCGAACAAGAAATTTAAAAACCAACAGCTCTACAGAAAGCTTCACAGGAATCAAACTCACATCATAGTATCATCTCTTATCAAGATAATTGTCCAGATTTTGTCTTGCAGCTATAATGCCAAGTGTACATGTATTATTGTTAAAATCAGTCATACTTACAAACAAGTGCTTCCTAGTTGTATTAATTTTGAATGTATATTTTTCCCTTGCAGGACGATATCCGATGTAAATTTACATATATATCCCAAGGAGGAACAAAAGAGGTAATACTGCATGTACATGTATATATTTATGGAGATACATATTCTATAGGGATGGGTCAGAGGGTGGTATACCATAAATGCCATTCAGTATAGGTATCAAATCAGTACCAGTTTACTGTACCGATGGAATCTCAAAATACCAAAATTTCGATATTGAAAAATATTGTTGAAGACTAAAAGGACAACAACAGAAAATGACAAGAAGAGCCCATTCTGAAGACAATCATCACTGGTCATTTTATGTAACAAAGAAGCTGAGAGGGGGTATATTTTTATACTAATAACCAATGGCCCAGACTTAGCTGGTGCAAACTCATTAATTTCCAGGGCCAAACACAAATTTTGAATCCCCCAATCCCCAAAATTTGCATACAAAACTGAAAAAGGAAAAGTCCTAACTGGTCCTCCATACTTTTGCTTACTGTGCATGTGCAGTAACCAGGAAGTGACAGAAACTGGCGCAAACATCATCTTCTGTTTGGCCCAAAGTCCGCAACATCTGAAGTGACATCTGTGCTTCAAATACTCTTTTCTGAAGATGTCAGACACAAATCAATAATGATTATGGTGGATTCAAGGAACTGAAAGGATGCTGGAAGTGAACTACGGAGGTTTTGGACATTCAGGGCTGTAACTTATTAATAATGTTATAAAATTATTCATGTTTCCCATTTTCGGGACATGGGCGTGAACGTCATCATTCTTACTAAATGAAAAACTGACTGTATGTTGAATGTTCCTTCCCTCTCTTCCCATGAACCCTCCTGTTAAATTCCCATGCATATTGGCTTTTTTTTATTGAACATTTCTTATTAAATTTCTTGGGAGTTTAACAAGATCTACGGAATCTTTATTCCGTGTATCCCCATGGTTCCGTCCTCATCCTGGGGGTATTAGGATGTATGTTGTCTTGCATCTTCTACCAGATGTATTGTTTTTTCTTCCCAGGAAGATCTAGCTTTGCATCAGGTAATAATTGACTAGGTTCTGACTTTGGGCTTATTGTGTAGCCTGTTTAGTTCCCGTTTTTTCCTGTTGATGTTGTTTATTACTTGGACAATGGTTTAAATTATTGTATTATTGTTTTAGAGTGTAGCATAGTTATCATATTTGTAGTAGGATATATGTATTTATTATGGCGGTAGTGTAGCTTAAATTTTTTTTGCATTTGTCCACACTTAGGCTCTATCGGGATGCCCTTGGGTTCATGAGGTTCCCTTTGGGAACTTAGGGATTTTCAAAAATTTTACGAAAATTTTTTCGAAAAGTTTGATTCTTTTTTGGAAACGATTTTGATTGTGGTATATTTTCAATATCCTTAATATGTGTAATTTATTTGATTGTTTAGGAGTGCAGAGGACTTGGTCTTTGGCTTAATATTATTATGAAATCTTTCTGCACTAAGTGTAATGCGAGGAAATCTGCCTCGGATTTACACATGTTCTGTCTTGCTTATAGTCGCTGCACTCCTTCTGATACATATGCTATTTGATGGTTGTCAGGCTATGTGCGTGGTGAAGTTCCGATGCCGGCGCTGTCACCACAGGCTAATTCTAGTTTTTCAGTCTCTTTTTCAGAGGAACAAGAATGTGGTGATCCAAAATGTGCTGCCGTCGCTCTGCTCAGATGAGCAAACAGCGCTAGCCGCAAAGGTGCTCATGAATATAAAACAAGGAATAAGGCCTCTTATTCCATTAAAAGCAGCTAGTTGGACCGTTGAAGTGGTAACCCTGCCAGTGGGGTTCGTATCACCAGATAATTCCATAGCGGTCAAGGAGCATGTAGATTTGGTTAGAGTGAGCACCTCAAAATCAAAAGCTCACCCAGCGATGATGGCAAAAGGGAAGAAGCCAGCAGGCTTCTTGATAGGATGCTCGGTGAGATCTGGGGTCAGATCGCGAGCGCAAGAGCCTTCTCCATCCCGTCAACAGCTGTTGCGGTTGCAAGAAACTTTTCTGGGTAGGAGCTAATGTCCTCGTTGGCCGATCGAGGTGCTTCGGCCACACTGCAGCCAGTGTCGGCAACAGTTACAGCTTCTACCACATCGAGTACCAAGCACATTAGACCGCTAACTAGCTATCCGATTTCAGAGATTCAAGCTGTTCTGTGAAGATGCTCCTAGTCTTCCCTTCCAAGTTGGGTCATCAAGGTATGAATATGCAGAGCATTTGGGATGTCAGGCAAAAAGATCTGGGGACAGAATGCCATTCCGAAAACATCATGCAGCAAAGAAACATAAGACCGCTGCTCCGCAATCCTCAGCCACAGACTTGCTATCAAAGATAGCGCAGTTTATCGCAGCTTCCCAGTCAACGCAAGTGAGACAGTCCACAGACTCTGGGAGAGAGCTAATGGTGCTGGGTCGGTACGGTCATCCGTTCACTCGGAGGGAGCCGACCGAATGTCACAGCCTGACCAAGTGGATGATGATAGGGAGGTGGAGGAAGATTCTCCAACCTATACAGATCAACATATGGAAACGATGAATTTTATTCATCAATTTCTTCCTGAATTAGCTCCCTCTGGTCAGCAAGCTGGGTAGGCTGGGCAGAGATTGCTTTCATCCCAAGATACGGATACCCTGCAGTGGAAAGAGAACGTCCTTTCCTTCCCGGGTCAGTCAGTCCATGTGTCGGAGGCTTTCAGCCACGTGACAATGCATTATTTAACCTAGCAAGTTCAAGAAAGAAATATCCTTTCTTGTCAGAATCTTCCATTCGTATACTGTTTCCTGGACCTAGCAAATTAAAAACGGTTAGAGAAGATGTACAGAGAGCTCCTCTGCATTTGGATGATCGGGCTATGGATATAGACATATTGTTACCCATATCATTCAATGTCCACTCAGATGTGATCAAATCTACAATTGATTCCAGTGGGGCAGTTTTGGATGCTATGTCTTATGCAGATCATATCACCAGGGATTTGGATCATCATCTTGAGGGGAAAGAATGTGACGATATTAATGCGCGTCTCAGATTCTTTCTAGAGCAGTTATGTATGCCACACATCATTCCACCCTTACAGTGGCTAATATGGAATTATTAAGATGTGATGGAGCCTTGGCATCGTCTTCCTTGATTGACGATCAGGTGAAGAGCGCTTTTAGAGTCACTCTGGTTTCTGGACATATGTTGTTTGATAATAAGTTGACCTTGCTGTACAATGAAGCTACCACAAAAGCTACCAGCTCACTTTTCCTGAGGTCAGCTACCCAGCATCAGCGATATGCTGGACATGGTAGGCGTGGGGGCACCAGTTCACAGCCAGCGAAGAAAAGCTCCTCACAGGGTTCAAATAAACCCTCGTACATTTATTGTTGGAACCGGCAGTACTGCGAATCTGGAAAGTGGCATAAGTCTTACAGAGACTATAAGTCAGACGCCCCTAGGCCGACAGCACAAGGTGGTTTTTGGGGAGGACGTGGTTTCTCCTCCTGAAGGCCTCGCAGATCTTACAGGTGATGGTAAAAACCTCTATTGCGCTCGAGTTGGCGGAAGATTGTCAAACTTCGCGAAAACCTGGACGGATATAACGGAAGATCAGTGGGTCAGAACTGTAGTCATAACGGGACTCTTGATTTTCATTCAGACCAAAGCCCCCACTTACAAGATGTCCACGTTGGACAGTTCTTCCTGCAAATCCTTCAAAAAAGGGAGTCTCTTCTTGCAGAAGTTCAGTCTTCCCTGCAAAAAGACGCACTAGAGGTTGTAGAAAATCCCAACTCACCGGCATTTTACAGTAACCTGTTCCTTGTGCCGAAACCAGATGGCTCGTTTCGTCCGGTCATAGACTTGAGCTGGATAAACAAACTGATTATCGCTCCAAAGTTCTATATGGAAACCATTCGGTCAGTAAGAGCGAGCATTCATGTGATCGACTGTACGGCAAGCATAGATCTAAAGGACGCGTACTTTCATGTCATGATTCACCCGGCTTTCAGAAAGTACCTGCGCTTTGCAGTCCAAAGGAAGGTTTATCAGTTCAGAGCGATGTGTTTTGGTCTGAACTTGGCTCCTTGGGCATTCACCCGGATAATGAACTCGGTAATGTCATACTTCCGAGCTCATTCAGTCGTGGTTACGTCAGCTTATCTGGACGACATTCTTCAGAGATACGGCGACAAAAATGCACTTCAGAACATTGTGCAGAGTCTGCTTCACTTATTGCGACGTCTCGGTTTCATAGTAAACGAAAAGAAGTAGGATTTAGCTCCGCCCATGCCGTTCATGCACTTGGGAATGAGCTTTGAGACTCGATGCAATCTGTTTCGCCTTCTGATAACTCCAGCGAAATTAGTCAGTTGCTATGCTCCCTTCTCTCAAAATTCTCCTACAGTATCGGCAAGAGAGTTCATGCGACTAATGGGTCTGTGCAGAGCAGCGACAGACTTGATTCCGCTGGGATGCTTACGCATGCGTCCTCTCCAGATATTCTTTATTCAGAACTGGAGTGTCAAGACGCATTCGTTAGAACAGCAGATTGTTTTAACAGATCTGATAAAACAAAAGGTTCAGATTTGGGCGGATCTCGAGTGGCTAACTCAAGGAGTTCCACTTCAAGTACCGGATCCGGTCTTTACTATTATGGCGGATGCGAGTTGGACAGGTTGGGGTGCATCCCTGATTCCTGCAGACCTGAAGTGCCATGATCTTTGGGACTCTTTGTTCCTGGAAAAGCACATAAACATCAAAGAGATGATGTCTGTTTGACTTGCACTGAAACACTGGATTACTCACATAGCCATTGTCCATGTGCAGATTCTGTCGGACAATTCGACAGTAGTTGCATATCTCAGGAACCAGGGTGCTACTCATTCAATTCCTCTGTGCGAATTGACAGAGAAAATTCTCCTATTTGCTCTGACTCATCACGTTCATCTCTCAGTCCATCATATTCCAGGTCATCTGAATGTAGTAGCAGACTCGCTCTCAAGGAAAGGTCGCCTGTTGCCATCGGAGTGGACTCTCAACAAATGAATATTCCGGCAGATTTGCTACCTGTGGGATTGTCCCATGATAGATCTTTTTACCACGAACCTAAACAATCAGCTACCAATGTTTATGTCACCTTGCCCGGATCATCGAGCAAACGCAGTAGATGTTCTGTCGATCTCATAGAATGGAATAATAGGATGCATATCCTCTAACTCTCTGATTCAGCAAATTTGGTTAAAAATCAAACAGTCTCACTGCAAAATCTTGCTGTGCTGGTAGCACCTCTGTCATCTCTAAAACCCTGGATCATCCTGATCAGGTGTCTGTTATGGGGCATTCCTCAGAAGCTTCCTCCTCTCAAGGACCTTCTGTGTCATCTGAATTACGCAGCGAAGTGGATGGTTTTCTGTCGTTTGTGTACAGAGCAGTCGGTGGATATCTACAATCCATTTATTCCTCAGATTGCCAATTTTCTGGTCTATTTGTTTGACGTACTCAAACTGCAGCCCATTACCATTAAGAGTTATCAGACACATATTCTCATCATGATAACTTGAGTATTGGATTAGGTCCTTCTTTATCCAAGCTAGTTAGAAATTTCTCTATCAATAGACCTAGAGCCCTCAGATTAATTCCTAAGTAGAATTTAGCTTGGGTTCTTTTGAATCTTCAAGAAGCTCCTTTTGAGCCGTTAGATGACGTAGAATTTAAATTCCTCACTCATAAAATGGCTTTTCTCTTAGACTTCGCTTCTGCCAGACGAGTTAGTGAACTCCATGCTTTATCTGTCAAAGATTCCCATTACCATAGAGTGGGTAATACTATTACTCTTACTGCGGAAGTTCGACTCTTGGCTAAGAATCAGATTTTCGATAAGCGGCCGGAACCTATTGTCATTAAGGCCTAACCGTCCTTGGACTACCATAGTCTGCTGTTGTGTCCAGTGAGAGTGATTCGCAGATATAAACGTCGAGCTAGCTTCATTCAAAAAGGAAGAAAGAGGTTTTTCCTTTCACTTATACCTAACAGAAAGATATTTCTGTTCATTCAGTCGCTAGATGGATTCAGTTTGCAGTAAGAATCGCTTACAAGAACCTATCCAGTGATGAATGGGAGCAAAATGGAGGCGAGTGGAAAATCGCTCATCTCAAATCAAGTTTGCGAGAGTGACAAATGTGAGGAGAGTGATTTTGTTTCAGTGTTTATCTTCATTTGTTTAATACTGTTGAATTGTAGATTCAAAGTGTATTTTTTTTCTAAATTAAGTTAAGTTAATGTTATTGTTAAATGTTTGCCTGTGGTTCAGAATAAAATTGCAAGCTTGAAATCTAGTGTTTGTTTATTAAATGTATTACCAGAATTCCTGAAATGAACTTTTAGATAATCTGAAGTGAACTATATATTATGGCATGTACAAAAATTTATTTTGCAATTTCTTATCAACCTTCCTCAATTGTTTACTACAGGCTTGCACTACAGTGGAAGAACCTAACTCGGATAAAATACTCTCTATTTTAATCTTTCCCAAGATTTGGGAAAGAAAAGTGGTGTAAAAACACCACGAAAAAATAAGCCAAAACTGTGTCGAGCGCCATCGGCGCACACCCAGTATGGGATGCTCTTTCATAGTACAAATTCCCGACTTCCGTAAAACAGTGCGCAATGCGTCAATTCGTCATTCTTTTGATTATCCGCACACGTGGTGGATGTGTGCCATCTTTGCTGCAGTAACAGTGATATTTTAACTTGTCGATAATGGTTTTCCTGTGACTGGATTTATGGATCTGAAGATCGTATAATAACAGGACTGTGTTTTATATATTCTCGTTTATATTTTCAACCACATTCTCATTGTATAATATTTACTATTCCGTTTTCGCGAATGTTTTGTTTTCGACATCACGCGATTCTACAATGAATTTTTTTGGTTGATGAATTAATTTTTGGAGTTAGATGTCAATCTGGGACTGTCTGGACTGTCTGTGTGCACTGTCGTTTTTGCCCCCCCCCCCCCCCCACACCCCACCCCCCTACACGGATTCGACCATGTCTGGTGAGAATTGCTCCCCCTCTGTGGGGGATGTGCAGCTCCTCCCGCACCAGTGGGGGGTGGGGAATGCTGTCGTTTCGGGGCTTTCCGACTCGACCATGTCTGGTGAGAGTTATTCCCCTTCTGTGGGGAATGTGCAGTTTTTTACCGTGGTGGATACTGCGGGAGCTGTTGGATTTCTGGTGAAGAGATGCCTGGTTCCGGGACTATGCACCCTCTCCAATCGACATCTGAGGCTGTCACTAGGGTTGTGACTCCTCCTTTGGAGGCCGAGATTGGTGGCTCTCTCCGCTTTTCTGCCAGTTCCAACAGCTCCCGTCGTATCTGCTGCTATTGCTGTTCCGTCTACAACGTCATTGGGCACCTTTTTTAGTCGGCCTCGGCTTATCCCTGCCAGGGTCTGCAGGGATGTCTGTAGTGTGGTTGTGGGGTATCGGCCTCAGCCTTCCCCGACTTCCACTCGGCGAAGTCAGATGGGGCTGCCGACTGAACCCCCTACTGTGTCCTCGCAGCCATTGAGCACAGTAGTTTTATACCTGCAGTGGTCTGCTGCTATGTCTGGTTGTGTAGACGTGGGGGTATTGGCCTCAACCTTCCCTGACTTCAACTCGGCGAAGTTGGAAGTGGCTGCCGGCCGGACCCTCTACTGTGGTCTCTGCGCCGTCGAGCACCACAGTTATCATTGGATTCGGATGTTCTTAGTGGGACACTATGAACTCCGTGGCATTTCCGTCCACTCATTCTGGCCACACGACCAGTTTGGGGGGAGCAACGTCTTGTGCAGCTTGGACCTTCTGCCCTGCAGAGGTCTGCGGTGACTCTCATGAGTTCCTGCTATGTTGATCCTCGGGGTGTGTCACACCCCTATACACGTCTGCCTTCAGATGTTTCGGCTGCCGCCCATCGTCCCATGGGTGTTTTGGAGGATCGTGACCCTTCGCTGGTTAAGAGGGTCAGAGGTGAAGCCACTTTGCCGGTTCATTCCCCTGTCGAACCGGCCAGTACGGGCAGTGAGCTTAGGGAAGCCCTCTCCTTACTCTCTCAGGTTCTGTCAAAGAGCCTTCCTGTTGCTTCCAGCGAGGTAGCGTGTGGTTTCCAGGCGCCCCCTATGGCGCCGCCTTCCGGGATTGGAAACAGGCCACTTTCTGATCCCCCTGTTCCGACACCATGGGAGGCGTCGGCTGGTTTGCCCACGATGGGCTATGTATCTTCCGACTCAGGGGAAGAGTCAGACATGTTTGATGTCGAGAGCCAGCAGTCTTCGGACTTGGGGGCAGCTCTTGATTTCATGTTTGGGTTCCTTCTGGATCTCAAACCATCTAACCAGTCGACAGTGTCAGCCAGGCCGCGATCATCGGTTGCGTGCCAACAGCCTATGGAGCAACCCGCTTCTGGGCGTCTTCGACCATGCCAGTCAGTACAGTTGGTTGAAGCATTTTCAGCCTTGGACTCTAAGCTACGTTCCAAGGCTATGAAGGCTCCGTTCTTCACCAGGGTTGACACCTTTTTGCCTCCGGTCGCATTATCGTTCCTACGATTCCGCCAATCCGTCTGTCTACCAGACTTTGACAGTTTTGGATGAGGACTCCAAGTCCCTCGGGCTTTCCAAGTCCAAGTCTGCCATCATTCCGATGACGACTCTGGAGTCCACATTGGGCTTATCGAGAGAGATGCTTGGTATGCTTTCTCTCTCCGATCACGTCGTCTCAGCTTTAGCTGCTTATCTGCTCCCAGATAAGTTTGACGAGGTACAGGCTCCTTTGCGTGTGCTGTCCAAGGTGCTCATGCATCTTACTTACACGCATGCCTGTAACACGGCTAATCTGGAATTAGTTCGAAGGGACTCTGTGCTGGACACAGGCCGATCCCTTCCTGAGGAACAGTGCGCTACTCTTCAATCTGCTTCTTTGGCAGGTCCGCAACTTTTCCATGGTTCTGTCCGGGATGACGTCCTACATCATTCCAACGATCAGCTGCTGCTTCTTCATCTTGATCAGCCTTCTAGGGTAGGCACGGGCCGTTCCAAGCCTAACAAGTACCCTCTGCTTCCTCTGCAAAGCAAAGGGGCTGATCCTTCTGCCTCCGCTTCTACTTCTTACTCAAGGGGTAAGGGTTAGCGTCGGTAGTCTTAAAGGAAGTCCCAGGATTCTTCATTCAGTAGAGGAGGTGTTTTCTCCTCTCGCGAGCCTCGTCGGGGTTCGAAATGAAGGTCCTCACCTCGACTCGTCCCGGGTTGGAGGAAGGATAGCAGAGTTCGCAGACCGTTGGGCCACCATCACATCCGATCCTTGGGTGTTAGATGTTGTTTGGTCCGGGCTGCGAATATCCTTCCGAAGACACCCCACTCTGTCCAGGGTGCCTCTTCCAACCGCAGTTCCTTCAGACATTTTACGTCGTGAACTTTTGTCCACGGAGATAGACAATCTCCTGACAAAGGGGGCGATTGAGGTCATCAAGAACATTAGGTCAGTGGGTTTCTATTCCCGCCTGTTCTTGGTGCCGATGAAGGACGGCCGACTCCGACCGGTTATCGATCTGGGTTTCCTGAACCAGTCTATCATTGCTCCCAAGTTCAGCATGGAGACTTTCAGGTCGGTCCTCCGTTCAATTCACCAGGGAGATTTCGCTTCCAGCTTCGACCTGCGAGACGCTTACTTTCACGTTCTGATTCATTGGGAGTTATGGAAGTATCTCTGGTTCGTTTTTCTGGGGCGAGTTTACCAGTTCAAGGCCATGCCTTTCGTCCTCAACCTGGTTCCTTGGGCCTTCACCAGACTGATGTCGCATGTGATAGCTTTCCATCGCACACAGTCCAGGGTGACTACTTCGGCATATCTGGACGATATCCTCCAGGGGCATTCCAATGCTGCCTTACTGGAGTCGGATGTCGCTACTCTGTCGCTAGGTTCAGAGTCAATGAGGAGAAGTCCGACCTGGTCCCTTATCAGTCGTTTTATCATCTGGGGGTGGCTTTCCGCACACAATTCAATTTAGTGGCGGTTCCCCAGGCCAAGGCTGTGATTCTCTCAGCTTTTGCTCTGACTCTGTCCCAGTCCACTTCCGCGATCGCTCGGAGTATTCTCCGGCTACTCGGTCTCTGCTGTTCAGTGACGGATCTCATTCCTGTAGGTCGGCTGCGTGTCAGACCTCTCCAACACTTTCTGCTCAGTCGTTGGCGGCCGAATATAGATTTTCTGGATCTGGTGCTTCAGTTTCCAGAATATCTTTATCCTCACCTCCTCTGGGTGGAAGTCCAGTGGCTTTCGCAGGGTGTTCCGTTGGACTTACCCACGTCCGATCGCGTTCTGACGGCAGATGCCAGCGATCTCGGATGGGGTGTGACGTTGGATCCTCTAGGTCTTTCCATTTACGGGATGTGGGACCAGGATCATGCAGCTCTACGCATCAATCAGAAGGAGCTTCTTGCTCTTCTTCTGAGTTTCAGGCAGTGGATCCCTCACCTGTCGAATCGCCAGGTCCTTCTGTTGTCCGACCATTCGACGGTGGTTGCTTACATTCGGAACCAGGGCGGCACGCACTCTGTTCCACTGTACGAATTGGCTCGGGATCTTCTACTGCTCGCTCAGGATGTCCACGCCAGGGTGGCTGTTCGTCACATTCCCGGTCGTCTGAACGTCCTAGCTGACTCCCTGTCCTATCGGGGCAGGGTCATTTCCACCAGGTGGATGCTCCACATGGTGGGTTCCATCGATCTCTTGCAACTCGTTGGAACCATCCAGTGGACACTTTTGTGTCCCTGTGTCCAGATGCTCTGGCTTTCGCCGTGGATGCTCTGGCCCTCCTTTGGGATGGTCTTGTCTGCTACGCCTTCCTACCGGTTCCGATTCTGCCTCAGGTTCTCGCCCAGATATGAACCTGCAGTCGTCAAATCCTTTCGATCACACCCATCGCCTCAGTAGGCGTGGATCAATCTGCTCCACTCTCTGTTAGCGGCGGTTCTGGCATGTCTCCCTCAACCTCGCGACTTTCTTTGCCCAAGTCGCCCGAGGAGGTTTTACGTTGACCCGACTTCATTGTGCCTTTGCACATGTCTTTTATCGGGTCCTGTCTCCTCTGTAGTGGTTTTTCGAGACACGCAGTGGACTTGCTTTTCTTCTTCAATGAGGCACTCACTCCACTGGTTTAGCCTCTGTGGCTAAGTGGAAGGTTCTTCTGTTGATGGTGTGCGATCACTCTGTTGCTTCTGTCACTCCTTCGATCACACCGCTTGCAGAGTTTCTGGTATATGTTTGTTTCTGGGGGTCTCCAGCAATGGGTACATGTCCATACTTCGGAGACATTTTTTCATATGTGATACCGCATTGTTTTGACACTCATCCTTGCCTCTCCAAGCTTGTTCAGCTCTTTTCCTTGAAAAGGCCTAGGACTTTGCAGTTTCCTCCAAGATGGTCACTTTCTTGGGCGCTTGGGGGTGGGGGGCATTCACGCCTTTATCCTGGATGAATATGCATTCTCTCACATGCCAGATCTCTCCTGCATCCATTTCTTGATGGATTTGTCTTGCTATTCGTGCAGCTTCCGCTCGTCTAGCTACTGGTGATTGTATTACCAATTGTTCTTTTCTGCCACAAGGTGCGTGCATTGTCTTCCTCTTTTAATAACTCTGTCATGTTGTCGGATGACGGATGTTATTCTGGCAGTCTTCTGGAGAAATGCTACATTCTCCTTTTATCTGCGACAGTTGCAGGAGCCGACAGAGAACCTTGGGGCCCTCTTTCTTCTGCTCAGGCTGTTGTCTATCCCAGCCTTTCAGCTTTTTTCAGGGTCAGTTCCAGCTTTGTGCTGTTACTGCCCTTTCTGTCTGTGTGTCGCACTTCACCATACGCCTCTTCTTTCATTGTCTTTTCTAATGTTTGTGATGCTATGGTTTGATAGGCCTAGGGATCTCTTCCTCTGTCCACGGTTCCAGTGCTATTGAGTTATGTGTGGGCTGGTTATGTGATTCCCTCCAGCCTTTTGTTTATTCAGCCTGTAGTAAACAATTGAGGTAGGTTGATAAGTATAAATTTTATAGTAAATTTCCTTTCTTATTATACCTACCGAAATTGTTTATATGGAGGCCCTCCTGTCTTCTTATTCGGGTAAGAATCTTTTCTCCCCGCTGATCACATAACTCCTGTGTTGTTCGGAATCAAAAGAATTGCGCACTGTTTTACGGAAGTCGTGGATTTGTACTATGGAAGAGCGTCCCATACTGGGTGTGCGCCGATGGCGCTCGACACAGTTTTGGCTTATTTTTTCGTGGTGTTTTTACACCACTTTTCTTTCCCAAATCTTGGGAAAGATTAAAATAGAGAGTATTTTATCTGAGTTAGGTTCTTCCACTGTAGTGCAAGCCTGTAGTAAACAATTTCGGAAGGTATAATAAGAATGGAAATTTACTATAAAATTTATACTTCGATTGACAAGCGTCCTTCAAAACGAATGTATGAATACAACTGAACACTGATGGAAATTTTGACGGTGAACATATATGTAACCTACTAAAATTAGTTCTGGATTTTAAATGGCAGATTATTAAAATCGTGGAAAATGGATGTGTAAATTCCAAATCAGGCACATTAATTCGTGTCACTGGTGAATTGGAGTGGCAGGTGTCACATGTGTAAATGAAAATAGAACAGGGCAACATTCCGCATGTCTTTGATAAAAAAAAATATGGAAGTATTAAAACGTTTCTCAGATCTCAGAATGACCACCGTTTTTTTTATATCTGAACATGCGTGTTTGTTTTCCGGCAGGAGTAAGGTCTGGGCGAGTGTCAATGTACAACCCTCTTACTGTTAGTGTGTTGTGTGTGGATGTATAAGAGAACTACTGTGTTTCATGTTCATAACGACAAAAAGGAAATTGTTTGGAATTGTACTTGAAACGCATCAAATTGTGAGTGATTAATAATTGCCCAACATCAAAAATTAATTGAATGTTTCTGTTGACGCAACTCAAATGGATAAAAAACACCCAAGAAAAGAGGTGAGCGATTATTTGCGTACCTTGAACAATTTTTGCATGAGTGATGGTGCGCAAGAGCGATCGCGTGCCTTTCCCATGCGTCACTGCCTATCGGCAGATCAATGTTCTGTCAATAAGATCTCAGCACAGGAGGTTAGGGCACTGTCTTCTTAATGGGCTTATTCAAATAGTATTTCTATTACTGATTTAATGAAGGCAGCCTACTGGATGCAACCATCTTCATTTACAAAGTTCTATCTTAGAAATTTAGACTCTATCTCCAGTGACCTGAGGTCCTTGGGTGCTCTTTCTGTCACACAAAATGTCGTCCATTGATAATTCATCTCCGTGATGTCTTAGGCAGTCTGCTCGATCACTGACGCCGTTCTGCTGCCCTCTTCGTTCTGTGGAATATCCTTCAGAACAAGGGGAAGGTGGGAGGCAGTTTTTTCCCTTTATATCATCTGGCTTTATAGTGAAAAGCAAGGGAATACTTCCTCCAGTGTCAGTGGTCCAGCATTGGTGCTGGATGGTTTTAATGTGTAGTTCGGTGTGAAGCAACAATTATGTCTCATTCGTGTATTGCTTTTAAAGTGTAGCTCAGTGTGAAGCATTTGTATATGTTACGTGTCATACATGCATTAATATACAATCCTCGGACACTTTTAATGAGTATAAGGCATCTCATTCTCTGGACTTCCTTAAAATGGGTTCCCTTCACCGAATTAGTATGAAGATTATGCTGGTATTAAATGGAGAAATTATTATGTCTTACTCCAGTATATATTGGGTGTTATGTCATTCTTTTTTTTATTGGGAAAAAGAGATAGACATGAGTAATATCTTCTCCTATTCTCCTGTTGGAGCTATTCTTTGTTATGGAGTAAATGAGATACTACAGTCTCCTGAAGTCCTAGGCCCTCCAGCCTTTTTTACGATTCAGCTAAGTCTGGACCATTGATTATTAGTATAAAAATATGATAAATTTGAAGTAATTAGTCTGTGTGAAACACACAGACTATTGTTTTTGTGCGGATTCTTTTTTTTTTCTTTCTTTTTTTTAGCTCACCGAAGGGAGCTTAACTTATCACTTGCCGTCCGTCGTCATCGTGAACATTTTTCAAACGACTTCTCCTCTGAAACCACTGGTCCGATTTTCACGAAACTTCATGTGGATGTTCATTACTATATGGCAATTCATGTTTGTTCAAATGAAATGGCCACGTCCCTTGGGGGGCTCTGTATGGGGCATAACTCTGATAGCACCGTATGAATTATAAAAAAATTATTAAAAAATCTTCTTCTCCAGAACCAGTGGGCAGAATCTTTTGATACTTCGTATGCAGCATCTTGGTATGGGTCTGATTCAAGTTTGTTCAAATCGAGTCCCTCAACCAATACTGGGGCGTGAATTTTTACTTAGTGTAATTTAAGAAAAAATCTTCTTCTCCAGAACCAATGGTCAGAATCTTTTGATATTTGGTATGCAGCATCTTGGTATGGGTCTGATTCAAGTTTGTTCAAATCGAGTCCCTTGATCAATATTGGGGCTCCCTATAAGGGCATGAATTTTTCCTTAGTGCAATTTAAGGAAAAATCTTCTTCTCCAGAACCAGTGGGCAGAATCTTTTGATATTTGGTATACAGCATCTTGGTATGGGTCTGATTCAAGTTTGTTCAAATGGAGTCCCTTGATCAATTTTGGGGCTCACTATGGGGACCTGAATTTTTACTTAGTGCAATTTAAGAAACATTTTTTTAAAATCTTCTTCTCCAGAACCAATGGGCAGGATCTTTTGATATCTGGTATACAGCATCTTGGTATGGGTCTGATTCAAGTTTGATCAAATTGAGTCCCTCGATCAATATTGGGGCTCACTAAAGGGGTGTGAATTTTTAATTAGTGCATTTTCCTAAAGGGGTGTGAATTTTTACTTAGTGCAATTTAAGAAAATTTCTTTAAAAATCTTCTTTTCCAGAACCGATGGGCAGAATCCTTTGATATTTGGTTTACAGCATCTTGGTATGGGTCTCATTCAATTTTGTTCAAATTGAATCCCCTGTTCAATATTGGGGATCACTATGGGGGTGTGAATTTTTACTTAGTGCAATTTAAGAATCTTTAACAATCTTCTTCACCAGAACCAGTGCGCAGAATCTTTAGATATTTGGTATGCAGCATCTTGGTATGGGTTGGATTCACGTTTGTTCAAATTGAGTCTTTTGATCAACTTTTGATTTCGATATCCCCAACTATAATATTGACACTTCTCATGTCATTCCTAATCCACTTATTCTCATGTTTTTATTCCATTAGTTTCCAAGGAGTCTTGTTAGACAAATATTTTAGGCATTCTAAAATGAAATGTTCCAGGGCCTCTGTTACTCCTAAGTTGTGCATTGTTAAGCCTATTGAGTCAGAAAAAGAACACAAATTTGGGTATCAAATAAATAAAGTTAATCTAATCTGTGTTGGGTTCAAGCCTGAAAATAATTTTCATTGCGCTTCCAGACAAAATGTCAGACACCAAATGAATCAAGTCTGTCATTTGAGAATGACATCCGACATGTCACAAAATGGAGTTTGAGTATTCAAAATAATGTGTTTTGGGTGTACATGGACCTTCATCTTAAAACTTCTCAGAATTCATCCAACCATACCTTGTTTGGCTGGGCTCATTGAGCCCTGCCAAACAAGGTATGATTGGTTTCATTCTGAATTGGAACTGAATTACTCTTCAAACATAATTTAGATACATGTATGGCTATGTCAGATTGTATTTCTTCACATGCTGTTAATTCTGATGAGCTGTACAGTCACTTTCTTCACACTTCCCAACTTGCCAGGACCAAAAATCACAATAATCATTAATTTTAGGCTTGCTAATTATGTGCATGATTTCCAGCATGCATGAAGTTCTGATCACTGAAGACTGAACTTCATTAATAATTTTGCATCAGACATTTTGACTGATGATTTTAAACCTCAGTCTGACATTGGCCTTTTTGTACCTGACATTGTCCTTGTCTGACCACTTATTTTCTGGTATGGTTGGGTTCTCAGTGTCACATTTTCTCCCTTATTGACTTGTCCGATAAATTGAAATTTATTTTGCAGTACACAAGTTACAAATAACTGGGTATAAGTACAGATACTAAAACTACACTGCATGAAAATAGCATAGCCTTAAGGCTGTCTTAGCTACCATTTGCATATAAATGCCAAAAGTAGACATCTTAACAGCAGAATTACCAAAAGTGATTGTGTGAATAGCATCATGCAGACATGTTAACTCTCCCGGAATGCCCGGGATTCTCCCGGAATTAGCTATCCCCTCCCGCCCGGGAGTCAATTTGGACCAAAAATCTCCCGGAAAGTCGACATACCAGACAAAAACTGAATCCACCAGCTTTTGTTTACAAATACAAAAGCATGTGCTCTACTCTCAATGGCAAGGTCATTAAGTTTGTGTGAAACGTCACCACTTACGTAAGAACTGATGACCAATTCTCATTTCTGTCAATGGCCGTGTTGTGATTATTGCAACACGTTTGACAGGCGGATTAAATGAATTTGAGATGCAGGATAATTGCTGAAATTGATTATATATTAAAAGCACACCTTTGCTTGTATACAGGTAGCAGTCAAATCGAAAAATAAATTCCATACGTATAAAATCTTGTCCAATCGAAAAATGTGCAAAAATACGCACAAATTTATTGTGCATTTTGGATTTCACTTTCAGATAATTATAGCCAATTTTGGAGACAAACGGCTCAAACATATGAGTTGCTGTAATTTTCAATATATTGGGAAACATTTCCGATTCGCAATTTTATAAAGCAGGCTGTGAAAAAAATTATGTTTTTGGTGAAAAAAAAATCTAAAAAGTTGGTAATTTACGGCACTTGCACGTTTTTTCATTCGTAGTGATAAATGGACAACAAAATATCCCCGAGATGTTTCGTCCTGGGCTGGCTGTGGCATAATTTTCACGTTTCACTGAAAAATGATCACCCCATTCCAAATCCCCTTCGTAAATGACCAACTACTTCCAGTGAGTAACCGGTGTGGTTAGGTGGGGCGCTGGGCTTTGGAAGATCGAATTACCACAACAACCGGGCTCTGGGGTGTGCCTAAACACCACAGATCGTCACAGGTTACCGCAGGTCGCCGCAAGTACCCATAATTACCCAAATGGATCCAAAACTTTCAACACAGCACCATAACTGATATAGTGCTGAAAAGGTCGAAAATATCTCCAAACATTTTGTACATAAAACCGTTGAAATATGGATGTCATTGGAACAAGCTCAGATATTGGCACATGACCACATCCATATTTCTGATTTCTGTTTTTCTCTATATTTCTATGGTTTGGCTTTTGAAAGGACAAATTGTTCAAATAAAACACATTAGGGTGGAATGTTTAATGTATTGTGTGTGTGTGGGGGGGGGGGGGGGGGGGGGGGGGGGGGGGTAACATGGAAATTATTGATGTGCTGCCCACGTGCAAAATTCTCACTGACAAGCATCCGAGTCTCACTGGGAGCTCATCAAAATCTCATGGACAGTCACCTCCAGAGGTTAACAGGTCTGGGTCACTCACCACCAGTTAGTAGAACGTTGACGTATGTTCCTTTGATGTATTGTTGTTGGGCTGTTTCCTGTTATGTGTGTGTGTGGGGGGGGGGGAGGGAGTATTTGGTATTAATTTATATTTAAAATTGATCGATCCACACATGGTTTCTACACGCAAAAAAAAATCTCCCTGAAAATCATGTCATCTCCCTGAAAATTTTCTTCAGTCTCCCTGAAAAAATTTTTGGGAGGTTAACATGTCTGGCATCATGGTAATTGGTTAGACTGATGTACAGAAGACCGAATGAGTGCTGCAGATGGAGCGGCAAAGTGGAGAATCATGGAGCTATCGGAAACAACCCTCTTGGAAATAGCTAGTGTGCCAGGGTTGGTTCCACGACTGCATGCCTCCCCATCAATGCTGTATCAAGATCTGGCAATGAGTAAATAAGTGAGAAAATGTGACAATGAGAACACAACATTTTCACTTCTTTGCTGGATAGACTAAATAATGAGAGTTCATAGGGGTCACTAATACAGTTCCCTCCCTTACTAGTAAGATAGTTTGATCAATCTATGCACACTCACTATAAAACCATTAGGTTGGTTTTTGCTGGGTCTTGCAATTCAATTTTCTAGTTTGTTGTAAAAACTGGAACCAAACCGGAAAACAGCAAAACCATCCAGCACAGCTAGTTACAGCCCTAATCAATTCGTTAATTGCAGATCTCCATCAAACAAGATATAATTATTTATTTTTTATTGGTGTTTAAGGTCACATAGTTATGCACAATGGCTAATCGGGACAGTTTTACAGGTGGAGGAAGCCGGAGTACCTGGAGAGAACCACCGAGCATCGACAAGGAGCTCCGTTCAAGCAGGGTTACAGCGGTTGAAGACATGTGTACCATCGATGTGCAGTACACCTTAGAACACGGCGTTATCGGGCCAGCATGTAGACAACCAGGATAAAGTGTCTTGCCCAAGGACACAATGCGGGTTGTCCCGGACGGGGAATCAAACTCCGAATCTCTCGCATAGAAATCCAACAGTCTACCACTGAGCCACCACGCTCCCAACAAGATATAATAGAACATTTTAATGTTCCATTTTTAAATAAAATACAAGAAAATGATCAAATTTCTGTTTACTGAATACTATTAAGGCCTAAAAAAGTTCAAATTTTGTTTCTCAGGTCCTCTCAGATGCTCCTTTTGGCTGTCTCATGCTTTTTTCTTTATAACCAATGCAACTTTAAAAAAAATAAAAATTAAATAGTTTATGTCTGATATTTTACCCAGGTTAATAAAATTTCTATATTTGTCCCTTAAGTGCAGCAAGGCTTTGCAGTGCTTTAGCATTGCAAAGCCTTGTTGTACTCAAAGGACAAAATACATCACCACCCATACTATTCTGTAGATTATGAGGCCTAAAACATAAAACAAACCAAGAACATGAACTTTTGATTGCAAAAAAATAACAAAAATAAAAAATAAAATGAAAAACTACCTGCCCTAATTTTACAGAAAATGGTCCGAGAAACAGAAGATCTACGCTGTGCATGTGGGGCCTAATTGACTATTTTGTTTTCCCTTGCAATTAATAGGGTTTCACTGCATTTTATTTCAAATACACAGAAGAAGGCTACCCCAAATGAGAAAATACCCATGAACAAAAGTTTTTAAAGCACCACAAATTGTATTCAAGATAAAAATATTCAAGTGTTAATTAAGATAGATACCTGAGTCCTTAAAACTTGTCCTAATGTGCTAGAATTGGTTTCAAATCTTGCTGCGAGAATGAATTTGCAGTTTATAAATAGTTTATAATTTGAGTGTAAGGTTTATTTGTGAGTGCAACACAACAGTACAGTTGCCGTTGACTTGTCATAGTGCAGGCGTGGGCAGTGACGTCCATGCATGCATTTACCATTTAATGAAAATAATCATCAGCAAAATTTTAATGAAGCACCGGGTTGTACCAGGCAAGCCAGAAAATAAGCAGACTGTCATCTGGTGAGGTCCCTAGAGGGTGAATTTAGTGATGCTATCCTGCATAGGGTAGCGTCACTACATTTACCATCTGTGAACCTCAGTCTGAATCAGGGTCTCAAAACTAAACAGAAAGAGATACCCAGAGGATTCATTAGCCCACTGTATGGGATAGCATCATTAAATTCACCCTCTGGGGACCTCATTCTGCAAATGTCAGACTGCTTATTTTCAGGCCTGGTACCTTGTGCTTCATTAGTTAATTAGCTCACCTGACTGAAAGTCAGGGTGAGCTTTTCTGATCACTTTTCGTCCGTCGTATGTCGTGAAGGTGGTGTTTGGGCCTTTTTCTCCCAAACCACTGGCCGCATATTAATGAAATTTCATGTGAGTAGGGGTTATATAAGGGCATTTTGATTTTTATCCAAATAAGGTTCAGCTCATATTGAGCAGAGGTGTGGGGGAAAAAATGGCCAAATTTTTTGAAAATCTTCTTCTAATGAACCACCAGTCGCAGAGTGGTATACAGAGTCCTTTTGAGGTTTAGAATCAAGTTTGTTCAAGAGAAGTTTGTCAGGCATTATTTGCCTTTGTTAAGGGAGGGCAAAGATTTTGGCCACGCCTAAAATTTCTATTTTCAGAAACTTGAGGTCGATTTGAACCAAATTTGATATGAGGTGATAATGGATTCATAAGTAGTTGATTGATGCAAAAAATTTTTTTCTCATTGTCCCGTGGGAACCTCGGGAGCTAAAAATAGGAAAAACCTTAAAAGTGCCGTATCTCCAAAACTACACTGCACAGAGAATTCTTATTTTGTATAAAGCTTACTTTTATCCAGTAGAATAGAGTGGTTAAAAAAATCTGTATCGGTTTGATCACAAGGTACTTTTTTCAGGACATTGAAAAAGTGCTGAGTCAGCACTTTTTAACACTGTTGGCAATGGGGAAAAAGATTAAAAAATCTTCTTCTCCAGATCCAGCTGGCAGAATCTTTTGATATTTGGTATGCAACATTGTAGGGTGGATCTGATTCAAGTTTGTTCAAATCGGCCCCCTGGGTTCATATTTGGGCTCAGTATAGGAGCCCGATTTCGAACTTAGTGCATTTCAGGCAAATTTCTTCAAAAATCTTCTTCTCCAGATCCAGCAGGCAGAATCCTTTGATATTTGGTATGCAACATTGTGGGGGTGGATCTGATTCAAGTTTGTTCAAATCGGCTCCCTAGATTCATATTTGGGCTCACTATAGAAGCCCGAATTCGAACTTAGTGCATTTCAGGCAAATTTCTTAAAAAACCTTCTTCTCCAGATCCTGCAGGCAGAATCTTTTGATGTTTCGTATGCAACATTACGGGGTGGATCTGATTCAAGTTTGTTCAAATCGGCCCCCTGGATTCATATTTGGGCTTACTATAGAAGCTCGAATTCGAACTTCATGCATTTCAGGCGAATGTCTTTGAAAATCTTCTTCTCAAGATCCAGCAGGCAGAATTTTTTGATATTGGGTATGCACCATGCTTAGGGGGGTGAGATTCAAGTTTGTTCAAGCCAAGTCCCTGGGTTCATATTTGGGTTCACTGTGGTAGCCCTATTTATAACTTAGTTCAAAATGAGGAATTTTCTTTAAAAATCTTCTTCAGATCCAGCAGTCGGAATGTTTGGATATTTGGTATGCAGCATCCTTAGGGGGTGAGATTCAAGTTTGTTCAAGCCATGTCCCTAGGTCCATATTTGGACTCACTGTTGGAGCCCGAATGATAACTTAGTTCAAAATGAGGAATTTTCTTTAAAAATCTTTTTCAGATCCAGCAGTCGGAATGTTTTGATATTTGGTATGCAGCATCCTTAGGGGGGTGGGATTCAAGTTTGTTCAAGCCATGTCCCTAGGTCCATATTTAGACTCACTGTGGGACTTGAATTGTAACTTAGTTCAAAATGAGGAATTTTCTTTAAAAATCTTCTTCAGATCCAGCAGTCAGAATGTTTTGATATTTGATGTGCAGCATCCTAAGAGGGGTGAGATTCAAGTTTGTTCAAGCCATGTCCCTAGGTCCATATTTAGACTCACTGTGGGACTTGAATTGTAACTTAGTTCAAAATGAGGAATTTTCTTTAAAAATCTTCTTCAGATCCAGCAGTCAGAATGTTTTGATATTTGATGTGCAGCATCCTTAGAGGGGTGAGATTCAAGTTTGTTAAAGCCAAGTCCCTGGTTTCATATATGAGCTCCCTGTGGGAGCCCGAATTATAACTTAGTTCAATATGAGGAATATTCTTTAAAAATCTTCTTTTTTTTTTTTAGATCCACTGGTCAGAATCTTTGGATATTTGGTATAAGCTTTTCTTAGGAGGAGCAGATGCAGCTTGTTGAAATCAATTCTCTGGGTTGATATTTAGGCTACCATGTCAGGTGAGCGCCCTCAGGCCCCTTGGGGCCTCTTGTTTTTTAATGTGATTATTCCTATAATTAGCGTTTGGAGTCTAATATTATTGCTTCCGTGGAAACATTGCACAAGTGACATGCGTGGAAAGTGACCAGACCAGTGTGGCTGTACTGTACATATTCTAAGGTAAAAAACAAACCTTATGTTTATATATTTACCAGGCCTTTAAATTCATTTATTGTGTGCAAACCGTTTTACCCCAATTTGGGCACATGAAAACCAGAAATAATAGTATTATCCTGTTATATTTTAGCGCCATGCCTTACTTAATGTTTCTTGATTCAGCGGTATACTGGCAACGTGCATATATACATAAGTACTACATAGTAATTGTGTAATAAAGTGTATACTACAGGGAGACGACATAGCCAGATTGGCTGTCTACCTGTTGTCTCCTGATGGTCAAATTATGATGAAAGTTATCCTCAAATGTAGAATTTATATATTTTTCTTGATGCCTTCACACCTCTAATTTGGGCACACCTGTAAACGGTGTGAAATCCGGGTAATCTAAAGGCCAGATTTTCTGGGGGTTAAAACCTTAAAAGGCCCAGTCAAATTTTGGTGACTTTCTTGTCTTGCTTGTACATATAAAACACATGTTCCCACAAACATACTTTTGGTGGTCTTGCTGATGGAAGTTACAGTACCTTTGCAATGATTTCTAGTAGAGTCTAGGCAGCTTGTATAGGCAGCCAAGACCTCACTAGACACCGCTGGTAAGCGAATGTTACATTTTTATGAGGAAGCAAGAAATAAGTAGAATTCTCCAGGCCTTTACCTAACATGGAAAGCAGATGCCACTTGCAAACAAAACTCTTGAATAATTAATTTTTTTCATTTTTTGTCTTAAAAAAATAGGTTATGACCCCTTCATTAGAACGAGCTCGACCAGCTCGCTCCAAAGAGGTGTCGTAACCTATATTTTTAAGAGAAAAAATGACAAAAAGAATGAAAATCAATTGGCGATTTTTGTGAATAAAGCGGCCAGTTTGGACAATTACATTGGGTTAAAGGTTAGGGACACTTTCAGAATCTGACAAAAATCAAATGAACATTTTATGAGAAAAGATATTCTCATTGTCTTCTTCTTCTTCGAAACAAACCCAGAAAGTATTTGCTGTGTATTGATCAAGTAAAGTCACTAAATTTTTATTTTATAGAACTGGGCAATGATGCTAACCACCAACAGTGATAGAACTCATTTGATGTGTACAGTGATGAGACCTGAAGGTGTATCATATTTAATGTTCGAGACATTTAACCTAGAAATAATTGGAAATTTCAAGACCTCAGAAGCAGAAGTATTGGTTAGTGTTCCTTTTTTCAAACTTTAATCCCTTCAGACGCTTGTCTTCTTCATTGCTACTCCCTTCTTCAGAGCGGTTCAGTCCCAGTTAGTCTAATTTCTCACCTCTACCCCATCGCTATAATCTGATTATAGGTAATTAACATTGTTCCCAGATAGTCTAATTTACATGCCCACTGGACCACTAAGTTTGACTGGGTTACTCTACTTTGGTTTCCTGGGGGTGTTTTGTGTTCATACTTTAAGTGCTGTTCATTTCTTTCTGTTTTTTTCTGTCTATTTTGCAAGATAAAAGCAAATAAATTTGTCCAAGATAACTCAATTTTCAAAGAACCCAACTTCGACCGAAGGCCCGACAGTGACAGCTAAAAATCGTCCCCTGATTTCCAATGTGTTCTATGTGTCAGTAGGCACATAGGACACATTGGAACTCAGGGGACGAAATAGTAACACAGGTTCCCCTTTCAAATTTGGTTGGCGATAAAATATGTTCTCTTTGTCGATAAACTTCTAAACTGCTGTCTCTTCTGTGGATACTTCTCAAAATGTAGGTAAGTGGCCACATGAGTCATGATACCAAAATCCGACAAAGACCTTACCAACCCTTCTAATTACGCCCAATTAGCTTGCTTAGCCATATTGGAAAAATATTTTAAGGGGATTCTCACTATGAGACTCTGCAGCTGTCTCGTATCAATCAACTTTTTCAACAAATATTGCACATGTACTCGGGGAATGAGAGTAAAATTCATTCATTCATTCATAAAATGAAGTTTTAAAGTAGTTTATTAAAGTATACAATTATTACTTTATTATCATTATTTTCTTCCACCAAAAGCAAAATGATGGACTCACCCAAATTTCTCCCCAGTAAATCCAGTAATCAGTCATCCTTGAAAATCCCACATTATCTAACTTTCTTATGGGATTCCAGTTTTGAAATTAGATCATCTGGGAAGACACCGTCAGAACACTTATATACAGAACCTTAAAACAATCTATTAATTGAAAATAGAATATGTTTTCATTTTTAGAATTCACTAAAAAAACTTTCCACAAAACATTCCAATGAGGGGGTTGGTTATAAAATGAGTTTAAATGAATTTTGAGAATATTACTGGCTGGTCTTGGACATTACATTGGGTAAAGAGTTTCTTAGGGGAGATTAACATTAAGTCTGTACAGAACACAGAGTTAGTTACTTAGTTAATAATGAAAATTACTTTTAACCCTTTACCAACGTAACGGCCAAAACCGGCCAGCGCTATTCTAAAAAATCGCCAATTAATTTTCATTATTTTTTCATTTTTTGTCTCAAAAACATAGGTCATGACCCCTCGTTGGAACGAGCTCGTCGAGCTCGTTCCAACGAGGGGTCATAACCTATGTTTTTGAGACAAAAAATGAAAAAAATTAGTTATTCAAGAATATTTTTTGCAAGTGTCGTCTGCTTTTTATGTTAGGTAAAGGGTTAACCATAAAGTATAACTAACCCTGTGCAATGCATTATGGTTACATTTTTTGGTTACAAAAATTGTGGTAACTGCCATATCACACAGTACATGTACAAATAAATGTATACTCTCTCAGTTTGTGCATTGCACAGATTTGTTGGTAAGCTAATATAATCATAGGCATTACACAGGACTACATGGGCAGTTGATAGGCTGCTATATCACACAGTACTTGAAATATACCATGACTAAGGCTGTAAAAATGCACAAGGGTATTTGGTTACATGTTACATTGTACACAGGGTGCAGGATTCAATGAACTGATGGATATACTTTTATTTGACTGAAAATATTTTTATAAAATAAATTCCAAAAATGAACACATCTTCTATTTTCAGTTAATAGCTTGTTAAAAGTGGAAAGAGTTTTGATCGGATCATGACTGTGTTGTGATTTGGTTGAACTTATTCTTTCTGCTTTTCTCATTCAGTGAATGATCATGCAGGTGGTAATTAACTGTTGGTTAATGAAACAATGGGCCAATCAACTGAGTTGTCGACTGACTGAACAATTGTTCAGTTATGCCTAAATCACAAATGGATTTGTCATATTCACCTGTTTTGACAGGAAGTCAGTCATGGAATTTCCCATGTTCACTATCTCTGTCCGACAGGGAATGTTGAGTTGCAATTGATGAACATTTATAATTGTTGAAATTCATTAAAATGTTTTTTTTTATTTGGAACTGGATTGTCAAACATCTTGATTTGTATGCCTAAAGGTTTGATGCATTTATATTTGTTGACCGAATTGGTGGTTGTTCAGCTAACATTTGCAAATTTACAATAGGGCTCCACAAAGTAGATCTTCTGTTTCTCTGGCCATTTTTTGTAAAATTGCATGTGGTCAGGCATTTTTTTATTTTATTTTTTTAATTTGATTCTTTGGCAACAGAAGTTCATGTTCTTGGTTTGTTTTATGTTTTTGGCCTCATAATTTTACAGAATAGCATGGGGGGGGGGGGGGGGGGGGCTGTATTTTGTCCCTTGAGTGCAAGAAAGCTTTGCAATGCTAAGCATTGCAAAGCCTTGTTGCACTTAAGGGACAAATTTATCAATTTTATAAAGTTGGGTAAAATATCAGTTGTAAACCATTTAATTGTTATTTTTTAAATTCGCATCTATATTGCTCTTTGTCAAGCTTTCGGCCTCTTGGCCTTGGAGGGAGGCAAATGTTGATGTTTCTTCACAGATAAGATGTTTTACAAGACTGTCCCTATACAATGGACAATTTAATAATGTGTATGTTTTATTTTTTAGTGGGAGCTTTTGCCATCACTTGGCTTGTGTCGTCCGTTAACTTTTGCAAACTTGACTTCTTCACAACCACTAGGCCAAATTCCAACATATATTGCACAGACCATCTGTGGAGTATACCCTTTCTATTTTGTTCAAGTGAAGTAGCTGCCATATTCTGGCTCTGGTTAATGCCCCAAAAACTTAAAAACCTTTAAAAATCTTCTCATGAACCACCAGAGGGAATGCCTTGATATTTGGTATGGAACATCCTTTGGTGTAGAAGATTAAAGTTTGTTCAAGGGAAGTTGGTAAGTCAATATTTGGGCTCTGCCCAAAATTTCTATTTCTAGAACCAGTGGGCCAATTTCAACCAAATTTGACATGTAGTAGAAGTGGGTCCTAAGTAATTGATTGATGCCCCCCACCCTCCAAAAAAAAATATATTTCACAGCCCTGTGGCAACCCCAGGGGCTAAAACAAAAAAATTAAAAAGCCCATATATCCCAAACCACAAGGAACAGAGAACTGTTATGTGGTATGGAACATCCTTAGGACAAGTAGAAGGGATTGGTTAAAAAAAATTGCCACCGTTTCTATCAGGGTGCCCGGTAGAGGGTATTGAAGAAATGATGAGTCAGAAATATTTATCCGATTCCTGTGTGGATGTCTTTAATTTAACCCTCTCAAGATGCATATATATGTTTTTTCTTGTTTCTTGGAAAAACATTTCTCTGATTCCTGTATGAATATCTTCAATTTAACCCTCTCAGGGCTTCAATGTGGGTTCCAAAGATTTTATTTCATGTAATACTGTTAACGAAAACCTATTTTTGATTTCTTTAAAAATATTTTTCCCCCCAAAATAAGCCTCCGTCAATTCTCTTTCTGTTTTGTTTATTTTTGATGCTTTAACAATTTTCACACAGACTTGAATTCACTCATGGCAGTAAAATTCTGTTTCTCTAGTTTGAAATATTCTTATTCTTTAAAACCACTGGGCCAAATTCATTCATTCATGACACAGACAATCTTTGGAGTAAACCTATTCTCCTTTGTTCAAATGAAGCTGCTGCCTTCTTCAGGCTGGTAGAATTTACTCTTCTGATTTTTCCTCCCAAATTACTGTATCCCTTGGGTGGGGTTAATGCTCCATTAGCCTAATATGTTTTTAAAATCCTCTTTTTATAAGCCACTTGCAATAATGCTTGGATTTCGTGTTTGGAACTTACTTTAGTGATGTAGTGATGCAGACTCACTTTTTTTCAAAGAAACTCAGTAGGTATGTCAAAACAAAAATTTTGTTCGGGTGTTGTTTTTTGATACTTCACAGAACAGAGTTTGCTTTGCTAGGAAGCTTCTCTAGGACCAGCAGAAATGAATGGCCAAAAAATTTGCCTTTGGTTGTGTAATAGCAAATCAAAAATTGCTCTTGCTGCTGATCACTTACTGATACATACACTCATCCTTTTTGACAACTTGAGCCAGGTGAGCGTTCTAGGTTTTAGGGTTGAGCCTCTGGTTTAACTTCGCATTGGTTATAAAAAGAGAGCATGCGACAGCCAAAAGGAGCATGCGGGAGGGCCTGATAAACATATTTTTAACTTTTTTAGGCCTTATTTACATTTTTCAACAAATTGGAAACATGACCGTCTGAAGAGCCTTGTGCTTGCCCATCTTGAGTTCTTGACCAACAGAACTATGGCTTTGCACCTGTGCTATATTTGTCATGGAATTCCTTGTTCCTTTTATTAATGCCTTTTAGTGGTTCTGCTTGTCTGCCCTGCGACGTCAAGTGGTGAAGCCAAGAATATTTTCTGTGGTTTGATGCAATTTTCATCAAGTCTGTGGATTTTCTTAAGAGTAACAGATAACAAGCCTGGAAATGAGCAATCTGGCATTTGCAGAATGAGGTCCCCAGAGGGTGAATTTGTTGACGGTTTCCCATACAGTGGGCTAGAATTCCCCAATTTATCCTCTTGGTACCTCTTTCTGTTCAGCCTGAGACCTTGATTTAGAGTGAGGTTCACAGAGAGTAAAGCTTATTTGCAGTCTTGACAGATAACAAATGAAATACTTTTTCATTCTTATACAAACTGATTTTCCAACTAATGTTAGGAAGCCCCGCACAATATCAATTACGATTTTAAAATATATTTTTTGCAGGCTTTTATAAATTATAATCATTTTCGTAAGACTGAAGTATTTGGAACAAGTCCTTAAATTATTGTGGCTGCAGTCTGCAACAGCAAAAATATACTGCTTTAAAGCTACTTGGCAGATGGCTTCTATCGTCACTAATTCCAAGCTCTTAATGCAAACATCAAGCATTGTATCTCCGGGTTCTATATCCAGTGATTCACACTGGTGGGCCAAAAAGATTCTGTTCACTCACAGTGAGCATGATTTACAGCGACCAATTTTTAATGGAATATGGGCGTTGGCGAGCGCATTTGCACCTGATTCCCTCTCACATGAAGACTTGAACCTAGGCATTGGTCTTGTTGATTTTTATCTCAACTTTCTCGAAGCCAAATTTGAGCTTTTGTCATGGCCAGTCGTCCGTCTGTCCATACGTCAACAATTGGATACGGCTCAGGCTAGAGGCCGTATTTATGAACCGATCTTTATGGAACTTCTTGGGTACCTTTGTTATGACCGTGGGACGAGAACGAGTGTTTGGGGTCCGGTCCAAAATTCAAGATGGCTGCCAGCCACCATTTTGTACCGACGATGCAGAAATCTGTTTTTTGCACAGAACTTCCATATGAAAGCGCTGATTTGAATAATTTTTTGTATGAATGTTTAGTACCATGGGATACATCACATATAATACAGGTTTTTTTCTTGCACAAAAATTATGCAAATTTGACTAACTTTGATGTATTTAGTGTTACTTTCAGTACTGTCAGTGCAAATGCCAATACGGCTCAGGCTAGAGGCCGCATTTATGAACTGATCTTTACGAAACTTCTTAGGTACCTTTGTTATCACCGTGGGATGAGAACGGGTGTTTTGGGGTGTGGTCCGAAATTCAAGATGGCCACCAGCAGCCATTTTGTACCAAAATTAGTGCAATCAGTCTTTTGTACCTAACTTCTGTATGAAAGTTCTGATTTGAATAAATTTTTGTATGAATGTTTAGTGAAATGGAATACATCACATACAGTACAGGTTTTTTTTCGTGCAGAAATTATGCAAATTAGATGAATATTGTTTTATTTAGTGCTACTTATACACTGTAAGTGCACATGTCAATACGGCTCGGGCTAGAGGCTGTATTTATCAACCAATCTTCACGAAACTTCTTGGGTACCTTTATTATCACCTTGATACGAGAACGAGTGTTTCTGAGTGCGGTCCAAAATTCAAGATGGCTGCCAGTGGCCATTTTGTACCGAAATTAGGTCCAATCAGTTTTTTGTCACAACTTCTATACAGCTCGTATTTATGAACTGATCTTCATGAAACTTCTTGGGTACCTTTGTTTTCACCTTGGGACAGGAATGAGTGTGTTTTGGGGTGCCTTTGTTATCACTGTGCTATGAGAACAAATATTTTGGGGTTCAGTCAGACCCACTCTGGGACTCAAAGATTTCTTTTCTAGTTTAGCATCTGACTGTCACCCACCTTTACAATACTTTACCTATATATTTGTTACAGGCTATGGTCAGTATTTATGTACAGGCTGTTACAATACTTTATATGTACTTTTGTTATCAGGTCATTACCTAGATGTTTGTCATTGCTGTGTCACATACTATACATGTACATGTCTTGACAAGTTGAGCTACAGTGTCATTGACACTTTCATTGTAGTCTGCAGTCGAAAATTAAAGTGTCCCAGGACTTTTATTATAAATTGAACTTTGAAAAAATGGTTTCTGGGCAATACATTTTGTTCTACATTACACGGATCTAGAGTCCCCAAAATTTACAAGGTCAGTAATCTCACAGGAGAAGAACCTGATAAATTTTTAGATTTGTGGACTAAATCTCAAATGTAACTGTTACTAAAAATATCACTTCTTGGTTTTCTGGAACTTACTGTTACTTTAAATGCAACTCTTTTAAAAATATGTTTCTCAATTCGACTTTTGGAGCTGTGAGCCTTTCATTGGATTTTTCCAGTTAAAATGGCTCATTGGCCTCCACTGTTTCTTTTTCAACATGTATAATGTGCTACAGTGAGAACAAATATTTATACCCAATAGATTTCATGTGTTTAAAAGTACCGGTAATCATTTGCAGTCATACCAATACTTCACTAAAACAGACAGCCAGATCAGTGTCATCGATATTTATTTTTCCTGTGGGAACCCTGGGAAGTGAAGTATTGCATGTTTGCTGTGGTGAGCAAGGTCTGTTTTTCTGGTAAAATAGAACCTGGTAACCAATGCCTGGGGTAAAATTCCTCTAAAATTGACAACATGGGTATAGGGCTGCACGATATTCAAAACAAAATACCGGTATCGGTATTCAAATATATATCGCACTATACCGGTATATCGAAAACTGTTCAGATATCTGAACAGAAGCACCATAATCGAGACTTGAGGCATCAAAGTCGAACGAATCAGCATGCCTTGATGGCGCGGTTCAAAAAACCTTTACCCAACGCAGACGATATCAAATTTTATTATTTTAAATATTAGTTTATCAGTTTTTTCCAAAAAAAATTTCTACAAAACAATATCATGAGATCCCTCATTGGAACGAGCTCATTCCAATGAGGGGTCACATGATATAGTTTTGTTGAAATTTTTTAAAATTATTTTTTCAATTGCTGAATTTGTATATTACGTGGACACATGTGGACGGTTCCTTGGGTAAAGCGATAATATTATTCATTCTGAGTTACAGTTAAAAAACAAGAGACATCTTCAAAATTAAATTGTGGGTAAATAAATAATGACGATAAACCGATATTTTTGTAATTACACCGGTATTCAATCGATATTGGTTTTAATACCGGTACATGTATACATCGGTTTATCGATATAGCGTGCAGGCCTACATTTGTATAAACAATTGGCTGAACTTGACTTTATATCTATGTTGTGGTCACAGTCATTTTGCAGAAATATGTGACCTTAAACACCATTAAATAAATAAATAAATAGTTTTTTTGATTTCCCCAAGGAAATTTCAGGGATCGTATAACCATGGCACTGTCCATCCATCAGTCTCCATCTGCAGATGGAGTTGGCTTCCTTTCTCTGATTGAAGTTCCTCTTGGCAGATTGAAACAAAACTTGATGTGTGTTGGGTATGATGATGGGAAGAAACCTACTTATTTTGGTGTCATTGTGCCAAAGGTCAAGATCACATTGACCTTTAACTTACAAACATACCTGGTTTCCTCCCTCTAATTAATGCCATATCCAGATAAGGCCATGCAAAAAAAAAAATTCAAGTTGAATGAGCATGAAAGAACAACTAAAGCCCATTAATTACTAGTTTTTGTATCACATTTGAAGTACATATGACCATGGAACACAAGTGCCGTGCAAAATAAAAAATAAAAGTGTATTTTTAAAGTTGTTGAGACATGGAAATAACACCTTTCTGTTTTCTTGTGCCCATTTTCGAACTCTGTGTTAAGAGCACTCAGATCAGCTGCAATAACATTGTACACCTGTTGGCTCATATGAAAAAGGAAAACACATATTGTCCAATGTATTTGTCAAGTTATGAATGCCTGGAATTTTTCCCCTACAGAGAAGAGCTTTGCCATCTTAACATGAATTATGGGGTTGTTTTATGATATTTACAAAACACCATCCTTCTTTCATGTTGTTGATGTACATTTCATCCTTAAAATTCTATAAAATAGTGAAGATTTTTATTCAGAATACCTTGAAAACATGTACATTGTACCCTTGTATGCTATTAATTTACATTGCAGGGGATTATTGGGCTTATGATTTCTGATTTTGATCTTTTACCAAGCAGGCTTCCCACTTGCACACACTGTTGTCATTATAAAAATACAGTACCCTTGACTGCGACAGTTGTCCACCTATATATTAATTTCTCCCCAAACTGGCCATATCTGTTTTCACCGAACGTTTTCCCCGAAAAAGTATGTATATATACATCTATATTTTGATATGATTTATTCTTGACTAATTCCAATATGGCCCTGAGATTACTCGAATCTCGAGTCGGAGTGCAAAATCAACTCGACTCGTCTCCGATTCGCAGATGTTCTTTTTCTCGAGTCGATTTGGTCCCGATAAATGACAGAGTTTTCACTGGAAGTTCTTTCTTTAAACGATGGAATAATCCAGTTTGCCCACGAAGAAAATAGAAAAATATGTTAAAAACCCGATTCGTATCACTGTTAAATGATACCAACACGATTTACTGATGCCTCATCACAGCCTTAGTAAAGTCAGCATTATACATAAGTCATAATGGGATTCGTCACCTGAAGATAAGGCTTTGCTCTCAAGGTGAAATGCCCAATGGATGGTAGATAACTCTATTTGTGTAGAATGAAGTGCACTCTGAGCACACGAGTCCGTTTACTTCCATTTAATGGAAGTTTCCGGACACGAGTGCTCGGAGTGCACTTAATCTGTTATTGGTGAACAACCCAATATGCTGTGCCTAATTTGGAAAAAGTGTTAAAACTTGTCAAAATTGTTACTTGGAGGTTCTAACAGGCAAGGAAGGTCGGTAGCTTGTACCAAAATATGTATACATGGAATAGTTAGCCGATTGAAAGTCACATTTCTGCGATGAAGAACGATAAATCCCTCTCTGTTGAAAAGAAATTGGGCTGTTGGTTTCATAAGAATCAACTCAAACAATGACTCGACTTGCTAGTTTTAAACTAGAATCGAATCGAGAATTGACTCGAACTAAACTATCCGACTCACAGGGCCCTAAATTCCAAAGTGCATTTTTAATTAAAATAAGGATGTTTGAATCTGCATCTCAACAATAATAGAGTTGAGAATCTGATTTGTAGTTTAGAATACAGTAATTAACCTGATGATTGCTGTAATCAGTACATATATGTGTGTATATTGTTAATAATGAGTTGGCTGTGTTTTGGAGATCCAGTAACTTTAGGTCAGCTTTGGTCACATTCAGTGTATAGGGGAAACATCAAAATGTAAAGATAAACAAGCAACAACACCAAAATGGCAATTCACAGAAAAACAAATTGTAGGCTTGGAAACTTTTCTCCTAATGCAGGGTTCATATTTCAACAAGAATCCGAGAATCAATTCACAAAGATATTTGCACAACAGAACCAGTGAGAATCCATGTAAATTTCTTGCTGCACTTTTGCTAGGATTCGCGTGAAAAATTGAGATAATTAAACCATTTACCTAACACTGCGGCAGCAAATTTAACCCTTTACCTACCGAATCGCCCGTATCCGGCTGCGTAATATGCAAATTCAGCAGTTGAAAAAATATTATTTTTCAAAAAAATTTCAACAAAACCATATCATGTGACCCCTCGTTGGAACGAGCTCGATGAGCTCATTCCAATGAGGGGTCACATGATATGGTTTTGTTGAAATTGTTTGAAAAATTTTAAAAAATGATATTTAAAATAATAAATTCTTATATCGTCTGCATTGGGTAAAGGGTTAACCAATACAAGGCTAACATGACCCGAAATATCCTGACACTTTATCAACAAATTTGTACATATATGGATATTATTGGTACCAGCTCGTTGAGCTGGTTCTAATGACATCCATATTTGTAAGGTTTTATTGGTAAATATTGTTTATTTTTTAAAAAATTATCAAATTCAATTTGTGTTTTAAATTTAGATGAAATATAAGCCCTATAAAGTATTCCTATTGTTGCCAATTCAACTGATCCAATTCCCTATCTTTTGTCTTGGATATTTGAGATAACTAACTACAGTCATAGATAATTTTGATGCAATTTGCCTCTGTTTACAGTTCTCAAGAAAACTTGGTAACAGCCTTTCAGATATCACTGAAACACGCCTCTACCAGTTTTGTAGTAGACATGCATCCATTCAGATTCTAAGCAGTGCACAGGGACGTGCACGTAGCTAGAGGTGACTGCTGGGGGTTTAGGGTAGTGAATTTCCAACAAGGGGGAGGGACACTCCCTCCCAGTCCCTCTCCCTAGTTGAAAATTCACTACCGAGAAAAAGTTTGAAAATGAAGCCATGAAAGGAGACATAAAATTGATTCTAGTAATGGAAATGCCAACACATTTATGATAGAATTATCAGGTTATTATTATTTGCTATTATTCTGGGAATTGAATATGTGCCACACAAATGCTCAAGCTGAGAACTTTGAGCAATTCACACTGTCCTAACATTAAATCAGATCTTATGCAGGAATGATCAGTTTTCGATGGTTCATCATTTTGTAGCGGTGAATGATGGAATTAACTCAGGATAACGATTTTACATGATGTGATTTTCTTGAAGTGCATTTTGAGGATTTTTTATTACGATAAGTAACGTGCTATAGAAATCGCGTACCAATTGACATCATGCATACTTATGAAGCGCGATATTGCGTACACTGTAGTTGTAAATAGTAACAGTTGGAATTTTTGCTGATTTGAAACTGAGTTGGAATTTTGGGAAGTAATGGAGACATCAGCATACACCAAAGAAGCTCTAAAATCCAAATAGATGGAATTTCCAATTATGACTTGCCCTCCGAATTTCCAACTTCTGAAATTTTTGCCAGGATTGAGGGTAGGGTGTTCCCCCCCCCCCCTCCTGTCGCCACGTCTCTGGTAATGCAGCCTTTATTTTGATGTATAATCTGCATCTATGATTTGAAGATTAGTCACAAATTCAGAAATCAAGAAGTATTGTCAAGAATTTGTTTGTCATATATGTATATAGCCTTAAAGTTCACTAGCCTGGTGAAAACAAAACTTGACATGAGAGGAAGAACTACATTTATTTTGGGGGTCACTGTGCCAAAGGTTAATGTGACCTGTGAATCTTTACCTTACATATTTTCATGGTTTCCACTATCTGTAAAGTTCTGCTGGGCCGATAGCAACCAGAGCCCTGTTTATTTTGGGATCATTGCTCCAAAGGTGAAATTCACTCTTATGTTAACTTGAAATTGATTTATTCTCCATAACAGTAGATATTGATTCCATGGATCTGCCACTCCTGGTGGCAGTCAGCTCTAGTTTTATGATGGAAGTGCACCACCATAAAGTATCTGAAAGAATTAGTGATACAAATCGGGAAGAGGTATTAACTGGTTGAGTGTTGGCTTTATGCTGACATGCAGGTACAGCGATTTAGAGGCTTCATACTCTGTGGATGTGCTTCAGATCATCCTTGAAATGAAATAATTTTGTCTTCAAGGATTTGCCTTGTTACTGACTCCTGTGTTGTGTCTTTGGGCAAGGCACTTCACCCTGATTGTCCACATGGGGGCATGATGACACCATGTACTAAGACGTACTGCACGTCGATGGTGCACATGTCTTCAACCAATCTAACCCTGCCCGCCTGTGCTGCAGTGCGGAGTTACGATGTTGGGGAGCTGGCACCTGCTTGTTGTTGCTCGGTGGTTTTCTCAGGGTAATCCGGCTTCCTCCACCCATAAAATTGTCACCGACACGATATGACCCTGGCTGTTAAATCTTAATCAATAAATTTGCCTTGTTACTATTTATGGGAGAGTGGCTATGGGCACTCTCCCATAAACGTTAACAAGGCAAAGACATGTAAACATATTTTGACAACCAAAAATAATTGGAATAGATTTGAAAAATCCTGTCATCAAAGAGGTGTAAATTCTTTGATACTTGCATGCACTCAATGCAATTAGTTTTTTAGAGTGTGAATAAATTGTAATGGAATACGAGTAGGTGAAAACTTCTGATAGTACTTCGACTTTCTGTATAAATACTGATGGTGCATCCACCTGCCCGCCATCTTCTGTTATCTATGCCACCAAACTTGACTCTTCCAGCATTGCCATAAATGTTCTTTTTTCTCTAATTAGTTTGTATATGTTGTTATTACAGAGTGCATCAGGAAAAAGTTTACAAGCTGGTGAATATAAAATGGATGAAAAATCAAGTGAGTTCTCAAAATGTAGTTAAAAATGGTTGCACAGTTCTTATGCACTGTCCATCTACTTCCATGACATTTTAGTACATGTAACATAAATTCTAGGGCTGGCATGATTATGAAATTTCAAAATTGACTTTTGAAGAAAAATAAAATCGCTGAAAGTTGATTTTAATCGTACTCCATGATCTCTAGAAATGACTGTATAGAAAACAATATTTTTGGTCATTAGTTCCTCAGGCGGGACATTCTTTAGGCATGCTGCATGCCTACTGCTCTCCGAGAAAAATTCTTACTCATGACCACCTCAGGCCCAAAGCTGATCCTAGCTAGACTCGGGGTTGGACTTGAGGTGATCAAGTATAATAATAGCTGGATTGAGATTTAACCCTTTACCCAACATAATGGCCAAAACCGGCCAGCGCTATTCACAAAATTCACCGTTCAATTTTTATTATGTTTTCATTTTTGTCACAAAAACATAGCTTATGACCCCTCATTGGAACGAGCTCAACGAGATCGTTCCAATGAGGGGTCAGAAGCTATGTTTTTGACACAAAAATCAGAAAAATGAGTGCTTCAGGAATTTTATTTGCACGTGTCGTCTGCTTTTCATGTTATGAAAAGGGTTAAGAAGTCAATTGCACTCCTTGACAAACTAAGAAGTGCAATTATTTGTACTTCCATGTTTTTTGGTAGAATGCCAGAACTGGTGCCATGTATTGTATCTTTATACTTCTTTTCCATATCAATTACAATGTATTTTGATATTCTACAGCCTCTGACACTTATTATGAGGATGATGGGGAGGAGAGTAGTAACTAATAATCCATCAGTAAAGGAGTGATGAAAACCCATAAAATCATTGACTTAGAAATTGTAGTCTGTTATGGGCGTTTCCAGCAATTAGTCAACTTCTTAATTATGACAGGCTTAACAAATTCAGAGGTCAAGCATCATGCATATTCAGGCCTTAATATTTGTCTTGACACATGAGAATCAGTTTTGGCTCTCACAAATTCCTGCTGGAAGAATAAATTTTCAACCGGTTGAGTGTTGCCACTATCATGGCTCTATTGAAAGTGCTGATGGCCTCTTTAGTGCATTTTCACTGTGTGCGATAGCTTGTTGCTTGCTAAAAAGTAGGAAAAACAATATTCCTTAATATTGTTTTGTTACAATTTATTGGAGAATGCCAATAAATTGTAACAAAATTATTATGAACAGAATACATGCTCGGAAATTTGAACAATTTTCCATAAAAGACCAGTAGTGCTGCTCTCTGTCCAGGCCTGAAAATAAGCAGTGTGACATTTGCAGAATGAGGTTCCCAGAGGGTGAATTTGATGATGCTATCCCATACAGTGGGCCAATATATCCTCTGGGTACCTCTTTTTGTTTAGTTTTTGACCCTGATTCAGATTGAGGTTCACAGAGGATAAATTTAGTGATGCTACCCTGCTGTGCAGGGTAGCATAACTAAATTCACCCTCTGAGGACCTCATCTACAGTTGACAGTCTGCATATTTTCTGACTTGTCTGTCTCTTCTCTCATGCCTTTTGTGCAGAATCATCTGATTTGACTTGTACCCGTTCCATTGAAGTGCATTTCATGTTCACGTATTTGATTATTGTAATGAAAAACTTATTCAATAAAATGGGGTACTATTTTTGAAATCCCTATTTATTACACTGCTGTTGATTGAATGGGATGCAGATGTTCATTTATGTTAGTCTGGAAAACATTTTTCTGATGTCAGGACTCAACAATAGCATGCTTAACTTCACACATGCATCTGTCCATCTGGAGTGATCACTAAAGTTTGGTCTTCGAATCAAAACCTAATTTGGTGTATATGTCCCTTTCCCCAATGATTAGGTGAATTCTGAATATCGGCTGGATCTGATAATTTTTGTTGGAGTTACGCCCCTTTTTCAATGCTTTTCCGCCCACTTTCGCAACTTTGAAAATTTGGTGTCTGGATGAAAACTTCAGTTTGAGTTATTGAATCAGCACCAAATTATGTACATAGGTTTGTCTCAAAAATATACAGGCCAGTGCAAGTTCGAATTTCAGTCCGACCAATTTTGGCTGAGTTATGGGCCTTTTTCAACCTGACTGATAACTTTAGTTTTAGTCATAGAATCAACACCAAATTTTGTACATAGGTGTGTCTCATGAGTGTACAGGTCAAGTTCGAATTGGGGTTCAGTCCGCCCAACTTTAGCACAGTTATGGCCCTTTTTCCATTTTTTCAACTTTGAAAATTTGTTGTTTTAGTCTTTAATATTTCCAATGGAAGAACTTGCATTGTCAGGGAACATAGCCTAGTGGTGCACTTATCTACATTGCTTTTGTATACTTTATTAGATTTTTACTTTCCAAAGTGTGATTTACTGGGATTTTGGGGTTTGATTATAAACGATAACTTCACAAGTGAATTATGCAATCAACAATTGTGTCATGTATCCATGCATGCAAACAAAGACGCTTTGCCATGGGTGTAATGGGTACTTCATTGTTTTTGTTTTTTTTAACCCTTTACCTAACATGAAGAGCAGACGACACGAGCAAAAAAAAATTCTTCAATAACTAATTTTTTTCATTTTTTGTCTCAAAAACATAGGTTATGACCCCTCATTGGAACGAGCTCGATGAGCTCATTCCAATGAGGGTCATAACCTATGTTTTAGAGACAAAAAATGAAAAAATAATGAAAATTGGCGATTTTTTAGAATAGCGCTGGCTGGTTTTGGCCATTACATTAGGTAAAGAGTTAAATAATATAATTATCATTAATAATGAAAAGTAATAAACAGAGTAATCGTTTGACTGGACTGGCTACGTCGTGAAATAATTCATTCGAGGCGAGGGACTATATTATAAAACTCATGTGCATTCGCGCACTTGTGTTTGTACAATGTCCCTCACCTCTCAGGAATTATTTCACGTAACCAGTCCAGTCAAGCGATTACTCTTTGTAAATTTCATATTTGGCACTCCAATTGTGATACAGATAGGCATTTCAAATCGAAATTTTTTTTTTTTTATTGTATATTTATGGGAAGCCATAATAAAGATCCAAACAAATTGAAGTTCTCCAAATTTAATGTAATAATGTTTGTTCAGCTTTTCAGAAGTTTATATGACCATAAAATTTAAGCGTACACCAGGCACAATTTAATGTAAATTAGTAAACATCACTGTTATGGATAAAAACAATCTAAATTTACCATTTACCATGGATTTGCACAAATTTTATAACCAACTTTCTTTTGTGACAATATCTAGATAATTCATAACATCTTAATTATCAGATAGCTTTTTGAAGTTTACTGTCCTTTGCTTTCCGAAATGAGACAGTTCATCCTATTAGTGATGTTGACATTTTGAAGAAACCCATTCAAGAAGATATGGAGAAATTTTTTAACCCTTTATCTAACGTAACGGCCAAAACCGGCCAGTGCTATTCTCAAAAATTGCCAATTAATTTTCATTATTTTATTCATTTTTAGCTCAACTTTGACGAAGTCAAATTTGAGCTATTGTCATGGCCCGTCGTCCGTCTGTCCGTCTGTCCGTACGTCAACAATTGGCTATGGCTCGGGCTAGAGGTCGTATTTATGAACCGATCTTTACGAAACTTCTTGTGTACCTTTGTTATGACCCTGGGACGGGAACGAGTGTTTTTAGGTGTGGTCCAAAATTCAGGATGGCTGCCAGTGGCCATTTAGTACCGATGATGCAAAAATCAGTTTTTTGTACAGAACTTCTGTATGAAAGTTCTGATTTGAATAAAGTTTGTATAAATGTTTAGTACCATGGGATACATCACATATAATACAGGTTTTTTTCTCGTGCGTAAATTATGCAAATTAGACTGACTTTGATTTATTTAGTGTTACTTTCAGAGCTGTAAGTGCCAAGCTGCTATGGCTCGGGCTAGAGGCCGTATTTATGAACCTATCTTTACGAAACTTCTTGGGTACCTTTGTTATGACCGTGGGACGAGAACGAGTGTTTTTGGGTGCGGTCTGAAATTCAAGATGGCTGCCAGCCGCCATTTTGTACCGACGATGCAGAAATCTGTTTTTTGTACAGAACTTCCATATGAAAGCTCTAATTTGAATAATTTTTTGTATGAATGTTTAGTACCATGGGATACATCACATATAATACGGGGTTTTTTCTCGTACGTAAATTGTGCAAATTAGACTAATTTTGATGTTTTTTGGTGTTACTTTCAGCACTGTAAGTGCAAATGCCAATACGGCTCGGGCTAGAGGCCGTATTTATGAACCGATCTTTACGAAACTTCTTGGGTACCTTTGGTATCACCGTGGGACGAGAACGAGTGTTTTGGGGTCCGATCCGAAATTCAAGATGGCCGATGGCAGCCATTTTGTACAGAATTAGGTGCAATCAGATTTTTTCACAGAACTTCCATATGAAAGCCCTGATTTGAATAATTATTTTGTGTGAATGTTTAGTACCAAGGGATGCATCACATATAATACGGGTTTTTTTCTCGTGCAGAAATTATGCAAATTAGATGAGCTTTGATTTTTTCAGTGCGACTTACACACAGTAAGTACACATGTCAATACGGCTCAGACTAGAGTCTGTATTTATGAACTGATCTTCACGAAATGTCTTGGGTACCTTTGTTATCACCTTGGGATGAGAACGAGTGTTTCTGGGTGCGGTCTAAAATTCAAGATGGCTGCCAGTGGCCATTTTGTACCGAAATTAGGTCTAATCAGTTTTTTGTTCACATCTTCTATACAGCTCAGACTAGAGGCCATATTTATGAACCAATCTTTACGAAACTTCTTGGGTACCTTTGTTATCACCGTGGGATGAGAGAGAGTATTTTTGGGTGTGGTCCAAAATTCAAGATGGCCACCAGCAGCCATTTTGTACCAAAATTAGTGCAATCAGTCTTTTGTATAGAACTTCTGTATGAAAGTTCTGATTTGAATAAATTTTTGTATGAATGTTTAGTAACATGGAATACATCACATATTGTAAGGGTTTTTTTTTCGTGCCGAAATTATGCAAATTAGATGAACTTTGATTTATTCAGTGCTACTTACACAATGTAAGCACACATGTCAATACGGCTCAGGGTAGAGGCTGTATTTATGAACCGATCTTCACAAAACTTCTTGGGTACCTTTGTTATCTCCTTGGGATGAGAATGAGTGTTTCTGGGTACGGTCCAAAATTCAAGATGGCTGCCAGTGGCCATTTTGTACCGAAATTAGGTCCAATCAGTTTTTTGTCACAAGTTCTATACAGCTCGTATTTATGAACTGATCTTCACAAAACTTCTTGAGTACTTTTGTTTTCACCTTGGGACAGGAACGAGTGTGTTTTGGGGTGCCTTTGTTATCACTGTGCTATGAGAACAAATATTTTGGGGTTCAGTCAGACCCACTCTGGGACTCAAAGATTTTTTCTAGTTCAGCATCTGACTGTCACCCACCTTTACAATACTTTACCTATACATTTGTTACAGGCAACGGTCAGTATTCATGTACAGACCGTTACAATACTTTATATGTACCTTTGTTATCAGGTCATTACCTAGATGTTTGTCATTGCTGTGTCACATACTATACATGTACATGTCTTTGTCTTGACAAGTTGAGCTACAGTGTCATTGACACTTTCATTTGTCTCAAAAACATAGGTTATGACCCCTCGTTGGAACGAGCTCGTCGAGCTCGTTCCAGCAAGGGGTCATAACCTATGTTTTTGAGACAGAAAATGAAAAAAAATAGTTATTCAAGAATTATTTTTGCAAGTGTCGTCTGCTTTTCAGGTTAGGTAAAGGGTTAAAACATGGACTTCCTGTTGAAGTAGATATAAATAAAAAAATTAAGTAAACATTTTACTTTCTTTTTATAGTTTCAGACAATGCAGGAAAATTTGGAAACAGCCTTGGAAGAGCTGCAATATATGGTCGTATGGGAAAGAGGGAGCTGTGATGTGCTGGTATAGAGAGGCATTCAAATAGTATACTTGAGAAAATGTATTATATTGTGCATGGCAGTAACATTCTGATGTATGGAAATTCCAAAAAGATTACATTCAACCCATTATCTTACAAACCATTGAAATCCACCCAGTCCTGTACAAGAAAGTTTGCCATCATATTTTTTTTTAACTTCTCATATGTTTGTTTTAATTCACCATCTGGGGACTTCATTCTGCAAATGACAGATTGGTCATTTACAGGCGTGCTTACAAGCTTTTGCTGCGAGAAGCAGTATTTTCATTTCTTAAATAATTTAGAATTCTAGAGTACTATTGAACCCTCCTTGCAAGTGCAACCAGTACAGATCTCCTAGTAAAAAAAACAAACCTTGTATTTATATATTTACTAGAGTTTAACCCTTGGGGCCCAGTTCCAGTTTTGGTGAGTTTCTTGTCCCACATGCACATGCAGAACGTATTCCAACATAGAGGCCTTCGGTGGTCTTGCTGATGGAAAATATAGGGTCTTGGCAGTGGTTTCTAATGAAGCCTTGACTGCCTTTTAAGGCTTGAAATTTCAGTGTTTTGTCATCATTTTACAGGGGTTTATTAAGTCTTGGCTATCTATAATTGGCTTTCCTTTTCATGAACTCCCACTGCAAGAATCAACTTTCAGTTCTTAAATCATTTAGAATTTGAGAATACATGTACTGTTATACCCTTCTATGTGCATGCAGTACAGATTTCATTGTGGAAAACAAAAAACTGAATAGTAACTTGAGATCAGAAACTGTATCAAATCTGGAAGCTTTGCATGGCAGTTATAACAAGGTATGATATAGAAACAAAATTCCCGCATTTTTTTAAATTATATTTTTACTTATAATTATTTTGTTGTAAGAATCATAAATATCCTGGCTAGGTATATTAACCCTTTACCCAATGCAGACGGTATCAAAAGTTATTATTTTAAATATCATTTTTTACAATTTGTCTAAAAATTTCAACAAAATCATATCATGTGAACCCCTCATTGGAATGAGCTCGAAGTCATTCCAAAGAGGGGTCACATGTTATGGTTTTGTTGAAATTTTGGAAGAAAAAAAAATTTTCAGCTGCTGAATTTGCATATTTCCAGCTGTTGAATTTGCATATTTCGCGGGCAGATGTGGCCGAAACGTTTGGTAAAGGGTTAACCCTCAAGACCCAGAATTTCAAAAGAAAAACAATTTACCTGCACAGTGCTTATATTTCATCTAAATTTGTGAGAATTTGTTTGGATTCTTGCAAAAATGGTTGCAAGAATCCATACCTGCTACGATTGCCCTAGGATCCCGTGAGGCCACTATTAGAGATGGGCAGTTTTCAAATTTCATGTTGGTTCCGGTTTCAGTTTCATTGAAAGTGTCAGTTTTCAGCTTGGGTTTTCATTGTGCAAGCATAACAATACATTGCATTTGCATATTAGAAGATGTATTTGGCGCGAGTCAGTATCACAGGGACTCCCTTTCCAGGGCAACGCACCTGTGTAATAGGCCTATATTGGTACTCTGATTTCCTGAACATAATGTATTTGCATAAAGTTTTGCGGTAAATGCCATGCTTAAACACAATACCCATTAGTGCAGCTGTTCTGAAAAAGGGGTATCTCAACTCTGAAGTTTGAAAACCAGGTTGACTTTAGGTTGTTTCTCTCTTTATTCTAAGAAGTCAAGACCTGATTAGAGTTTTTCAATCTTGAAGTTGTTTGATTTCGGTTTTGCTAAGGTGATTTGTAACATGAGTATTTTTTTCAAAGATACAATACTGCCAGAAAGAGGAGCCTTAGTTTATCAAGACTTTGTTCATCAATAATTGTTTTGTTACTAGTTATTGGAGAGCACTTGTTGGCACTCTCCAATAAATTATAACAATACATTTTAATATGAACATTTCTTTATCTACCTCGGCATAAACATCAAGCTATTGCACTTTTTAGAAGAGTCTTCATAGTAGCTCCTAGAACTCTATCAGTTAACAGAGCTTTATGGACCTTGTATGACAAGTTTGAATCGATTAAGCTCCTAGTGGCATTATGGGAAAACTTTTCTGCTCAAAATTTCTGTATTTTGATATCTGTGTGCAGAGGGTTAATAAAGGGTTAATTCCCTTAAAACTGCCTTTAATAATCAAAAGAATTTGCGCCTCATGCTAGATTAATATGGACAAGCCTGAAAATAAACAATCTGCCATTTGCAGAATGAGGTCCCCAGAGGGTAAATTTGCAGATGCTATCCCATACTGTGGGCCAATTTATCCTCTGGGTACCTCTTTCAGTTTTTAGGGTTGAGACCTTGATTCAGACTGAGGTTCACTGAGGGTAAATTTAGTGATGCTACCCTGCTGTGTAGGATAGCATCACCAAATTCACCCTCTGGTGACCTCATTTTGCAGATGACAGTCTGCTTATTTCCTGGCTTGAATATGGAGGGCCAGAAGTTGTTCATGTACCTTTGATTTTTGACAGTTTATTGGAAAAAGTCTATGGACACTTTACAGTGAAATGTAAGAAGAGAAATCCATATGAACAAAACAAAACCATGTATGGGCACTATTCTGTAAGTCCTAATAAAGTTGGGCTCAGCAAATCACTCAATTTTGATCAGAATAGAATCATGAATGCAGTCAAATGTATTATTAGTCCCCTACGGGAACCGTAAGGGCACTATAGGATTGCACTCCGTCTGTCCGTCCATCTGTCTGTCTGTCTGTCTGTTTTTTATGTTATCACCTCTCCCTCCAACATGCTTTAAGCTACACCTTTCATATTTGGTACATGGATAAATGGTTCTGAGGGGATGATGCACGCTCAAAATTTTTTTTTCAAAATCCAAGATGGCGGAATGGCGGCCATTTTTGTTGTGTTTTTTAAGCTTTTTTTTTTCTATTTTCATGTTACCACCCCTCCCACCAACATGGTTCAAGCTACACCTTTCATATTTGGTACATGGATAAATGGTTCTGAGGGGATGATGCACGCTCAAAATTTTTTTTTCAAAATCCAAGATGGCGGAATGGCGGCCATTTTTGTTGTGTTTTTTAAGCTTCTTTTCTCTATGTTCATGTTACCACCCCTCCCACCAACATGGTTCAAGCTAAACTTTGCATATTTGGCACATGGATAGAGGGTTGGGAGGGGATGATGCACGTTCAATATTTTTTCTTCAAAATCCAAGATGGCGGCATGGTGGCCATTTTTGTTGTGTTTTTTAAGCTTTTTTCTCTATTTTATGTTACCACCCCTCACTCCAACATGGTTCAAGCTGCACTTTTCATATATGGTACATGGATAAAGGGGTTGTGAGGGGTTTATGCACGCTCAATATTTTTTTTTCAAAATCTAACATCTGTCTGTCTGTCCGTCTGTCTGTCTTTCTGTCTGTTTTTATGTTACCACCTCTCCCTCTAAGCTGCTTCAAGCTACACCTTTCATATATGGTACATGGATAAATGGTTCTGAGGGGATGATGCACAGTCAATATTTATTTTTCAAAATCCAAGATGGCAGAATGGTGGCCATTTTTGTTGTGTTTTTTAAGCTTTTTTCTCTATTTTGTTACCACCCCTCCCTTCAACATGGTTCAAGCTACGCCTTTCATATATGGTACATGGATAAAGGGTTGTGAGGGGATTATGCACGCTCAATATTTTTTTTTCAAAATCCAAGATGCTTATATACTCTAGTGTCTTCTGTGACAAAAACACCTTATGTCACAAAAGCGCCGTAGGGGACTAATTCCACCTCGGTGGTCAAACACTTGTTTGAAATCGAATCTGTGGCATCTCAAAGATGATTGGTTGGGGTGGGGGGAGTGGGAACCTGATTTATTTTGACTGTGGTAGCTTAAGGCCTGACTGATAAAATATTCTGACTACATCATCATGGCATGCCTTCACCGAAGGCATGCCTTGCTGATGTAGTAAGGACATTACCAATAAGAATTATAGTTGAAAAACGGGAATGAGGGTTTGAATTACAGGCAGTGGGCACTGTGGAGGATTAGTCTCTAGCAACAGCTCATCATCGACATTGTTTGGAAGCCTTAAATTTGCTTTCAGCAGTCATGCCAGTAATTATGTACACTACTGGATTGGTACTTGGACTTGTGCCACATATACTTTTGGTTTGTCATGCAAATTGAGGTCTGTGACAACCAATTTGGGATGTTGGGCCCAGCATGACCAATTTTGACTTGCTAAGTTAACAAAGTTAATACTATACACAAATAAATTTTTTAGAACTTTGAGTTTTAGTTGAGTTGTTAACAATTGGTTTCCGGACGATAACTTGATAATGGTTCGATCCACGTTCATGAATCTTAATAGGTAGATTTGCCTCGGTGAGAGGAAGAACCTTATTTATTTTGGACTTGCTAGGTCAGTGGTCAATCATCAGTGGTTTAATCATTAAACGTCTAAAACGTGGTAAAATTTACTGATTCTTTGACAACAAAAAATACTAATTGATTTTGGCGTGACCGATCGACAATTGATTAGTCGATTAATCGTGACAGCCCTACTCTGTGTGCTATTGGCCATCTTCAAGCCACCCTTGCTGAGCAAAGCATTCTAGAATGAGTACATGAAAGCAAATAAGTTGCAGTTGAATTATACCAGAATTGTCCCAAGGAATTGCAATTGTCTCCCATGTACTATCCATTAAGATCCATAGAACTGCAGATTGTAAGTATATGTGGGGTTTTTGAAGTGTATAATTAGTTACTTGGTGTGAAAACGGAAGTTGTATTTTTCTACCCTTCTGCAAAGCTTGTTTGTCATGTGCAGCATTCCAGGACAAAGAAGATTGTTTACTGTAATTGCTGGAAAAACATATTGAATGTTTTTTTATCCTAAAGACTATCTCTGAAGGTGTTCAACTTAAATACTTTTCAAAACTTTACATTGTAGAATTGTATTAATCCAAGGGAGGTGTGGCGGGTGCAAATGCACCTCCCCACAAAATTGGAGTTCATCTTGAAGGACTGTCTCCCATTTTTGATCAGAAAATTGCGGAGCCTCCACTAACCCCAATACATGGTACACTCTGGCTCAGCCACAGAGAGTATGACATATCAGAGTAAGTTGTTTTAACTCTTTTCCCAACGCAGACGATATCAAAATTTATTATTTTAAATATCATTTTATTAAAATTTTTTAAAACATTTCAACAAAACCATATCATGTGATCCCTCGTTGGAACGAGCTCGACGAGCTCGTTCCAACAAGGGGTCACATGATATGGTTTTGTTGAAATGTTTTGAAAAATAATATTTTTTCAACTGCTGAATTTGCATATTACGCGTGCGGATGCAGCCGATTCATTTGGTAAAGGGTTAATTCATAAATGTTTTTGGGTGCATGAAGTTGCTGTGAAGTGCGTGGGTACTACTTTGATACGTTTTTTATACCTCGTCTATAAAAAAAAGTATCAACGTGCCCATGCATTTGCATAGTTGCATGGTCCTGGTGTTACAGGCCCTATATGTTACACTAAGCTTATCGCTGTTTAATCTATGCCAGAATTACATATTTTTAAGAATTCCATATGCAGGTATAATATACATCTGAAAAATAAAATATGCCTATGCCTATCAACTTATCGATCTGTTTTGTATGTTATTTTCACATACAATATTGCTGATATTTTAGATCCTAAATTTCACACAATATTTTCTCAGATGTTACCGTGGAACCCTGTTAATTGAATCGCCACTTTGCCAATGAAAATTATTCAATTAACAGGGATTGTGTCACTTTCCTGTATCCTAGAGATAAACTTAGCATTTATTCTATTATATCTTGTTTGACAGAGCTCCATGAGCTCTGTCAAACAAGATATGATAGATTAAATGCCTGTATTGGATGTACTGAGGCCAACTAGGTCTATAAACAAAGGAAAAGTGGGGAGAGTCACGATTATTTCTCGACAGGTTACAAGGTTTTTTATTCAATGAACTGGAGTTTACTCTATAACCTATATTCAATTAACAGGTCAAATTTGTACTGGAGGTATGGTAAATGGTTTTGTGTTGGGAAATGATATTCAATTAACAGGGTTATTCAGTTAAGAGATATCGAATTAAGTGGGCTCCACTGTACCATAGAGCTCCATTTGATACTCGGTGTATCTCACTTCCCCACCCCCCCCACCCCCACCCCCACCCCCAACAAAATTCCTGGCTACATGCTGGTAGCCTTATATGTTCACTGATAGTTTGAAGTACAACATTGTTTTTTTCATGTTAATCGTGCTGACATGTGAAAGCCTGTTATTCGTCATCTTTCAGTATGGAAAAATAAGTGGTGGGTACAATGTTTTTTGGGCAATGCAAACCTTTAACAAAATATATATCAGGACTGTATACATGTATTTGTATAAATTTACGAGTGCAATAGTTTGTATTGTATGAATGTGGTCCTTTAAAAATAAATTATTTTTATTTATTGGTTTATTTTCTCTCCACATTTTATATTCTGTGCATGAATGAATGTAGATGTGTCCATTTCGTGTTGTTCTGCGCTTTTTTCCAGAGGGCAAAACTCGTAGACAATTGGTGGGCACTAAAAAGTGTACTCCAGCACCGGCGCCGACTCGTAAAACTGGGGGAAATGGGGGCATTATTTAGGAAATAAGAGGGAAAAGTATTTTGGAGTCGGCAGTTTTATGAGTCGCTATCGGCACCAGAGTCCACTTTTTAGTGACAAACAAGTACAAGTTTGCAACTGAGATGTGATAAGAATCGGGACATACATGTACTCGACAAAAATATGTTGCATCATGAAGTTAGATCCATACACCCCTTAAATGTGGGAAATTGTGCCGAGACCCAATAAAGGCCCTAGTGTGAAATAAGTACAGAAAGTACCATACTTGGAACATAAAAAAATTATTAACTATACAATACACTGATGACAAACGTCACAAAGGCAGTGCAAATGCACATTGAAAAAGGAACAATTTTAAACCAGCTACGGTTCGACCTGATAGTCCAAAGCCAGTCTAAATAGTTATGAGTATCGTCTTTAAATTGGTGGTAGAACCAAAAGGCATGGGGGACTGGAGGCTTTCACTATGCAGCGACCAAATTCGATTATCTTCATCTTAATCCTTTATTGAATATCACTGAGAATTACACCCAAATTGTCCTCAAACCCTCCTCCAGCATTTTGACCCAAACTGGCCACTAATTTAACCTGAACCATCCTCCACAGTGGCCAAACCATCCTGTAGCAATTTGACCCTAGCCATCCTCCATAAAAGGTGAAATTCTTGTCGATAACAAATACAAAAAATAACAGAACAAAGATAGTTCATTTTTTATGTTTAACTTCATATCAGGTTATGTGGGGGCTTTTTCACAAATATCTTACTTTTATGGGCTATTCAATTCTATCAAAAAAATGCTATTCAAATTTTATATTTTACTTTTTGTCTTAAACGCATGGCTTATAGGCCCCAATAGGAACACAATTGTTGAGCTTGTTCCAGTGAGGGGCCATAAGCAATGTTTATGAGATAAAACATGAAAAAGGTAAGTTCTTCAAGAATGTATTTACGTGTCGTCTGCTGTTTGATCCTTTGTACTCCCACAGACCGTGTCCCCCAACCGATGGAATCTGGCCAATAAGCCTCAGGCATGCACTGCAGTCGGCATACCTCGATCGATTTTCTGGAGCTTTTCATGGCTTGTTTTGAGATAGCTGGGTGTGAGATATCAAGGTTTGTTAATTTACGAGGAAAAATGCCTGCCCTCATTGGATATGCCTAATTGGATATGCCAGTTATTCTATGGCAATTTCTTCAATGTGCCCTCCAGTTCCTTCTTCACTCCTGCAACTAATCAGAAATGCTATTCACTTGTTCAAGCTGACATTCCAATTAAGACTATCAAATTTTGCTTCTGCGAACACATGGTTTTCAGCGGTTATCTCGGCTTGGCTGTTAAAACTATCGACACACCCAACAACCCGAATCCCTTCATTGATTATCTTGAAAGTCCTCCAGTCCCTATCACGTTACCATCATTAAGACATTTCTGTATTCTGGAGAAGATAAATGTGTTGAAAGGAATAGGTGAGATCAGGTGGGCTGAAAGGGCAAGGGGTTTAGACCCCAGGAAAGGGCATTTACTCGCACTAGCAGGCCCGCCATTACATGCATGTGTCAAAGGTCCGAGATAGGGAAGTTTGAGTGGTGGTGTCCCCCTCCCATCTGGAGCAGGTACCTCCCAAACTCCCCCATTGAATTTTGAAAGCTCCCAAAACGGATTTTGGGATGTAGTTTAGCTTCACTTCTAGAATAAATCATTGCAAAAAATTGAGTGACGAACCTGGGAAAGGCATTGTCTGCCCTCTCTCACCCTGTGGTCCGAAAGCAGGAAGGGACGCTGACCTCCCCCTTCTTCTGACATCCCTGGGTGAGAGTGCATGTTTGGAATAAGTTAGGTGAACATGTTCTGCTGTACCAGTGAAGGAGAACTTATTTACCACAGTAATCGATCACTCTCAGAGTTCCTGCAGGTATTTGAGAGCACCGATCTATTAAATTTGTAATTATAACATTTTGTTCAAGCATATATCCCCATGGGAACCTCAGTGGTAGACAGGCTCTGTTTTACTGGTAAGGTGGGACTGTCACCTTCTTGCCTTATTTCATTCCGCCATCTCTTTGTTTTAATTTCTGGTGTCATTTTCAGTTCTCTTTAACCCGACACTTTTCAGCCCCTGCAAAACATGGCATATTTAGTATAGAGCACCATATGGGCATGACGACGCTCTAAGGCGTACTGAACGTGGATGGTACACTTGCCTTCGATCGATGCTAATACTGTGTGTGTCTGGTTAGTAAGTTTGTGAGACTGACAGTTGCTCACTGCCTCTTGGTGGTACTGTCCAGGTGCTCCTATTTCCACCACACCTAAAACTGCCTGACATGATATGACCCTGGCTCTTGAAAGTTTTTTCTCGCAGTGGTGTTAATAGAAACGGTCATGCTATCTTTCAGATGGCCAGACGTGATTGTTTGCAGAAAGAATGGTCTATTTCTCGACAAGTATGGTGCTGGAACATTCCACGATGAAACAGTGCCAGTAATTACTGACAAGAAATGTAACTTGTGATCTCTTGAACGCAATAGCAGTGCCTGACATCAGTAGCGAGTGTATCCTCTACATGTCCGGATGACAGCCTGAACCCTCCTCCTAATGCTACCAGGGAGCCTTTTGATACGGTCCTGAGGCAACTAATGCCACTCCTCATGCAATGCAGCTTCCAAATCGGCCAAATTCTCTGTACAGGCGGATCCCTTGCGTGTACACGACGTCCAAGAAAGTCCCAGATGTGTTCTAAAGGATTTATTTCCGGGCTCATTGCAGGCGAAGGTAGTGTTGTATTCTGAAGGAATGCTCTCACAGCATGGGAACGATGCGGCCGTGCATTGTCATCCGTGAATACATGGCGAGTAGCCAACGGGTGGTTGTCAAAATGAGACATGACAGCCGGATTGAGAATGTCCCGGATGTACTGGCGACCAGAGATTTCACGCACATTCACCATATCAAGTTTACAATCGAGAGAGGCATACCCAGGTCACTAAGGGTCCTCCACCAAAAGGTCTGATGTTACGGGGCGCGCAAGCAGTATTTCTTTGCCTTCACACTCTCGTACGACCATCTGTGACGTCAAGCAGGGACCAACTCTCACCTGACCAATGAACTCTCCTCCGCATCCTTAGATTCCGATGACATACACCACTCCAAACTTCGTCTTTGATGCTGATCGGACAGAGCTGGACACTTGATGATCCTTCTGGGCCTCATACCCAGTTCTTTGTGACGGTTTCGGACAGTTTTGTTGAACCTGTCGGAGAGCCAAAGGCGTTTCAAAACCCCACTTGAAGCAAAGGGTTCACGTCTAACGAGGCGTGCCAGACTCCGATTTTCCCGAGGAGAGGTCTTTTGGCATTATCCACGCCTTGCCCGGTCCTTAACATCGTTGGTTTGTTGATGTTTTTTAACAAGTCTGCCGATGACAGAATGACAATAGCCAAGTTGCCTTCCAATAGCTTTGAATGACATGCCTTTTGCATGCATGCCAACAATTTGGTGCCTCTGACAGTCTCCTCCTTCATTGATAAAAGAAGTGACAAATTTTAATGTTTCATACACAGATATTGCATGTGGATGATAGTATTGTTTTGTGACATTCGTGGGAAGCATGCATCACGTGGACGAGGAGATGTGTTTGGGGTACGCTATCAACCAGAAACGTCATGTTTCACTTGATGAAATGTACTGCAAGATGCCGTCCCCTGAGTTCCAAAGTGTTCTGTGTGCCAGTGGGTACATAGAACACCTTTGAACTCAGGGGACGATATAGAAATCAATGAAACAAAATAATCAGTAACAGCAACTTCACTATCATGAAATATTTCAGGGGGTGTTTAATTAAGTTCCAGGTGTATAGTTTCAGATCTTTCTTTGTTCTTTAAACTGAAAAAGCTTTGAATAAGTTTCATATTTGGGTTCTCAACCCATCCTCGCGGTGCAGTTGGGTGGAATGTCACGCTCCAGGTTTTAAGTGGATCGGCACCTACGTCCTACTAGATTGGTTCTTTGATTTGTGTCGCACATAAAGTCGGCCATCATCGATACAAATTGAGATCGGTGACACCCGATTTGGGCTGTTGAAGCACAGCATGACCAATTCTGAGCACAGGACTTGCTAATTAACCGAAATATGTGCACCAAATATGTAACTTATTCACAGCTTTTTTCAGTTTAAAGAACAAAGATTTGCTAATTAAACAAAATTACTACAGTTCACAAATAATTTTTTACGAATCTTTGGGTGTTTTAAACTATAATATTTCGAGAAGACATGCCTTGATGATATATTTGAAATATTTTATCAGTCAGAACTGGAGGCACAAGCCTACACGTGGGACAAATGAGGTACTACACCCTGCCCCTCCCATCGCCAATTTTCGCGACGCTCCTGCTGATCTAAGCATTCAAGAATGTGGACACGAAAACATCCAAGTGACAGTCAAATTATATCAGGGTTGTGGCAGTGAATTGCAGTTGTCTCCCATGTACTATCCATTGACATCCACAGAACTCCAGAAGGTAAGTATATGTGGGCTTTTTGGAGTGTATAGTTAGTTACGTAATATGAAAATGAAATGCATTTTCTACTCTTTTGCAACGCTTGCATGTCATGAGATCCTTTCTGAAGACAAGGAGCTTGTTTACTGTAATTCCTGGAAAAAGCTGTTGGATTTTCTTTTCATTCTGAAGACGATCTCGGAAAGTGTCGGGTTGAAATACTTGCCGAAAATTTTCATTGTAGCATTGTATAAATCCAGGCGCGTAGCCAGGGAAGGTGCGACGGGCGTGAACGCACCCCCTCCCCCACAAAAAAAAATAAATAAATTCGAGTTCCACTTAAAGAATTATCATTCATTTGCGATTCGAGAATGTTGACAAATTGGGGCGGCCTCACTCACCCCGATACATACCGCTCTCTGCGGGTCAGCCACAAGAGAGTATCGATGAGTTGCAATAAGTTGTTTTATAACCTAGACGTTCTCGTTTGCATATAGTTTCAGTGAAAAGCCTCTGCACTATATTAATACTTTTAACACATCGGTTATAAAAAAGTGCCAAGTGACTACACGTTTCGAAGAAACCAGTTGTATGTTCTGGGTGTCACAGGCCCTATATGTTATACCCAGCTTAACTTCTGTCTGAATTACGTATGCAAGAATTACATATACAGGTATAATAATTACATATAGAATATACCCATAGTAGCTTAGTGTACCAAATGTTCACGAGTGGTGAACATTTGGTACACCAAGCTACTATGGGTATATTTTATTTATACCATGATCGTCAGATTATTAAGAGTCGCTATTATTTTTCTCGATTTTACTGAGCATCAGACGTACATACGTGCGTATCTGTTTTTGTTTACACGAGCATCGGCGGGCGGTACTTCCGCTGTCAATGTTATCGCCGAAACGAAATGGAAAATGAAACGGGGCCTTTTTCATTTTAATAGCACAATAACATACCATTTCGAGTTATGGATGCTTTATTAACATAAGACAATGCATGTTTGTTAAGTTTTGGTGTTTTATGGGGTAAACTCATTTAAAAACGTAATAAATAATTGTCACTTTCATTTCACTCTTCGTGGGGCGACGTGCGATAAATTTAAACAAGTTTCATTCAGGTCGACGTCACCAAAGGTCAACTTGGATGAAGTTGCACTGTAGGTGTAAATTTTAACTACTGAAATCCCATTGGTGGCGTGTTCACCACGGTTGGTGTGTAAAGCTAAAATTTATGTCAAAGGCTTTTCATATATTGTAGAATAGGCAATCATGGTATAAAGGTATAATACGTCTGTGGAAAATTAAATATGCCTATCAAATTATTGATCTATTTTGTGTGTATTTTTCATTATATTTTAGATCCCAAATTTCCCATCCTTTCCCAGATACTACCAGACCTCCATTTGATGCTCATTTTATCTCACTTCCTTCTCCTTCCCAACAACATTCCTGACAACAAGCCTGTGTTCACTCACATTTCGAAGTTGAGCTTTATTTTTTTCAGTATGGAAAAGGTTAAGTTAGTGCAATGCTTTTGGACAATGCTGACTTTTAACAAAATATATATCGGGGCATATATATGTATAAATTTACGAGCGCAATACTTTGTATTGTATGAATGTCGGCCTTTAAAAATAAAATATACTTTTTATGGAGTTATTGTTTTTTTTTTTCTCTCTCTCTCTCCACGTTTTGTCAGCTGTGCGGAAACGAAGGCATATGTGTCCATTTCGTGTTCCGCGATTTTCGGGATTCTCCGGGGTCAAAACTCATGTACAAACACGTACAGCAACACTTCGGGAGTCCGTTGTCACACCCGACAACCTGTATCCCACAACTAATCAGCACAAAATTACATACGAAAGGTTTATCGAGTCCTTCAGTTGCGATTCCTTCGATGCAGTCCGTGTGCCTCACATCTATGCTAAATTCCCGTGCAGATCTGTCGTAACATGTAGATTTGCCACTCGGGGGACCCCGGAACTAATCGGCACAAAATTTGCTCAGGAAAGGTTTGATGACTTCTTCAATTAGAGTCTCTTTGGCACATCTTGCAGCCTGCACAGTGGCGGCGCTACGGGGGGCCTATGGGGTTTCTGCCCCCATCCCCCCAAACACGAAGTTGCCCCCCCCCCCCCCACACTCGCCAGTCAGAAGGGATCACAGGGTGAGAGTCTACTGAAAGAAGACGGTCGATAAAAAAGAAATTGGACTCCAACAAGATAAATTCACTGACAATCACCGTCTCTCTCCCGTCGTAAGCTGTCAGGGATAGGGTTATGGTTGATTTGTCCGGATTGTAAGGTAAAAAACATGCATTGTCCTCATGGAATTAGTCAGCATTTTATGTTTGAAATGCCACCAGAATGCATCTGAGAGCATCTAGAAATAAAATTTTCTCTGGGGGAGACCTCCCCCCCCCCCCCCCCAGCCTCCCATGCAGGCGCACGTGCCTCCGGCACATGCGACAGACGCTTCGCGTCTGATTATAGACCCCACACCCCAATTTCTCCCAGGGCCCCCATACTGGAAATTCCTGGCGCCGCCACTGAGCCTGCATCCCTCGTCCCATCACTACTAAATATCCCGTGTAGGTATGTGGTTTCTGAAATTCACCAAGATTTGCCTCCCGAACGAACCGCTCAAAGAAGGGGAAGGTGAGATGTGTGCAGATTTGGAATAAACTTTGAAAACAGGTCTCGTAATCGATCACGGTGAACTCCCAGAGTTCCTGCAAGTATATGAGAGCACTGATAGATTAAATTTGCTCGTATAGAACGTTTTGTTCGAGTATTTGACCACTGTGGTAACCCAGGGAAGTGAATGTGTTTGATTACTGTGGCAAACAAGCTGTTTTACTAGTAAAATAGGACCCGACCTGGATTGAAAGTCCTCTAAAATGGGCAGCACGGGTATAAAGGATTGGCTAAACTTCACTTTAGCCCCATGTTGCGGTCACGATTTGCGATTGTGCAGAAATATGTGATCTTAAGCACAAATAAATAATGTCCCGTGTCTAACCGCATTCGGTAATGACAGGTTGAATGGCAAGAGTTAGGCTACCGCTCAAGCATTATCGAAATTTGAAGTGTCAGAAGAGATGCGCACACACATTATTGACCACTAACCCTTTGAGACATTAATTATCCTGACGTTCAAACGTCACTGGGAATTCAGTTTCTCCACGTTTTTCAAAATGCGAAGTCAAACGTCGGAAAGTACAAATAACAAGATATTTCCACATTAGTGATTATCTGGATGAGAGCTAGATCATTTTTGGTCTGAATTTGTTATTCAAAACTTGTTTTATTACAAATTATTGGAGAGTGCCCACAGGCACTCTCCAATAATTTGTAATAAAACAAATTTATATAAACAAAGTATTATTTGTGTTTGACTGAATATGAAATATAAGCAAGGAAAGTGTTTGCTTTTGCTCTGGTATCCTCATTTTTTGAAAGCCCTGATGGCGCTTCTAGCACTTAACCAGTGAAGAAGTCTTGACTGCAGGATTATATTAGTGTTTTAAGCTGCGATAACATTTGGCCCAACGGTTGTCACTAAGCTCTATTCGGGAGAAAATAGGGATTTGAGGTTAACAAAATCGAAAAATAAAACAAATGACCACAAAGTATCAACATGCCGTTTGATTTCATACGTCATAAGAACAACAAAAGTATCAAAGTGTTAAAGTCTCCGCTATATCTGATCTGCATAATATCCACATAAAACAAGACCCATGTAATTATGTTCGTGAAAGTACCAATCACGCACGAACGCTCGTTTTAGAGAAATGAAAATGTGCAGGAATTACTGAATTTGGATACTCAAACAATGAGAATGTTCGTTGTGATTTCGCTTCGAACAGGGCTCTTTGTCAGGAACGTGCCATGACAGGTACGAATAAATTTCCAAGAACTCGAACTTTGAACCACAGTGCCGACTGAATAATATTCCAACTGCAAAATCCTGCCTTAATGATGCAGTTCGAATATTTTATCAGTCGGGATTTGGGCCATCAAAGTTGGGACAAATCAGGTCTATAACCCCCCCCCCCCCCCCACACACACACCTCAACTCATCTCGTAACGATACCGATGCAGCTGATGAAAACAATAGCAGAGTATACGTTCAACCACACCTCTCGAACCGTAGAACATGCGCTCTAAATGCCCCGAACCGTCATCTCTAACGGATATATATCTGGTTTTGATGTAATTCAAATAAAGGGAGCACTGTGGGTCAGTGGTTACGGCATTGGACTTCGGACCGAAAGTTCCACGGTTCTATCCCCAGCAGAGGTAACTGCGTTGTGTCCTTGAGCAAGACACTCATTCCCGATTGCCCACATTCTTTTACCCATAAAACTACCCGACAGGAGGTGACCCTTGCTATCGGAAGTTTTAAACCCCAATAAAAATATTAAAAAAAACTTAATTAACATAGGGGTTAATCAACTTCTTAGTAATCCCCTTATCAAATGTGCAATATACAGTACCGGTTAGAGGAATGAAAAGAAAGGTGTAGTACTGAAATATTTAACCGGTTTGAAACCGGTTACCTACCTAATCGATTTGAAGACCGTCAACCGGTTAACCGAAATATGGATAGTGATCGTCATTCCACGTTTAAAACGTAGTAAATCTGCCGCTTCTCCTTTGTGACAGATTACACATCACAGCCATGTTGAATATTTTGAGACAAAATCGACTTTGGCGTTCAAATCTTCGTTAATAATCGGCACTTTCCGCGAGTAATGAGTAATCGCAGAAACTACTCCGTAGTGTGTATACAAACGAACGTTGTCGAGTACGTGACAACGTTCGTTTGTTTACACACTACGGAATAGTTTGAGAATACTGCTTTCCAATTCACATAGTTTTGATCCCCGATTCGGTGAAATAATGGCTACGGATAACCGGATATTATCCGGTTATAGCTCGCGGATCGTCGGTTACGAAAATGAGCTAACCGTTTCAGCCCTAGTAAGGTGGAGGTTTAGCTGAATCAGAAGGAAGTTCTTCTGGTTTGGGCAAAATCACAGAGGTTGGAACATCGTCGATTTGTAGTTGTTCATCAAGCTATGCTATGTGTGATACACTCGCCGGGACTGGGCTGAAAGGGGAAGACAATATTCCCCATCTCTTGGTTGACTGAATTTGGAAAAAAACGATCCGAAATGAAGTTCTCCCATCTCTTGGTAGACATGATTCGGAACAACAGTCACAAGTGAAGTTCTCCCATTTGTTTGTCGGTTCATCATGGGGCACGAGACGGGCCGTGAAAACCCTGTTAACATGGTCGGGTGATCACAAAAGAGAACGTACCACCCTGTGTTACACGATCTAGATTTATTTATTTATTCCCCCTTCGAGAACCCAAGAAGTGGAGCGGTGCTTGTTTACTGAGGTAAGCAGATAGGACGCTGTACTAACTCCTGTGGTGTTAGTGCTCTAAAGTGGAGAGCACAAATATAAACGTTTGGTCAGATTTGACTTCATACCAATGTTGAGGTCATGATATAGCCAATAAAAAATATTTATTTATTTTTTAGCAGTTTAACGACACTTTCGTGTGGGGTCATGTCGTGTCGGAGAGTTTTAGGGTAGCGTAAGCCAGAGTACACAAAAGGGGACCACCGAGCAGCAAGTACGTGGCTAGAGGTTTCCGATTGGGGGGGGGGGGGGGGGGTAGTGAATTTCCAACTTGGGGAGGGCTCGGGAGATGAGTCCCTCCTTAAATTGGAAATTCACTACCGAGACAAACTTTGACAATTAAACCATGAACAAGGGTATAACATTGATAATAGTAATTGAAATGCCAGCACATTTATTATAGAATTATCAGGTTACTAGTATTTGGGTTTATTCTGGGAATTGAATATGTGCTAAAGAAATGTTCAAACTAAGAACTCTGAGCAATTCACACTGTCCTAACATTAAATCCGATATTTTGCAGGAATGATCAATTTTCGATGTTTCATCATTTTATAACTGTGAATGATGGAATTAACTCAGGATAACGATTTTACATTATATGATTTTCTTGAAGTGCATTTCGAGGATTCTTTTTATTACGATAAGTAAACGTACTATAGAAATCTATTACTGATTGACACCATGCATACTTATGAAGCTCGATATTGCGTACACTGTAGTTGTAAATAGTAACAGTTGGGATTTTTGCCGATTTGAAACCGAGATATTGGGAAGTAAAGACGTCAGCATCACCAAAGAAGCTTTAAAATTCAGATAGATGGAATTTCCAACTACTCGTGGCTTGCCCTCCGAATTTCCAACAAAAGTAAATTTTGGCCAGGATTGGGGAGGGCGAGTGACACGCCCCCCCCTCATGTGTCCACGCCCCTGCCAGAGCATCTTAGCTTACACCACCATCATGCTCCCACGTAAAGAAAAAGTACTTCGTCCAATGGCACAGGTCACGATCGAGCATCCGACCTTTCGAAAGCGAACAAGATTAGCAACAGCTCACCAATTCAGAGCTAAAGTGTATGAACTAATAGTCACCTGAATGGATAGAGCATTGTCGTGTTTCGGGTCTCTGCTGCCAAGGAGATTTTGATGCGACCCTGATCCATTCCTTATTCTACCGGCAGTAATACAATACAGTCACCGTGTGCTGATCACTTTCCACGGACGCAATAATGTTAGATTCCAAACGCTAATTATAGCAATAATCATCAACATTTTAATTAATCCTTGGGCAAGACACTTAACCCAGATTGTCCACATGGGGGAACGATTTATTATTTATTTATTGTTGTTTAAGGTCACATACTTATGCACAATGCCTAATCGTGACCGTGACAGTTTTACGGGTGGAGAAAGCCGGAGTACCCGGAGAGAACCACCGAGCAACGACGAGCAGCGGTCAGCTCTCCAACATCGTAACTCTGAACTCTGCACCACAGCACAGGCAGGGTTAGATTGGTTGAAGACATGCGTACCATCGACGTGCAGTACGCCTCAGTACACAGCGTCATCGTGCCCCCATGTAGGCAGTCGGGGTGAAGTGTCTTGCCCAAGGACACAACGCGGTTGGATTCGAACCGAGGACCTCTCGGCTTGCAGCCTGCACCTCTACCAACTGAGCCACCGCCCCCCCCCCCCCCCCCCCCCAGGGGGGAACGATAACGCTGTGTACTAAGGCGTACAGCACGTCAATGGTGCGCATGTTTTCAATCAATCTAACCCTGCCTGTGCTGCAGTGCGGAGTTACGATGTTGGGGAGCTGGCAGCTGCTCGGTGATTCTCTCCGGGTACTCCGGCTTCCTCCACCCGTAAAACTGTCACCGACACGATAAGACTTTGGCGGTTAAAGTGTCGTTAAACCTTAATAAATAAATAATACTGGTAAACGCATGGGTGGACATTTCTGTCCACGCGTGGATTATGGCCAGTCCACGGCTACTCTACTGTACGAGTCATTTGTCTTTGACACTGAAGTTTTGGTTGACACAATTCTGGGACACACGGCTGGACACCGACACGCCTTATGCGCATGTCAATATTCGAGATGTGTTAAGAAAGGAAGAAAGGAGCACTTCATTTTATCCTTTTGAAGGTATTAAGTTAGAATCCTAATATCTATTCGGAAACCTCACTGGAGTTATATTCAGTACTCCACTTGTTAACCCTTTACCCAACGAATCGGCCGCATCCACCCGCGTAATATGCAAATTCAGCAGTTGAAAAAATATTATTTTTCAAAACATTTCAACAAAACCATATCATGTGAATGTGAACCCTCGTTGGAACGAGCTCATCGAGCTCGTTCCAACGAGGGGTCACATGATATGGTTTTGTTGACATTTTTTGAAAAAATGTTATTTGAAATAATAAATTTTGATATCGTCTGCGTTGGTTAAAGGGTTAATGACTTTTAATCGGAATTTACCCGTGCGGGTTAATTTTAAATGGCCAACTTGATCTGACATTTGATGTCATGTGGCATCTAACAAAGAGCTCATTTTATGAACTTCTCTGTTAGACCCAGCTGCAAATAATACAGCCCGTGCCCCGTGAGAACCCCTCGAAGTGAAGCAGTGCTTGTTTACTGCGGTAACCAAGCTCTGTTTTACTTGTAAAATAGGACCCGGTCATCAGTGCGTAGAGTGGAAGTCCTCTAAAATTGGCAATATGGATACAGAAGATTGAATAAACATGACTTTATACCATGATTACCTATTCTACTATTTTTGAAAAGCCTAGGACATAAATTTTAGCTTTACTCACCAACCGTGAAAATTTACACCTATGGTAGAACTACATCCACATTGACCTTTGGTGACGTCGACCTGAATGCAAACTTGTCTAAATTTATCGCACGTCGCCTCGCGAAGAGTGAAATGGAAGTGTCAATTATTTATTACGTTTTTAAATGGGTTTTCCTCATAAGATGCCAAAAATTAACAAACACGCATTGTCTCATGTTAATAAAACATGCATAACTCGAAATAGTATGTTATTATGTTATTAAAACGAAAAAGGCTCAGTTTGTTTTTTCATTTCGTTTCGGCGATAAAATTGACAGCGGAAGTACCGCCCACCGATGCTCGTGTAAACAAAAACAGATTCGCACGTATGTACGCCTGGTACTCAGTAAAATCGAGAAAAAATAATAGCGACTCTTAATAATCTGACGATGATGGTATAAATAAAATATACCCAAAGTAGCTTGGTGTACCAAATGTTCACCACTCGTGGTGAAGTGGTGTTAACCGCGCGCAGAAGGCTCGCGGTAAACACCACTTCATCACTCTTGGTGAACATTTGGTACACCAAGGTACTATGGGTATATTCTATATTTATCTCCATGTTGGGGTCACGATTAACCATTATGCAGAAATATGTAAACTCAAACACCAATAAATGAATAAATACAACGCGGTACACACATTTTTGAGTAAAGACGTTTGCCGTCCATGAGCAAATAATCACCAAACTGAGAAGGAGGCTTTGCAGTAGTTTAATCCTACAGCTCATCGGGGCCGCAGGATTAAATTATTACTGAATCGCCTCGCAGATAGAAACTATTAACCGTTGTAAACAGTACATTCTGAAAAATCAGATTGGACGAGTCACTTCATTCAGTCATCTGTGGGATGAGTAAATTATTTTTAAATCTTGCTCATGTTTTTAATTTTTTATTTTTATAAAAAATATATATATACATCTCCCTGTAAATATCACGGTTAAAACATGCTAGAGATGACGATGAAATAAACGCCTCAATCAGCCCGCTGCATGGTTCACATTTATTACCATTTTGTCATCCATATCCTGGTATGTTTCGAAAAGGTCTTCTGTTTTATTGCCACCACACTCGCCCCGCCGTGGTCTTCTGTTTTATTGCCACCACACTCGCCCCGCCGAGACAAAGTCTTGGAACTATATAGATGATCGTCATCCGACCACCTTTCGTCCACGCACATGGACTCACTTTTCCAATAACAATACAAAGATTACAGGTGGGGACACGCTTTTGAACATTTCACCACGTTCCACGAGTTAGCAACATTATGAAAAAATCCACATGAGTTGTTTCCGTTAATGATTTTTTTTTGTGAAAAGTGTGCACATGTGGTAAAATAAACGCCCACTCATTAGCCCAAGAACATTAGGTTTCACTAGGGACAAAAATCGGAGAAAGCTGATTTTTTCAGGGAATGTCGAGTACATGTCACTGAACGATTAGACAAAAGTCCCCTAAAATCCCAGTTGAGCTTTTTTATCTACAGCCTTTTTTCGAAAACGCGTTTGAAAAAAATCAAAAAAAAATCGCACGAACTTTGTAACCTCGAATTGATCCAACTGTATTTTTTGTTTACGCGTATTTCGAGCTACATAATGTCTAATATACATTTACCTAGAGGAAAATGTGCATTCTGTGACAATTTCTGCGAAAAATTATTGAAAATTCACAAAAAAGTATCGGATTTACGCAAAAAATGACGATTTTCCTAACGGATTTGCCCAAAGGGTCGTAGTACAGAACGGGATGTTAGTTGGACAGACGATAAAAAATCCACCACCATTTGAAGACTGTTATCATTGCTTACAAAATAGACATTATGGAAGACCCCCTCTGCTTCTGTCCGAGTTCCCCTTTTGGCATAAATTTCTTCAGCATGAGAACTCAACTATTTTCAGGATTGGGACCGAACAGACACGTCTGTGTCTGGCAGCATTAGATCAATAAATATTATTTACAGAATGTACAAAAATCAATAAATAATATTTACAGAATGTACAAATCAATCAACATGGATTAAGTTACATTGACTATTATCAACGCTATATACAGAAATGACATGACCTATGTACATATTATTCATCGAACTCAGAAATTTCCGACAGGACAGTGTTTCTGTGGTTGTTACAAGAATCCGAACTGCAATTACACAAACCTGAGCAAGAGAGTCCTGCCTTCTTACACCCACACCTTTTTGTACAAGCACTCTTGCAACCACAACTGATCAGATTCAGTAGGTTATCGGGGGCACATGGCTTTGTGGCTGCAGTCGGTACAAGAAGTCCATTGTCTAGCGACCACCCCCAATCCGTCGGAGGAAGCGAAGTGCCCAGCCATTGTTGGACCTGGAGATAACATCTGTAGACATGTTGTTGTGCAGCATCGCTGCTTGGTGGGAGTGAGGCTAGGTCGATGGGTTTATTCAGTTTAGATTTTGCTACATAACGCTTGTTAGTGGCATATCTATATTGGTCGAGAGAGGAAACAGTTTTACTCCCGTATAAGATCAGGAGAAGTTGTTCCCCGGCAGCGGCTACTGCACTTGGTGTACTGTCATCCGCCAAAATTGTGTTGACATACTGTTGTGAGTCGCTAGTAACATCGGAGACAATTGTACTGAATACTTTCTTCTTACCAACTCAAAAGAGTGCAGAAGTAGTGTCACAACCACTTATAGAATGTGCTACAAGGAGGTTGCTTCTATGGTCACCCATTTTGGTTGCTATTTCTCTAACTGAAACTAGTAAGTTTGGGGTAATGGAATACATCATGTGAATATTACATCCCGGTTGAACTCGAGAGGTAAGAATGACTAACAAGTCTGTCTGTTCCCACAACGACAACATTGTTGTCATCTTGAGCGATGTCAAGTGCAGTTTCGGCTATCAGTACATCAGCATCAGCCTCGGCCTGCTTGGACTGAATATTGATAGCAGATAGCTCCTGCATTAGAAGATCGATCAGTTGGGTTTTGTTCTTGGCATTTGCAAGGAAATCGGATTGGGGTGTGGTGGCTGGTAACTCGGGTGAGATATTGATATCAATGGAATACCTGTCTTTAGATCTACGGGCTTGTTCCATGCCCTTTGTCGACATTGTACAAGCATAACCATCAAAAACAACCACGACGTTCGCCCCAAAATGTCTCACTAGATAATTGGAATATGATGTACATATGTCCTTATATGACGACTGTTTAGGCCATACAACTGCCCTCAATAAAAATCCACCATCTACAACAAACTGCCCTCAATAAAAATCCACCATCTACAACAAACAGAGAATGTTCTGGGATTTTAGTTTGCTCGGAACCGTATGTTTTGAGGATCTTACCGAGCGTGCTTTTCTGTGTCTTGCTCATTCCAGCAGAATCAAGCAATGCTGGTGGTTTCGGGGCGAGTTCATATTTGAGATACTCTTCCATCTCTGCTTGTGACTGAATAACACATGTGATGCGGTTGAACAGAAGTGTGGGGTCAATCACTACCTTACTTCCACGGACTTTGATGCTATTTGCCATCGATGCGAAAGACTTCACAGTGTCAACACGTCGTAGTTTGATGCTGTTGAACGTTTTGCTTACAACATTCGATACGCAACATTCACCAATTTTGCGAACTTGGTCACAGTTCACAGTTTCGTCGGCCACAAGCCCGGTTGCTACAGAGACTAATTGTAGTGGATCTCTATTCTGAAAGGGGGAATGCACTCTGAGCCAGTTCAATAATTTGGTGATATCATTGGCATCAGTCAATTGTGAACTTTGACGGAGATCCCGATGTTGTTCGCCATGACCAGTGTGAACATGAACAAAATTTTCGAGAGCATTACATATCGGAAGGCAAAGAGGTAGTCCATGTACCCATTTCGCAACAGTGCTATCGGTTATTCCCCTGCCATGTGTGAGACCACCAGGGAGCTTGAACATTCTCATTAAACACTGCTCTATGGTCTGATCAGAATATATCCCGTCCCAGAATTTATCTGAGCGCCTTATGGTAAAGTAACCTTTCTCAGTGAACAACTTCAAATCATCCTGTTGCATTATTTCTGTTGGCTCGTTCATCTGCTGCAAATAGAGATGAGAAATGTTTGCGTATGCAAAATGACCACCTGCGTGAAATACTGGAATCATATTGCGAACACAATATGTGTGGAGTTCCCAGTCGCCTGTGCGCTCTGCTCTCAAGAACAACTGGAGAAGACCTATTTGCTCGTAGTATTGTACCCAAAGCTTTCCTGTGCGTCCTACGGACGCATTCTGGAGCAGTTCGTGTAATTTTGACAGTAGATGGTTGACACTTTCTTGATTGACAGCGTCAGCTGTTGTACAGTCACCTCTGGCAAGTCCACAGAATATTTCATTGACTTCTGTGCAGTCTATGTTATCTAGTGTTCGGCTTTCTTCAAACACAAGTTTTGTAATGGCAATTTGTGTTAGCAAATGGGCACGAACTGCTCTTGAATATGCATGACCACTGATCAAATGATGGATTGACCCACCAGCGTAAACAGTCCCCCAAAGTTCATCCAAGCCGCTACCAGCCATGATCGAACCAATTGCCCCTAAATATGATATAATCATATGGAAGCCGCCGAGTCTAACGAAACATTACATGCCAATGCATCTTGAGTGAAGGCGAACACCACATTATGTGATTCAATCGAACATGGAAATTGAAACGATGATGCTATAATACGGTATTTGAATGAGAAAAGTCGATGCCGTTTGAATTTGAGTTTAGGGGGTATGGTTAATATTTCACACGTTTCACCAGTTCATTATGGAATAAATGACTATTGTTATATATCATTATAAAGCCACTGCTTTTCTGCAATTTTTGATATATAATTTAACTCCCAAAGTAGTCGTAGATTTGATTTAATGGACGTTGTGTACCGTTGTGTGTATGAAAACAATAAATTTTTTTTCGTAATTTTGTACATTTTCGTGAATATTTCACCATTGAGTGTGAGGATTGGTACAAAGTTGGCATTTTCTGTTGGGGATATGTATTCTCAATATAATTCAGCACGATATTTATGATTTTCACCCTACTAAGGCGAATAAGAATGAGAAACATGGAGCTGGGTCGAATTTTTTTTAAAATTTTTTTTTTTCATCAAAAATACGCTATAACTAAAAAAGCTCAACTCGGATTCGCAGGGACTTTTCACACTTTATCCGCAGTGTGTGTCCCGGAAACATATAAAAAAATCAGCTTTCTCCGATTTTTTTCCTTACTTTCTCATTTTTATGTCTAATGTGCCTGGACTACATATCACTTCAGAGCGATGAAACTTTACAGAATTATTGCCTATACATTGTTGGCGTGTAACATGCATATATAAGTCTGCTTTCTCGAAAAACTGTCAGTGATCCACTTGGAATATTTAGGTTTTTTTAAGGATAGTGTACTTATACTCAAATCAACTCCTACAACTTGGAATATTCAGGGTTTTTTTTGAAGGATAGTGTCCTTATACTCAAATCAACTCCTACACTTTTCAGTTTAGAACGGTAGAACCTTGCAGAAATCAGTTACTAGAACCAATTTTATGCCCCTTTCATGGCTTCATTTTCAAAATGTTTCTCTGTAGTGAATTTCCAACTGGGGGAGGGACCGGGGGGTCCCTCCCCAGTTGCAAATTCACTATCCTACACCCCCCCCCCCCCCCATCGGAAACCTCTAGTCACGTCGCTCCCTACAGTTGAACCATTTCCTGGCTTTATCAGTGAATTTAGAGAAACCGTTAGACTACGAGACGATGAGTTTTTCCGTCGTCAATTTGAGCGGCACACCACTTTCAGACACTAAACGTGCATTACTTTCTAAAGTGATTAAATTTACGCCCACCCCGGCCTCTCTCTAAAGGAAAGCATAACGTTTTTGATAGAACCATGCGTCTTACAGAACATTTTCACAAAGAACATTCTGAAGTAAATTATGAAGTGCTTAAGTTCATGAAAAGATCAGACTGGACACCACCTTTTAATAAGAAAAAAACACCCCGGACCAAGGTTTCTTCTGTAATCTTACTGCCGCGGAACGAGAAGCAATGCGCGAATTGAAATCAGATTCCAGGATTGTTATACGTCAGGCAGACAAAAAGGGTCTGCAATGGTAGTTATGAACAAGGCAAGATATCTGGCGGATACCGACAGCTTAAAGATGAGAATGTCTATAAGCGCGTTGGACGTAACAGCTGTGATATTGAACATGAAATTACTAAATTACTTGGGGAGATGTACCAACAGAACATTATCTCTGATGATATGCATGGCTACGCACGGACAAGGGATACAGAGCTTGCTCGGTTCTACCTACTTCCTAAAATTCGCAAGATGTGAGAACCTGGTCGGCCCGTGGTGTCGGCTTGTGGCTCTCCCACAGAAGAGGTTTCCGAATTAGTGGGTCATATTATACAACCTATGTGCCTAGCATACCTTCATAGTTACGTGATACTGACGACTATTCACAAGATCAGGGCACTGGAACCCTTCCCAGCCGGGGCTATCCTTACGACGGTGGATGTAGTGGTTTGTATCCAAGTATACTACATATAGATGGCCCGATAGCCCTAAGAACGTTCCTGACTGAGCACCATGTTCTTCCCGAGACGGTGGACGGAGTCTGTAGAATGGCTGAGATCGTGCCCACACGTAATGTGTTTGAATTTAACCCAGAATATTTTCTGCAGATTTCGGGCATGGCCATTGGGACGAAGATGGCATCATCCTATGATAATATTTTCATGGGCATTTTTGAAAGAATGTCCTGTCGTCTTGTCCAATTTCGCCGGATGTATTGCTTCGGTTTATAGATATTTTATTGGTTTGGGCTGTAGGGGAGGACAAACTTCTGAGGTTTCTTAACTTTATGAACAGTATACATCCTTCCATACAATTCACTAGTGATTATTCGAGGCGCACGATCCACTTTCTTAATGTTTCGGTTATTCTTCAAGACGACAGTGAAATTTGTACAGATTTATATACTAAACCCACGGATACTCACCAATATCATCCACACAGCCAGTCACTCAGGATCCTGCTTATTTGTTCAATTATCACTGCGAAGATTCGTTATGACGAACTTGCATATTATCTGGTCCGCAGAGGATGCAGTGGGAAGAAAGTTGTGGTCATGATTAGCCATTGTGCAAAAAATATGTGACCTTAAATACCAATACATAAATAAATAAATAGGAAGAAAGCTAAGGCTCAAGTTGAACAGGCCATCACCACTTTTCAACACCCACAGCCTGAGCCTATTTCTGATGCCACCACGCGGGATTTACTTTACTGCAGAGTTTCACCCTGAACTACCTGACATGAAGGGCATTTTATGTAAATATCTTCCCACTCTGCACCAGTCTGAAAGAATGAAGGAGGCGCTTCCATGTGCTCCCGTCGTTAGCTTTAGACAGCCTTCCAATTTGTCGGAAAATACTGGTTAGAAAGAATATGGATACGGACTGAAATATGCTAAATGGCTTATATATAACATTTTCTGTCCTTGCAAATTGCAGTACATGGGACAGACTAATAATTTACGCAAGAGAATGAATGGACATAAGAGTGATTTGAGAAAGTGTTTAGGGAAAACGATGTATAAAAGTGACTGTTCTCATATTTAAGAACAACCCAAGTGTCACTCACAAGACACCTTCAAATTTCAAATTTTGGAGACGGTTTGTACTTACTCCACTAGAAAATTAGGTGCCCTTTTGAACCAAAAAGAAAAGCAGTGGATTTGGAAATTAGAAACATTGGTGCATAAAGGGCTTAATGTTAATGACGGTTTTCACACCCAAACAACGCAAACAAATTAGCAAGTGATCAGCGACTGTGTTAACCACTGTTCCGTTTTTTGCGTGGATTACTGATTGTTTGCGTTTACACCTTCATCTGTGTACGGTGGGTGCTGGACGATATCCATTATTACGCTGCCCGAATAGTAACTTGTCTAACGAGATCAGTTTCTAAGGAGAAGCTACTACTTGGGCTTGGATGGCTTTCACTCGAAAAAGGGAGAACGGTTAAAACTATGAGCACCTTTTACAAAATTGTACACGGTAATGCACCTAGGGTTTTGCGAAATTTGGTGAATCTGTCCCCTACAATCTAAGAAGGGCCAGTGATTTTATGCCATACAATCTGAGGACTGAGTTATTAAAGAAAATCGTTTTTTCTTATGTGTGCAGCTATCTGGAGTAACTATCACACCTAACCGAGGGGATGGGGGGGGGGGGGGGGCTGCCCACTTTTTGCCGGGCCATGTTTTTTTGTATGCATATATTTTAACACTGCCAATGACTGGTGCAGCAAGGGGGGGATCCACCGCCTCCCCCATATTTTCGCCAGCTATGTTTCTCTCGTACTGGTTCAGTTTCGATGGATTTCGGATCATGTTTTTGCAATAAGTGGCAGAAAACGCTAAAATGTATACAGTCTGGTAAAAAATCGGCTAACTGAAATAGATCGTAATCTTACAGACATACAAGTACCAAATCCACCCCAGTCAAGATAATCCACAGACAGTATAATTGCTGTTAACGTCTGGTAAAGCATACAGGTGAGATCTATTTGTCAACTTTGGTCGTTACCTGCATGCTTTACCGACGTTTTTTAACGGCTCTCAAAGTGCGAAATCTTTCAAATACATCTGAAAAATCTAAAAATATCCGCTCAAGTGCATGGAAATGGGGATTTTGGGACCCTGGAATTTGAAATTTTCGTACGGCGACCATACATCGCCCGGTCCAACCTCCCCCACCCCCACACACGCACACACACTTTGAAAATCGTTCCGCCGCCCCTGTTCCCGACAACATTAAGAATAGCCAATCAGTCCAATTGTTCAGAAGTTTAATCTCAAGAAAAACGTACAGGTAACCACCATCTTATTATGGCCTTGGCAAAAGAAAAACTAATATCTTACACTGTATGTGGTGATCTCAATTCAGACAAATATGCAAATTATATTTCTGATTCCGCGGATTGCTTTTGTGGGGATGGGATTGAAGATGCAAATCACTTTTTCTCCTGCAATATTACACTAATATACGCGCTATGTTTTTGCAGATTTAGAGTAGGTCTACAGGAAGTTGAACAAATTTTATATGGGGATACACGTTTATCCAGGGCTGGGAGCAGTTAACCTTTCAAACGTTAACGTGTTAAATTATTTTAACAACGTTAAAAAAATGTAAGCAGGTTAATAACGTTTAACTTTGAAGATTATAATTGTATAACATGTTGCACTGCGTCGTTATCTTGTGTTAACCCAAGCCGGATCGCGCTTGCCGATGACGTCAAATTTTGCGCCAATTGACGAAATTGAAGAACACGAATAATTCAGATGTCCGTAGCCCTCATACCAACGTTGGCGAAGTTGGCCCGCCAATATTTGACGATACAGCAATATCAGCTTCGTCCGAATGCCTATTTTCCATGTAAGGACTGGTATTCAAGAAACGGCGGATGTCTCTTTCTAAGGATACGGCCGCAGCGATTGTACTCTTAAATGAAAATATCGTTAAATGTTAGAATTGACGATAAACTGAGAGAACTATCTTAACTACTCGTCCCCTGAGTTCCAATGTGTTCTTTGTGCCAGTAGGCTGCCAGTAGGCACATAGAACACATTGGAACTCAAGAGACGAACTGTACGTAAGTTCAATTATATTCAAATTCAAATCAATAAAAATGGCCGAAGTTATTAAAATTTTGTTCATTTTAACATTTAACGTCATTTAACTCGTTAACGCAGAATTATTTAACACGTTAACGTGTTAAGGAAAATTTTAACTCCTCCCAGCCCTGCGTTTATCAAATGAAAAGAACAAGGTTATTTTTTGCCAGTGTATTGATTTATATCAGATTCGAAGAGATTTAATAATATATGGAACAGATGAAAAGATGTTGAATACTTCGAGTTACAATGGGCCAATACTGTAAAACGTTCACAGCTGTGTCTTCCAAACTGGTATTTGTTTTCGACGGCCGCTACAAAGGATATATTCTTTGTCACTGGTTGAAACAGCATTACGATATTGCGGCAGCTAAATTATCGCTCCTTCCAAAATCCTAATGGTTATTTTTTTCGAAAGTTATTTATATTCCTAACCTTTAGAAGTTTATGAAATCAGTTGTGAGAATTTTAGCGTGTTCGTCGCTTGTCGCATGGTTCATGCGGCTGCAAAATTAGTTACAGACAACTCTTTCGAGAAAGGGTATTATTATTATTATTATTATTATTATTATTATTATTATTATTATTATTATTATTATTATTACTTCGCTGTGCGTTCAACCTGATGTTGGATATTTGCAGAGAGAGTTAACCTGCTTCATAACATGAGGTGTGAGAAAACTGGGTTGTGGTAATTTATAATATATAATCTTTAATAATTAATATTTAAAATCTAATACAATTTTCATTTTTCTCTCTCTTTTTTGTTCTTTTTGTTCTCCTCTTCTCGTTGTTTTGTTCTCATTTAAATAAGAATTGTATTATATGTTAATATTACTACGGTCTATCGTCATCGTCACTCAAGTGTTTTGTTTATGTACTGGGAGAGATAAAAAGAACAACAACCCAGACAATACACAGACTAATATTGTAACTGAAATTATTTCCAAATGAAACAAAATACTGCATTTTGATTGGCTGAGAGGTACGGTGTAACTTGCAATCCACAGTTGCTTTTTTTACACCGTGTTTAACAAGAATATGCAAGAGCAAGCTATATGGCTAAAAATTTACCCATTTTAATTATTAATTCATACCTTCTGCTCGGTTATGTTAGAACAAAATAAAAATACAGGAAATTTAATATTTATGTGCAATAAAATATTACAGATATGGATGTCATTGGAACTGGCTCATTGAGCCAGTTCCAATGACATCCATATCTGTCTGGTTTTGTTTAAGAAACTTGCAAAGTACAAATTTTCTGTCAGTTTCTGCCCACAATGTATGTTAAAGTATTAAGTGCACCAAATTCTTGGAAATAAATCCATTATCCTTGTGTTTTCCAGGGTGTATGTAAATTTACACCGGTTTGGGAACTCATACGCCGTTCGGCTTCGCCTCAGGATGTATAAGTTCCCAAACCGGTGTAAATTCTCACACACACTGGAAAACACAAGGATAACTAATAGTATTCTAGGACAACAGAAAACAAGCTTCAGTGGCTTCGTTGGCTCCAATCTTACAGCATTGGATTTCAAACTGTCAAAGTACCATGGTAAAACATGTATTCAATTCATGTGTGTTAGTCCTCCTACAGTACAGTCGACTGGTCGCAATCCACGCGTGGGGAATGATGTCCACGCATGCGTTTACGAGGTAATAAAATCGTCATCACCAAAATTTAAACTAATGAACCCCCGGGTGCAACCCGATGCTTCATTAACCCTTTACCCAGCGCAGACAATATCAAAATTTATTATTTTAAATATCATTTTTTTTTAAATATTCAACCAAACCATATCATATGACCCCTCATTGGAACGAGGGGTCGCATGATATGGTTTGGTTGGCATTTTTTGAAAAATAATATTTTTTTCAGCTGCTGAATTTACATATTACGCAGGCGGATGTGGTCTATACGTTGGGTAACGGTTTAATTAAATTTTTGATGATTATTCCTATGACTGATGTTTTTAATCTAATACTACTGCGCCCGTGGAATATTGCCTACCTATTTCACACCGTTTACCGATGTCTCCAAATTAGAGACGGTGTAAAGACATGAAGATAAATTTTCTGTGCCTCTACTACATTTGAGAGACTAACTTCCATAATAACATGACCATAGAAATACAAAGAAAAGGCATGGCAATAAAACATAACAGGATAAGGCTGTTATTTCTAGTTTTAATATGCCCAAATTATGGCAAAACGGTGTCCCCAAAATAAATGAATTTAAAGGCCTGCGGTACCCGTGGAAAGTGACCAGTCCACGGCGGCCGTCCTATATGCACACACAGTTAACTACAAAGTTCGGTTGTCACGCCAACGTGTAAGAATGAATGTGGAAATAAATTATTTTTCACCTTGGAAGTGTTTGGCACCTCAACAGCATCCACTGAGTCGGCCAGTTAGAATTTGAGAATTAATTTTCTGCTTTATCAGATCTGAAAGAATAATTAAGTTGGTGAACATTTTACTGCATATTGCGTGGTCGATTCGATGGGTTTTTCTCTTGGTCTTTTGAATATAACCAATTTCGCAATGTTTCGTTTCCATCGGAAGAGAAAATGAAATAATTATAGCTTTCCTTTCCTATTTGCATTTCGATTCATTTGCGAAAATCAGATAACGCTAGAATTTCTCTTTTTTCTCTACGCCGTACTTTTTATGCACACCTAATAAAATGTCATGTGGCATTTTTTTCCCAATTTTCGGAGGGGCAGTAATTGTTTTTTTACAAAGTGGTCTAACAAAGCATGTTTATCTGGAATTTGATTAAGACTCTAATCGATCGATGACAATCGGAATACTTAGGGAGTTGACAGAAGTTAAATAGTTTTGACCCATTCTCGTAACCAGCTCACTGTGGGATATAAGCGGTTTTCTGCGGCCGTTCTAACATTGACTTTCAGTCCTACTCGGAAGGTAGTTCACCCCAACTCATGTCGTGTCGTCTGTCGGAAACACTGTTGGTCGACCGAATGCCAACATTTTTTTTCGACTGTCGTCATTTTGAGAACAAAGTTAACCATCTAACAAATCTACTATTTTCATTTTATCTAACAATCAATTTGCACCCCAAAACGCGGAAAAAAAACGTTTGTATCCCCCCCCCCCCCCCCCTCCCCCGTTCCGATTCCGTATCAGACAGATTTATCTTCCGGTAAACGCCTCAATATCACATATATGCATTGTTATTACGAATTAAAACATGTAATTCAAAATTTTGACCAATTCCAATCCAGTTTAAACTGAAAAACGGGGGAAACGGGCTTTATGTAACAGGATTGTTAGATAAATGTACTATCATGACCAAATGCACGTCTTGTAATTTGTATCAGATTCTCGGTCGTGTTTACAATCGGATTACAACTCGTACTGGCGGGCTCGTTGCGATTTAATTGTAAACACGACCTCGAATCCGATACAAATTACAGGGCACGCACACAGGAACGTGGCGACAGGGTGGTGCGGGGTGTATCACCCCCCCCCCCCCCCCCCAATCTTGGCCAAAATTTCATTTCGTTGGAAATTCGGAGGGCAAGTCATGAGTAGTTGGAAATTTCATCTATCTGGATTTTAGAGCTTCTTTGGCGATGCCGATGTCTCCTTTGCTTCCCCAATTTCCAACTCGGTTTCAAATCGGCAAACATTCCAGCTTTCACCATTTGCAACGCAATATCGAGCTTTGATAAGTATGCATGATGTCAATCTGTATGAGATTTCTATAGTACGTTTATTTATCATAATAAAAAAATCCGCGAAATGCACTTCAAGAAAATCACATCATGTAAAATCATTATCCTGAGTTAATCCCATCATTCACAGTAACAAACTGATGAAACATCGAGAATTGGTCATTCCTGCATAAGATCTGATTTAATGTCAGGACACTGTGAATTGTTCAAAGTTCTAAGCTTGAGCATTTGTTAAGCACATATTCAATTCCTAATAGAATTCCAAATAATAACAACCTGGTAGTTCTATCATAAATGCCATTTTAGTTACTAGAATTAATTTTATACCCCCTTCCATCGCTTCAGTTTCAAAACTTTTCTCGGTAGTGAATTTCCATCTACGGGGAGGGACCGGAAGGGGGATTTCACCCTCCTGGTCTGTCCCACTAGTTGGGAATTCACTACCATACACCCCCCCCCCCCCCCCCCATCCGGAAACATCTAGCCGCGTCCCTGCATGCATATGGTTATGATAATGTATATTTTCAAAAATATCCCTGTGTTTCATATACCCTTTGTAACAAATAGTATGAAAGTACCAGTAAAAAGTTATGACAATTGAGCAGTCATGTACATGAAAAACATTCATATATTATTATTATGTTAAAGAATTACTTTCGTTAAACGAAAAGTAATATAATAATAATAAATGATTTTCCAGGGCGTAAAACCACAAATAGTGCTCTAAAACTCTTGACAGAAATAAATACACTTTTCTGAAATAAAGAGTCACATCTGTTTTGGTTGCCTCTTAGAGAGGTTCAGGAGAATGCTTCAGTAAATAGGAAAGTTTTAAGATTTCTTTTGAAGACATCGAGACTTTCTGAAATTCTGACACTAATTGGCAGGGAATTCCACAATCTGGGACCCACGATGGAGAACACACGATCACGAGCCTGATTTAGATCCGCTAAAAGGTACAACTAGTTGAATTTGTTTTTTTGATCCGAGACTGCGTGATGGTTTATATACAGTGGGGAGCTCTTGTAGATACACTGGAGACAGATTGTGGATGCATTTGAATACTAAGATCAATATTTTGAAATCAATTCTCTGTTTAACTGGAAGCCAATGTAGTTGTCTTAAAACAGGTGTTATGGGTTCAGAGTGTTTGGTACCAGTAATTATCCTAGCAGCTGTATTCTGAACTTTTTGAAGCTTCTGAATCAGGCACTGGCGCAGCCCCACTAACACCGAATTACAATAGACTAGTTGTGAGGTGATGAAGGAGTGCACAAGTTTTTCAAGTGCTGACTGGTTAAGATAAGGTCGCAGTCTTTCAACATTACGAAGCTGTCAGTAGCATTTTTGACATATTTTATTGATATGGATGTCTAGTTTTAAATTTGAGTCCATAATCAGTCCAATATTCCTGGCCGATTCACTTTTCATAGTGATGTTGTTTCCAACCAGAATTGATGTAACAGAGGATGCAGGCATGCGAACCCCGGATATCACTACGAATTCAGTTTTAGAGTCATTCATTTTCAGTTTAAAGTCTACCATCCATTCCCGCACAAGATTTATGCAAGTTTCCATGTTATTGACTGCGACGAATGAGTCACTTGGAACAGATGGGTTGAATGTGATGTACAGTTGGGTGTCGTCTGCGTACAGATGCTCTGATGCTTTTTAAGAAGGCGACCTAGAGAAGAAGTGTACAGAGTAAACAAGAGTGGCCCAAGAACTGAGCCCCGAGGAACACCACACTTTAACGTCCTGCTTTCTGAACCGATCTTATTAATATATATTTGTTGACTGCGACCTTCTAGATATGATGAAAACCTCGATAAGACAGTTCCGCATATGCCATGCTGTGTCAATGTCTGCATGACAATACCATGGTCGACTGTGTCGAATGCTGCTGACAAATCCAAGAGAACTAGCAGTACAGCCTTACCCTCAGACACTGATTTAACAAAGTTATTGTTGACTCGCAGTAAGGCTGTTTCTGTACTGTGGTTGGCTTTATATGCAGACTGGAAAGGCTCTAAAAGATCAGTTTTCATGCAGATGATTTTTGAGTTGTAAAGCAGCAACTCTTTCCAACAATTTAGACAGGAAAGAGAGGTTCGATACTGGTCGATAATTCTTCAGGTTGTCAGGATCAAGAGATGGTTTCTTGAGTGGTGTAACAAGTGTTTTTTTCAATGGGTTTGGAGCAAACCCCTCATGTAGGGATGCAGATATAATAGATGTTATGGCTGGCAGAAGATAATATAACCATAGTTAACCCTTTACCCAACGTAACGGCAAAAACTGGACACCGCTATTTTCAAAACTCGCCAATTAATTTACATTATTTTTTCATTTTTTGTCTCAAAAACATATGTTATGACCTCTCGTTGGAACGAGCTCATCGAGCGCGTTCCAATGAGGGGTCATAACCTATGTTTTTGAGACAAAAAATGAAAAAAAAATTAGTTATTTAAGAATATTTTTTGCAAGTGTCGACTGCTTTTCATGTTACGCAAAAGGTTGCTGGTGGAGTGCTTGATGCCCATATGCTGGTATGAAGGTACAGGAACGTAAAGGCTTCACGCTCTGTACATGTATTTCATATTATCTTTGAAGTGAAATTATATCATTTGTGTGTATTCTCCCATAAACTGTAACAAGACAAAACACACGAACAAATTGTAGCAACAATAATTTGGCACTCTACGGTTAAGAAGTAAAAGTTGTTTCCACATTTCAAAGCTGAACTCCAAGTCTGGCTCTTATTATTAAATGCTTTGGTCGGTCCTTGCTTGTGACCATTCCATCGACAATGAATACGGGTCTGCTGTTAGAGCTTGAAAGTTTTGACTTTTCAGATTCGGTTCGGTTTCAGGAAAAAGCTGGGGTCGATTCCATTTTCTCTTTGTGATCAGAACACGAACATATGGTAAACAACATTTCAGACTCCTTAAATTGAAACAAAACACAAAAGTTTGTACGACACAATACTCCCCACATAAAAACCCTGTCTGAAAATATCGTCAAGCCTATTGAGACAAAAACAACATAAATTCTCTAGTAGGGTAACAAATCGTCCCCTGCGTTCCAATGTGTTCTATGTGCCTACTGGCACATAGAACACATTGGAACTCAGGAGACGAAATGAATAAATGTTATCTAATTAATGCTGTGTTCTCATTGCCATACCGTCGCCTGAGTGCTAGAATGTTCTATGTCCCATATGGGACATAGAACATTCTAGCACTCAGGCGACGATACTGTGGAAACGTGAATACGACGTATTCGCCCCTTTTCCGGATAGACTAATTGTCAAGAGTCGATAGAGGCAGCTACTCCAGTTCCCTCCCAGGGACGAGGGGGGGGGGGGGTGGGGTGGTGATGATCCTGGCTAAAAATTTCCTATAGTTGGAAATTAGGAGGGCAAGTCATGAGATGTTGAAAGTTCCATCTGTCTGGATTTTAGAGCTTGTTTGGTGATCCTGATATCTCCTTTACTTCCCAAAATTCCAACTCTGTTTCAAATCGGCAAAAATTCTAACTCTTACTATTTAGAACTACAGTGTACGCAATATCGAGCTTCACATGTATGCATGATGTCAGTCAGTACGAGATTTCTATAATATGTTTACTTATCGTAATAAAAAATATCCTCGAAATGCACTTCAAGAACATGACATCATGCAAAATCGTTATCCTGAGTTAATTCCACCATTCACAGTTATAAAAATGTCGAAACATCGAAAACTGATCACTCCTGCATAAGATCTGTTTTAATGTTAAAACAGCGGTAATTGCTCAAAGTTCTCAGCTTGAACATTTGTTTAGCACACATTCAATTCCAAGAATAATACCAACTAATAATAACATCTGATAATACTATCATAAATGTGTTGGCATTTCAGTATAGAATTAATTTTATGCCCCTTTCATGGCTTCGTTTTCAAAACTTTTCTCGGTAGTGAATTTCCAACTTGGGGGAGGGACCGGAACCCCTCCACCCCCCCCCCCCCCCCCGCCCCCAGTTTGAAATTCACTACCCTACACCTTCCCAATCGGAAACCCCTAGCCACGTCCGTGTTCGCTCCCGGTAATGTAGTTTGATCTGTTTATGCCAAACAGAGTAAAACTGTTTGACATATTTTTGCCGGGTCTTGCGGTTCGGTTTTCTGGTTTGCCGTAAAATCCGGAACCGAACGGGAAAACCGTCCAGATATACTGGCCGGCCCTTGTTCTGTCTTAGTGATCCCAGTTCATGGCATAAGGTATCACTGTAGTAAATATTTGAAATAAAGTAATTCAAACTTTCTTAAACATCAAAGAGCACTATATTCTTGAAACAAATATCTGATTCGTCCTCTTTGGAAACATATTTTCTAAGGTTTCGCTCTGTTTGTCAGAATGGGTGTATCTGTGGGGGATTAAAACCAAAATTGTTAAAGTATTCTTATGGATACTCAGGGACCGATCAGTACTATTTAATATACGCTCTAGCCTCGGAGCCTATTTTTTCAATTCACGCGCCAGATTTCAATTTACGGAGTCACACTGCTGTTTGTAACACACACTGCAAGTATGTAATAGCTCTCGTCATTTTCATTTAGTACACTATAGTAAACATTAATCTTCACTGTGGTTTCTGATCAAGGCTTGGCTGCCTATTTAGGCAGCCAAGACTTGATCAGAAACCACAGTGAAGATTAATGCTTGGTAATTAAGATTTGAAGTATTAACTTAAGAACTCTACAGCAATGATAAATGATAATCATATATATAATACATGTAAGAGTGTCTCTCTCGATTATCCATCGAAAGAATATCAAAATATGATCTGAGAAGTTACGCGCCAACTGAGAAGCCTATTTCTGAGATTTAAGAGCCAGGTCCTGATGTTTCAGAACCAAATACGCACTGGCGCATGCCCAGGTCGGTCCCTGGATACTTGTAGCACAAGCACAACACTACAGAATCAATATTTGATTGTTTTAGGAATTTTAACAATGTTATGAGATACCACAGGAGAATACTGTTGGAAACAATCAGTGTTTTATGTTTTGCCAATGCCATACCGATGACTCTTGAAGACCTAACGGAGAAAACACTCAAAACAGGGTCTTTTTTACAAAAGTTGCAAAATATTCATCAAACACAACATGAAATGTTTTCAGAAGCCACAATGTGATTTAAAAACTATCACAAATGGGAAATTCAATATCACGAAAGGTTTGTTTTGTGTCAACATCAATTAATTTATGACTTATATCACATTTGTTTTATGAAAAGTGACATACCGTGGGAGGGGGCACATTACCACACCAGTAGGTGGAATAAAATTTGATATCAGTTGTTAGGATAAAATGGCTTGTCTGTTGATATTGGTGAATTATATAGCTGCAACCCCAGTTTTTGAAACAAAATTGACATTTATATTGTTTTGTGGGGTGCGGGCGGGGGTGGAACACTATTTCCCTTGCAGTATGGTTGAATAAGACATTCTTTTTCAAAATGTGTTGTGTGCTGATGCAGGGTTTAGCTTTATTTGGGGATTAGGGTAGTTTTCAAAGAAAGCTGTGAATTCTTATCCCTCTCAGCTTACGCATTAGATAACAGAGTATAAAAATCTACTGGAGGCAACACCTGTTTTTAAGCCAGTTTGACACAGTTTGAACACTTTTCTGTAAAAGAACAAATTTCCCATATTTTTGACTCAGCAGAAGCCAAAAGTCGAATTCTAATGCAGAAATGAGTCTTCAATCACATAAAAGAGGTAAAATGTATCTTTGGTAGGGTTGGGTTGATTATAGGTATCACTCTAGTAATTGTTTGAATAAGAGTAACCCGCCTTGAAAAAATGCAATTGGAAATGATGCAGTCTCCAAAACGAAGCAACCTTGTGAAAAGATATTGAGTCAAAAAAGAAAGTATAATAAACTTTGAGGAGCAATTTATTTAGTATTATCGACTTTAATCCCAAACAAATTATTGTAAATTCATATTTCGAGTCTAGCTGTATGAATTTGCATAATTTCATGTTCTTACTGTTGCCAGCGTCACGTCAAGACGTCGCAATTCAGACATGGGGTGAAATTAAACGTTCACATATGCAGTCAATAGCGTGTATGTCCACCGTTTGCCTCTTGGATGGCAAGACACCGATGGCGCATGGACCTAATAAGTCTCGGGATGTCACCCTGTGGTATTGCGTTCCACTCCTGCCTTAGAACATTACGTAAATCACCTAACGTCTGAAATCGTGAAGTCGTACCCGACGGTGCAATTAATCCCAAAGATGCTCGACTGGCGACAAAACGGACGAAAGTGGGGGCCAGGGAAGAAGTTCGATGTTCTGCTCATCAAGAACGTCAAGACAGATGCGCGCCACGTGACATTGTCTTGCTGGAATAACTGCAATCCGACGTTAGCGTTGAACAACGGGACAACAACAGCGTTAAGAATTTCGTCCCTATATCGCTGTCCATTCAGATTACTATCGATGAAAATCAACTGCGTTGGTCAAGGGAATTCCTGCCCAAACCATTACACTACCCCCGCCGAAACGGTCGCATTCCCGCACGCATGCATTAGAAAACCGTTCTCCTCATCGGCGATACATTCCTGTCCTACCATCAGCGCACCGTAGACAAAATCGTGATTCATCACTAAAAAGAACTGTGCTCCAACGCTGCTGAGTCCAGCGAACACGCTGGCGTACCCATTCCGTTGGATAAGGATTGATCCGTGGTATGGACGCCTGCGGCGGATGCCTTGTTCAGCGAGTCTGTTGCGGACAGTTTGTGCACTGATTCTATAGTTAGTTCTATCAGGAGTAATTGCTGCTGCCCTCGTCGCCGGAAGGAAGCGATCCCGCAAGTGAGACGTCCTGATGTGTCGGTCTTGTGCAGGGGTCGTAACTCTTGGTCGACATGAACGCGGTCGGTCGGCAGTAAATCCAGTGGTTCTGTACCTTCCAATGAGACAGTAAATAGTGGCCACAGTGACTCCAAACTCAGCACCGAGCTCACTTGGAGGTATCCCAGCCTCATGCATACCAATGGCACGCAACTTCTAATTTTCGGTTAACCTAGGTATTTTTAAAAATGCCGGAAGACGAAAACTAGCGTGTTTTCTCAATAACTCAGGCTCTCTAGCACAACATGACACAAAGAAACTCGTCGGTCACCTATTAAATTTGACATTATCGGTTAGCACGTGCTATTTTGAAATCCGTAGCAAAATTGTATACGATTGGGTCATTAAACTCTTTGCGCGACTTCTTGTCCACAAACATGCAACATTAGAACTATTATATTTCATCCTTTATGCTATTTTATTACATTTGTTTCTATTACTCTTTTTTTGACTCAGTATATGTTATTTCTATAAACATTTGAAGCATTCTACTGCCATCTTGCGTTATTGTTGAATATTCTAGATAAATAAAGAGGGTGATTTGAGATCTTTTTGGACCTAAAAAATACAATTGACTATTGGTGTGTTTTTGTAGGGAATTCCGTGAAAAATATGTGCACGTAACCGGTGCTTCCCTTCCTGTCAGTTTTTCTCTCTTATGTGTTGCATGGCCCCCTGTTTTCGGGTCAGAAAAAAGTTGTCTGAAGAGCTATACTTGAAAAAGATATTTGAATGACAAAATTAAAGTGATGCGATCATATTTTTTTCTCCTGAATGTTATAATAGTCGCCTATTGGACAATATTTATGTACTGTGATACCCTAACTGAACTGCAATCATATTGGTCTGGTAGCAATAAAACGTTTATTACTGCGCATTCACATACAATTACGCGTGTCATTAAAATCGAGGGTTAATGTAGACTCGTCTGAATAAAAAAAAACATGTTATCCCAGTGTTTACGTCTGCAGCTCCACTGACTGTCTGCAACAACAGCCATTAAATATGGGAGTGCGCATGGTCGTCTAGCTTGGTGATACTATTTATGCATTTGATTCCGAACACTTAAAGACACACAAACACCAGTTGCACTCTGTAAAGACAAACTAACACCAGTTGCACTCTGTACCCAGTCACTCATCTGATTGACAGATTGACTACTATTCAAGAGTCAGAGTCGGTCGCCGTTGTCGTATCTTGCCCACACATTGCCGATGATAGAATGAGCGATAATGAATGTCTGAACCGTTGTACAATGTCGAGTGCACTTGTCAATGTTTTTTGTTGGAGTACACTGTCTGGTGCATTTCTCCGGAGACTGACTACTTTAAGTGTAAAAGAGAAGTGCAAGAGGTCATATATTATTATTGATAAAATTCGGGTACACGGACTTCATTGATCATGTACCTAACGTAAAATTATGTACCTAACGCAACGGCACAACTGTCCAGCCATCGCTACACACAAAACACCACTCAAAGTTTATTTTAATTATTGCTTTAAAACAAAGCTTATGACCCTCATTAAAACGGGCTCGCAGAGCTCGTTCCAATGAATGGCCATAAGCTATGTTTTGAAGACACAAAAATATTTTTAGTTATTCAAAAATATTTTTGCTTGTGACGTCTGCTAGTCAGAGAGTTAAATGGGATCAGACTTCAACTTATTGAATGACAACAACATGGACGTATCACAACAAAGTTCACTCGTATCAAAATATCTGACACGAGTCTAAAAGAAATTATGAATTCAGACTCAGTTGTTAAAGAAAGGCAACAGAATTAGTGTTGGTTTCCACTATCTCAGTTGAAAGAAAAACGTTTTGAAACGCCATGTCGAACATAATACCATGCCCTATACTACCTCAGATCACATATCTGATAATGAAGGGTACCAGTTGTATATACTGGAGATCGGTACCATTCCAAAGGCATCCGCAGAGCGGAGTGGGACAGCTAGTTTGAGCTTCCAGTGCTGTAAAATTTGTCATCACACCGACAGTCGGCGATGTTTCTAGCTCGAAAAAGATATATGCCATTAATGATGGGCAGACCTGTTTGATACGCCATTAAGGGAAGAGATGCAACGAGGAGAGCTAAGTGGGTGTAACCCCCCCCCCCCCCTCTCTCCTTCAGCAATAACTGTTTACAGTCGGAACATTTTCGTGTTGATTGGAGTCATAGATATCGATTCGCACTTTCTTGATTTGATTCTTGGGAAGGACGTTATACATCCGTCGGAATACTGTAGTACCCGATACGGACTGTTGGGAGCAGATTCGTCAAATTTGAGTTCAGTACGTGTTCGTTAAAGAAGAATTTACGTCACGACTACAACATGTATATTTTATTCATCCACAAATAAATTCCCAGGAAGTCCCATGTGACTAACATTTCAACTTCAACGCTAAAGCATGACTTCAGTGAACTCATGCCTTGATGATGTAGATACTGAGGCGCCGGAAGCTCCAAAAAAGTGGTTGGGTTCACACCTTTCTGGGTACCTCAAGGGTGTAGGATGGAAAGATATCTTTTCCTCCGTATGGGGGAGGGGGAGTCACTGATGGTGAGTCAGGTGGGGCGGGGTATTCATGTAAAATATATAAATTTATATACGCTATCTTGTTCCGACCCTATTTAAGATACTAACCGCTGCGACCTCCACCTCAATCTAACCTCAACATTATCATCATTGTTTTGCTATATTGGATATTGACCGGTCAATATTGAATCGTGTGGCATCAGCTGTCTTAGTGTGGCATCGGCTGTCTTCTGGGCTTACCGCAGATTAGGGTAGCGGTAGTGGATTTAATGTTTTCGTTTTTGATTAAGAGTAGCATTCGTCTTTATATATCTCACCTTATGGTACACATTACAACCTATATGGCGTCCAGCCAATTCGCATACTTTGGATTGAATTGAATTGAACTAGTTCTTTGCCATTGTATACAAATTTCTATTTTGCAAAAACACAATTTCCGTTTTTACTTAATTATAACTTTGAAACCGTTCTTTGAAATATTACGTTCCATTTGGAGCTTTTTATTTTTATTCAATAAAATCTTGAATCTTGAAAATCAATGTGGTCATATATGTATAGGTGATGCGTCGTGGCAATAGGGGTTGTGCACGTTATGTAGGAAAATATCGTTCGGGTACCTATAATTAGTGAAAAACGTGTGTGTGTGTAGAGGGCATGTGCTCCCTGTGCCCAACCCCCCCCCCCCCCTCCCCCCGCCGGCTCCGACGCCTCTGTGTAGCTGGAATGGGCTTTTGTTTAGTTGGGACTGTGGCCCTCGCAGTCGGAACAAATCAGATTTACCCCGGCAAGCCTGGGAATAAGCAATTTGTCATTTGCAGAATGAGGTCCCCGGGGTGAATTTGGTGATGCTATCTCATACGGTTGGCTAGAACCCCCAATTCATCCTACGGGTTCCTTGATTCGGATTATGGTTCACATAGGGTACGTTTAGTGATGCCACCCTGCTGTGCATGGAAGCATCACTAAATTCACCCTCTGGGGACCTCCTTTTGCAGACAACAGTCTCCTTATTATCTCCAGTTTACCCCCCTCTTTCCCAACCGGATATCTTCGCTATGCACCTGTTGAAGGATTATAGTGAACAATTTATATTTCTAAATTACCTATCTAAAAAATGCCTGTCATTAACTTACGATCCTGTACTCTTTTGACTGAATGGTTAATCAGACAAAACATGACTTTTGTAGCTTGAATTAACAGAAGAGTGAATGATCAGATTATTTATTGCCCATTCCACTGGTCCGTAAAACCAGTAGATTCAGTCTTTTGATATCATCGTCGACAAGAAATCATTTTTGGGATATTCAATCAACTCTGAACACACAAAACTAGACAGGCTTGTATTGGAAAGGGCGTAAGTGAAATATCAGTTCATTTCCTGTTTCGTGTCGTTTAAAAAGAACAAATAAATCACTTGATGTTTGTTGTAAGTTATATACGAGAGCCAAGGTTCATTCGTCTTTATATCGATAATATAATCTTCTTGAAGCCAAAAATGGTGTTCGCAATAACATGTTACTTCTTTGTGGCGCGTAGAGAATCTTCACGATGGCCCGAAAGTGTTTAGTGCCAAGTCAATGTTTTCTGCGATTTCAAATGAAGTTTTTAGTGCCAACTCGTCCCCTGAGTTCCAATGTGTTCTGGGTGCCTACTGGCACATAGAACACATTGAAACTCGGGGAACGAACTGACAGACTTTAGTGCCACACGGTATCACGGAACTAAATATCTTCCCATAGGCCACCATTATAACGTTCAAGCGAAACCAATGTGATCGCTTCACTTCAATTTTGGCATTCAAACATCTTTATCAAGTATAGACCTTCAGACAACTATTTCTGACCCAAAAACAGGAGGTCATGCAACAAATAAGAGAGAAAAGATGACACGAAGGGAAGTACAGGTCACGTGCACATATTTTTCAGGGAATTCCCTACAAAATTACACAAAAAGTAAATTGTATTTTTTAGGTTCAAAAGTCATCAAATAACCCTCATTTTTTTCAGAAACATTCAACAATAATGCAAAATGTCAATAGAATGCTCTAAACGTTTATTGAAACGATATATTTTCCCAAGGCTGTTTATTTTTAGAGACTGCAACATTTCAAGGCGGGTAACTCTAATTAAAATGTTTAGTTCAGCGATACCAAATGGCATTTGATTGTAAAAAAAGAAAAAAAATATCCATGCATCGTACTTTGAGTGCAATAAGGCCTCATCTCCAATGTATTGCAGATGGCGTCTTGTTGCATTCAAAGGTCGATATTTTAATTTAGTCCTTCCTGGCTCTTTTAAGAATTTCAGTTGCAAACAATTCTCACAAATGATAAAAATATAAATAAAACAATAAATAAAATAAACTAAAAGGTTATTTAATTGGTGGAATTGGCACAATTGGCAGCCGACAGCTTGAACACTGGGCAGTACTAAGGCGGAATCGCGGATCAATCTTCGAATTTGAATGTTACCCAGCAGCAACGCGTGGAACCTTTGCGACTTGCAGCGACCGCTAGAACGCTGCGCATACACGAATAGAATCGGGGAGAGGTGGAGGGAATTGGGTGAACTATGCACTCATGGTATTATGGGCAATGGCATTGCTAGGAAGTTACGGCAAGGTAGGTCCATTAGCCAGCGCTGGAGGCTTTTACAGGACGAGCTTCAGAAGAATTAGGAGATCAATGTTCGCAACTTACTGAGGGTAGAGTGTCCGTTAGAGATAGTAAACAACATTTTTTTCAACATTGCCAACCCAAAGTATAACGATTTATGTAAATACGACTTTAAAGCGAATGTTAAGAAAGATGCCTGGGAAAAGCTGACGGATTGAAATCTTTACTTGCCAGTGAACGAGTGGAAGAGAGGTTCATCAAGTCAGAGTAGTGAGTATGCGCTGATCTTGCCAATTCTCCCGCAGAAGGCACGACAGGCACCGGTGACGTCATTTTAAATGTTTTATTTTTTTTACATTTTTTTAATTGTTTAAAATGTTTAAAGTTTTTTATTTTTTTGTTTTTTTAGTTTTTTTGTTTGTTTTTTATTAATTTTTTAATTGATGTTTTAATTGGTTTTAAATTAGTTTTAATAGCTTTTTCATGGAAATCCCAACTCAAGTTCATCTAAGGTCAAGGTAATTAGCCACCTGGTCGATAGTGTTCCGATTTTTGTTTACATAAACACCCACTTGATGGACAATGGCTGGTCTATTTTATGTATCTGTCATCACCCAAACTCGAGCATATGTTTGCTCAGTTATATTATATCAAGAGAACTGCCGTCACCAAAATCATGGTGTGCCCCAGCCAAAAGTCCCCCTTCTGTTCACCCAAGGCGCCAAACGAAGGTCGTCATGTCTTCCAATACCTCTGGTGACAATATCGCGACCGTGTTACCCAAGCCCCCATCTAAGACACCCACCCGTCTACTGACTCTACCTTAAACGGAGACACCCACGCGTAATAACACCTTGGGTGACATACCCGTGTCGCCCAGATCATCGGGCCACCATCCAATCGTATCCATATCTCCGCTCTGAACTAAGACACCAGTGGGTCGTAAACCCTCTCGTGACGATCTCGCGACCCTGTCTATATAGGCATATCACAGTATCCTCAATCCAAGTGTACCTCCTTACTCCCCCCCCCCACCCCGCCGTCCCCAGACGCATGTTCCCATCCAGTTTCCCCCACTTCTCCGTGATAAGCCAGCAGTAGGTTTCTCCGTCGAATTAGGAATGACGTTACCACATACCGACATTGATCTGTTAAATGTGACTATGTTCTAATTTCTCTCGTCTCCACTCTTAACAGTAGTTCTTTCAGTTTTCTACACGAATTCTAATAGGCACTTTGAATTGGGAATCACCGCTATCGGCGACAAGGACCCACACGGCCAACTTCACACGTGGTCGACCTTACCCCCATTCGGACTTTGACCCACCTTAACCCAACCCCGTTATATCTCTGAAGGTATCACTTTCAACAGCCACAGCTACATCGTAACTACAGCTCAAGCCAAAATAATATGACATTTTCGAGCGATTTATACCCGAAAATGAGGAAATATACTCAAAACTCTCACATATATAAGTCACTCAAGCCTTATTTCCACTCACTCCGATGTATTTTTTGACATCCTCATACGGCGTTTTTTCTGGATTTTTCACTTGACCTGTTTTTTTTCTAGATTAACCCCGTCACCGTCGCTGATTGATTGAACGCAGCAGAGAAGCCCCCCCCCCCCCCCACCCCACCACCTTCTGTGAACTGAGATTCCCAAAGATATCTGGACAAAAAGGAAAATAACGTAAAGGGATGGGTAGTGGTCTGTTCGTCTTTTCATGACAAAAGACTTGTAATATATAGTATGTTTTAGAGCATCTGTTTGAAGAGTGTGTGGGCCCTAAAAAGGGCCTGCACGAAGCCATTATGGTTGTTAGCAGCACGCGCCATGCATCTCCTCAACTGTAAAGCATTCTTCTTCCCGGTTTTCTTTTTTCCCTTCTATCAGTAGTTCTTTCAGGTTTCTACGTGAATTCTAATTTTCGGGGGAAGGCTCTGGTAGTTATTTGTCGCTGCGCAGTGGTTCTTTACTGTCACGACGGCAAGGTTGTAAGCGACACCCCAAATTCTGTATATTCAATAGATATCTAGAAGACATTAACAAAAACAATAAGGGGCGGGATCGTTCTCTGCTGCGTTCAATGAATCGGCGACGGGGACGAGTTTAACCGGATTTGTGAACGAGAACGAGAAGATTCTTCAAAACAACCAGATCTCACAAAGATACAGAGAATTCTACATCAAAGCTTCCCAGCCAATAACGATCAAGATACAGAACCAGTAATGGCAAGAGAGAGAACAAAGTGAACATGAAGATGGAAGAAAAACGGAACAAAGTAAAACGACTGGAGCCCTCAAGCATGCGATAGACAAAAGAAAACTTTTGTTCAACCCTTTAATAGAAGAATATGCATACACACAACTTAATATAAATTATTACTTTTGTTAAAGTCAAATAGATATCTATTGAATTTGCAGAACCTTGCCGTCGTGCCAGTAAAGAGCAACTGTACAGCGACAAGTAACTACCACAGTGTTAAAAAATAGATTTCATGCAGAAACCTGAACGAACTACTGATAGAAGGGGGAAAAGAAGACCGGGAAGAAGAATGCTTCACAGAGGAGGAGATGCATGGTGCGTACTGCTAACCACCATGATGGTTTCGTGCTGGCCCTTTTCAGGGCCCACGCATTCTTCAAAAGAATTCTCTAACACACACTATGTATTACATGTCTTTTGTCATGGAGAGACAAAGAGACCAGTACCCATCTTTACGTTATTTTCCTGTTTGTCCAGATGTCTTTTGGAATCTCAGTTAACAGAAGGGGCTCTCTGCTCTGCTACGTTCAACCAATCAGCGACGGCGACGGAGGCCGTTTTCACCAAATTCGGTCGTGACAGGGTTAATCTGGGGAAAAACACATCGATTGAAAAATTCCCCCAAAAACTCGTATGAGGATGTCAAAATATACATCGGTCTGTGTGGAAATAAGGTTTGAGTGACTTAGAAATATCTGTGAGAGTTTTGTGTATATTTCCTCATTTCCGGGTATAAATCGCGCGAAAATGGCATATTATTTTGGCTTGAGCTATAATCACGATATAACTCTGGTTGTTGAAAGTGATACGAACGGAGATATAAGGGCAGGGTGGTTTAAAGTCCGTATGGGGAATAGGTCGACCATGTGTGAAGTTGGGCGTGTGGATCCTTGTCGCCGATAGCGGTGATTCCCAATTCAAAGTTCGTATTAGAATTCACGTAGAAACCTGAAAGAACTACTGATGAGACTTGGAAAAGAAAGAAATCAGAACATAGTCTCGTTTAACAGATCAATGTCGATATATGGTTATGCCATTCATAATTCGACGACTGAGAAACCTGCTGCTGGCTTATCACAGACAAGTTGGGGGAATTGATGGGAACTTGCGTTCGGGTGCGGCGGGTGGTCGTGGGGGGGGGGGGGGGGGGGTCAGTAAGGGGCACTCTTGGATTGGGGATACGGTGATATTCGTATGTAGAAAGAATCGCGAGATGGTCATGTAGGTTTTACGACACATTGGTGTCTTCATTCAGATCGGAGATATGGGAACGCTTGGATCGGGACCCTCCTATCTGGGCGAAAAGGTTATGTCACCCGAGGTGTTATAGCGCGTGGGTGTCACCATTTAGGGCAGCCTCAGCAGAAGGGGTGAAGGTTTTGGATAGGGGCATGGGGATCTTGGTGACAAGGTCGCGATATTGTCACCATAGGTATTAGCCATGACAGCCTTCGTTCAGGGTGTGGTGGCGTCTTGGGTGAGCAGAAGGGGGACTCTTGGCTGGGGACACACGATTATGTTCTTGACGGTGCCTCTCTTGATATAATACAACTGAGCAAACATATGCTCGAGTTTTGGTGATGACAGATACATGAAAATAGACCAGCCATTATATAAACACTTTTCATTTAAGAGGGTGCTTATGTAAACAAACGTCGGAACACTGTCGATCAGGTGACTATTTACCCTGACCTAAGATGAACTTGAGTTGGGATTTCCCCGAAAAAGTGATTAAAAACTTAAAACTAATTTAAAATCAACTAAAACATCAGTCAAAAAACAAATAGAAAACAATAAAAAATAAAAAAAAAATAAAAACATTTTAAAATTTTAAATTTTTTTATAAAACTTAAAATAAATTTAAGATAATTAAAATGACGTCATCGGTGCCAGCTGTGGGAGAATGGGCAAGACCAGCGCATACTCACTATTAGCCAGTACAGCCACTACTAGCCAGTACAGGCTTTTCTCCATTTGAATTATGTGATAGATTGAAAGGACAATGCCATCGGGCAAGGGGAAGTTCGCCTGGATTTTATTTATTTATTTATTTATTTATTTATTTATTTATTTATTATAAACTAAATTTGACTTCACAACGCTTTTAATAACCCGGAGTCCTTTCGTTGTAGCATACTAGTAAATATGTTCAGATATTTGGGGTGAGTTCAGGCTGCGTTTGCCCGAAATGACAAGAAATTTCTTGACTATTCGAATGTACACAATATATACGCTTCTCTGTGAACTTTTGAACACCTGTGAAAAAGCCAACTAGGCGGATCCCACATCATCAGAAGGAAGAGGTCATAAAGCACATAGAAGATACGCTGCAGAGGCAGGTCATAAAACCACCGTCGAGCCCATGGGCAGCGGATATTGTTTTCGAGAAGAAAAAGGACAGCTCGTTACGATTCTGCGTCGACTATAGGAGGCTAAACAAAGTGACACGAAGGACGCATATCCACTTCATCGTGTAGATGCCTGTAGACCAAATGGCTGGCTCAAAATGGTTTATGACTTTAGATGAACTGATGGGTTCCTCCAGTTTAAGGTGATGGCCTACGGCCTCTGTAATGCCGCGGCCAGGTTCGAGCGCCAGATGGAGAACGTGCTACCGGATTACAATGGAAGATATGTTCAATCTATTTGGACGACGGGATAGTATTCAACGAAACTTTCGAAGGGATGTTGGCAAATTTAGAAGAAGTTTTTCAGAAACTGTCATCTCACGATTTTAAGCTCAAACCAAAGAAGTGTAAACACTTTTTGCAAAAGATGTAGAATACCTTGGATAGTCATATCAGAGGAAGATAAATCCACAGTTCCAAAGAAAATAGATGTTGTGAAACATTGGTTGTGCCAAGTACACTATCAGAACTTAAATCATTCTTAAGTATGTGCAGCTATTATCGGAAGTTCATTCTGGATTTTGCAGAATTTGCAAACCTCTACATCGTATAACTGAAAAAGGGAGATCATTCAAGGGGGCGAATGATTTTCAGGTGGCATTCGAAACTCTCCGGAACAAGTTAGTTACTGCTCCTATTCTTGCATGCCCAGATTTCAAACAGACCGTCATCCACGACTGCGACACAAGTGGTGAAGCTGTTGGGTCAGATTTGTCACAGATTACAGGACGGAGAAGAACGTCTCATTGCCTATGCTAGTAGGAGTCTGTCGAAGACTGAACGGAAATACTCCTTATCCAGGAAAGAACTACTGGTTGTGGTCATGGTCACACATAGTGAGAATGGATCTTAGTTCCCTTTGCAGGCTACTAAATTTCAAGAACCCTGAAGGTCAAATGGCGAGGTGGCTAGAAATATTGTCTGATGTTCAGTGAGTTGTCCAGTAGTGAACCCGAAGTATCTAAGCCCAGCACATAAGAAACATCAACAGAGAAACGACATATTGAGAATCTGAAAGGGAGAGTGTTTCGCAAGTCGACACATCCAAGTCCTATACCTGGACATAAGAAGCGGGAGACATCAGGCTCAGCAACGGGTCACAGAGACGACATTGAAGAATCACTGTGGGCGAGCGACTGTCAGTATGGCAAGAGCGATCGGAGCGCCAGGGAAGCGGGCGTTCAGACAGATATCTACGCCTACAAAAAAAGATAATTAAAACCACAAAAAGTGTTTCAGTAAATGGCAAGGAAGAAATCCAAGCTGTAAAGGTGGTATTCTCTTCTATCTCCCTTGATCTGTAACGCTTTGGTGACACGAGTTGTGTTTAAGTTTTTGTTAGGAAGCCAAGTTACTGTGTGTTGAATAATAGAAATATTTATTTATTTATCTATTGGTGTTTAAGGTCACATACTTATGCACAATGGCTAATCGTGACCGTGACAGTTTTACGGGTGGAGAAAGCCGGAGTACCCTGAGAGAACCACCGAGCAACGACGAGCAGCTGTCAGCTCTCCAACATCGTAACTCTGAACGCTGCACCGCAGCACAGGCAGGGTTAGATTGGTTGAAGACATGCGCACCAGCGACGTGCAGTACGCCTCAGTACACAGCGTCATCGTGCCCCCATTTAGGCAATCGGGGTGAAGTGGAATAATAGAAAGAAAAAAATACAACAAAAAATGATGTTTTGAATAAAAGTGTATGTTGTCCAAATCAAGTTCTAGGTTATTTGTGTGGATAAGTTCCAAGCGAGGTCGCATGCTTTTTTCTGGGGTTGACACTTACGCTGCCGAAAGGACTTTTGTCACCTAGTTTATGATGATTATTTGTACGTTCTGGTATGCGCAGATCAAAACCACCATCTGATTATTTGTTGGAAAGGGCTCAAAGAGCCCTTTCCAACAATTAATCAGATGATAGAGTTTCAAGTACGTCATAAATATTATTAAACTTCCTCTCATGGCGGCGTACATAGAGATACTCCATATATAGCTAAAGTGGGCCTGGCAGTAAAAGGGTTAAACGAGTCTATGTTGGGTTAACCCTTTACCTAACATGAAAAGCAGACGACACTTTCCAAAAATGATTGAATAACTAATTTTTTGCATTTTTTGTCTTAAAAACATAGGTTATGATCCCTCATTGGAACGAGCTCGACAAAAAATGAAAAAATAATAAAAATTAATTGGCGATTTTTTAGAATAGCGCTGGCCGGTTTTGGCCGTTACGTTGGGTAAAGGGTTAAACATAAAAGTTGGTGAAATACTACAGAATGTAAGCCTGCGTGTCGTAGTAATCCCATCGTCCATTAAGGTACACAACAAATTTTCCACTCTTTGAAATAGATGATTGTTATTTCCAACCTCCGTGGTTACTGATTTTCAAGATGCATCCGGTGATTTGGTCTTAAACACTAACAAACAAAAAAGGTAAACAAATATTGAACAAACAGATAAAAAAAAATGTGATTTAAAAAACCGAAACGAGCTAGAGCACCATGGACGATCGCAAGCTGACAGTCAAATGGTTACATTTTATTTGCAACCTTCTCGTGAAATGCTGTATTGTTTGTCGTTTGCTAGCAGTTTTGAGGAGATTTCTTAATAGCTTCCTCCTTTGTTGTTCTAAGGGAGTGTAAGACAGAGTCATTTTAGATCAAGTCATCTTGTCAATATTTTCCTAGTTTACGAGTTGAAAAAACCATACACGTTAAGTGCACAATTATTTCCGGCACAATGGAACGCGACTCGATGATTCTGAATATTTAAAAATATAGAATGGCATATAACAACGGATCGATACAGTTTCATGCAAATAGAACATATTTGGTTTGTATCTGTATACCTATGGAAAATGGAAAGTCACGAAAGTTCAGTTAGAAAATGTTTAACCATTTGCCAAAGGCACCCCTAAGTGTTGAACCTGTACTTATTATCTATAACTAGGACGGGGATGGTGACAAACTATTTCTGAACCTCGTTCACTGAAATCAATCTCAGCCTCGGAAAACCTAAACTTCAGCTCAGGGTGATTTTAGTGATCTCGGTAAAGAAACTTCATATCAAATCGTTACTGATTAGAGAATACATTCGTGTGAGTAAATTGTGAATATGAGCAGGGCTGAATGTAATAAGGCGGAGTACAGGTGCGGACTGAGCTAAGAACAATTACCGAGAAATGTTCCAAGGGAGGCCTCGGAACAGGAGAAAATTTTGATTTTTCGAACTGAAAGAACGCTGGTCTGCATCTGAGCGATCAATTGCAGTCCACATAGAGGACATTTTGATGGCATATTTATATCATCATTTTTTTATTAGTGTTTAAAGACACATTAACAGCCAGGGTCATATCATGTCGATGACAGTTTTACGGGTGGAGGAAGCCGGAGTACCCGGAGAGAACTACCGCGCATCGACGAGCAGCTGTCAGCTCTCCAACATCGTAACTCCGAACTCTGCACCGCGGCACAGGCAGGGTTAGATTGGTTGAAGACATGCGCACCTTCGACGTGCAGTACGCCTTAGTACACAGCGTCATCGTGCCCCCACGTAGGCAATTGGGGTTAAGAGCCTTGTCCAAGGGCACAACGTGGGAGCGCGAATCAGTCGCTGAAATGATCACCCATCCAACTACTAACCGCGCTCGACGTTGCGCTCGACGTTGCTTAACTTCGATGATCTGACGAGAACCGGTTACCGCGACGCCACCGCGCCCCATTATATCATCAATATATACATTTCGATATACCAGCAGCAGTCTAGTCTGCATTTGATCTGAAGGATCAAATGCAGGCTAGACTGCTGCTGGTATATCGAAATGTTTATCGGTATACCGGCAATCAGATACATTTAAGCAGTTGATCGTTTTCACAAAATTTCATGCACCAACGCCTGTTGGGCAGCATCAATTTTGGGACCCCAAAAGGGACCTAATAGGGGACCCACCGGGAATTTTCACGGTGGATGGTATGGCCAGTCCGCCTCTGGCGGAGTAACCAGAACTATAAGACGACTTTACACTGTCTGACCAGGTTAGTGTAGTGGAGCCTCCTAACACTGGACATCAACAATGACACACACCGTCTGCCATCGGGATATTTTGTCCGCGAGCACCGATCTTGTCTGATGAGGATAATTTGGCATTGCAGATGGCACACTGATACACTCAAGGCTCGAAACATCGACATAATGCAGTCAATATTTCTCTACTTTATCCTTTCCGTGGAGGAATACCATCTGTTTCGAGACGAATCTGAAGAAATTGCATCGTAATAGTAGTTTGGAAGCAATCCTGCGCAGCATGTCTGTTCGTGTCACACTATTTATACTGCATAACAATCACGTTAAAGTTAAAGTTAAAAGGACGGACCTAAAGTTTAACGACACTTTCAACAGCCACGATCACCACGCGCCGGACAATTTTACGGTTAAAGGAAGCCGGATAACCCGGGGAGAATCACCGAGCAACTGTCAGACTCCACAACGTACGAATTCCGGACAGTCTTTATTAGCATTGGTTGAAAGCAAGTGCACCATCGACGTGCAGTACGCCTTAGTATACAGGACCATCATGTCACCACATGGGCAGTCGGGATGAATTGCCTTACCCACTGTCACAACGCAGTTACCTCCGTTGGTGATCGAACTGTGGACCTTTCGGTTTGAAGTCTAATGCCATAATCACTAAGTCACTGCACTCCATGTATTTGAGGGGTAACGTAATTGGCGGGCACTACGTCTTCTATTCTTGCCATAAAAATCGTATATTGGCAACTGCACTGGAGATGGGTAATAATATTCCAAAAACCGAATCGATACTGATATCATGGGGATTCCGAATAAACGAACCGAACCCATCATTGAATACCAAAACCATTTGAATTTTCATATTTTCTGCACCGCCACCTATAAGACCTTGTTGAGGCTTGATAACATTTACAAGGTTCATTTTCATGAAAGAAGTTATTGATTTTCTTTTTCAGGTTTGTAAACCGTTAAGTGCCTGGAAAATTGTCCTGAATTACTACGAGACTACAACCTTTACTTACCGAGTTGCTCAGCAGTGATTTGTTGTCAAGTCTTGGCTGCATTAACAGGCAGAGGTCTTGACTAGAAAACACCACTCGTGAGATTATCTATTGTCAGTAGGTCAGCCTAATGGTGGTATTTTGAAATAGGTCTTTGGATGTTAAGGTGTGTTTGGAACAAGTCACGAATTACTGTAGATATGATTTATATTGGCAAAATAAAGCCAATGTTGAGCCAATGTTGAGCCAATGTTGAGCTTATTGCTAGAGTCATTTGTGACGCTGTGGTAGAATGATGCAAGGACAACTTATTCTGTATTTTCCTGGTGTTAATTCCCGTTTGGTACTATCAGAAAAGCTAAGTCAAATCAAATACCAAATACCGAACCGATACCGTGGTATACCCTCTAAAAATACCGAAACCGATACCGAACTCACAATTCCAATACCGCCCACCTCTAACCTTCATTGTATATCTCTTATGTCTGCTTTGTTTCCATCGTCTTTTAGCCATACAGTGAAAACAAGAAGTCTTGTCATGAACTGTGCGCTTATCTATGCTTAATTGCGCGTAGGAATTGCGCGCAATTGCCATATCGAATGGCATCCATAGCACGGCAGCTTCTCCTGGCTACTCATAGCAGACACAGGCAATGTTTCTGCCAATGGACCTCCGGGTTGCCCGGAGGTCCATTGGCTGAAACATTGCTTGTGCGCAGGCCATATGTACAGAATTTGATAGCCTTACTACGGTCATAACGCGTAGATTAACTCGCAGATCGACGTGGTATTTGTGCCCATTTCATGACAGGACTTCTAGTTTTAACTGTATCTTTGGAAGGATTTTAAGTGGCAGAGTAGGGAGATTGGGATTCCGAAAGAAACTGTACGTTAGGAAACTTGAGCTATTCTGCGCCTTTGTTCTCCAAGAAGTTTACACCAAAAATGTGAAAATTTCATCCACTGCCAAATTTGAGACTGTCTAACATATAAAATGAACACTTGTGTTCTATCACAATTGTCTATTCATCTGATTCGGTAATAATTAGAGCAAAATCGTCTTATCTTGACATATTTCTGAGTCGAAAATGAAATTTCTTTCTCTGGAGATGATTTTTTTTCAACTGCCACAATGAATTCATCATCCCAGTGTTAATGTACATTACGTGCGCTTTCTTATTATTCGATCTGTTAATTAGTGCTCTGTCAGAGGTTTTGGAACTGAGTGTCTTTTGTGTTTGTCGATAAATGAAAAGAGTATTCGGCTTATCGGTTCAGAACTCCTAATATCTGATTTACCATTGTGATTGTCTTTCAATTTTTTATGATAAGCAGCTGTAGCGGCAAGACGTAATAGGCTAGGGGCTTTTCTTTAATCAATCCATAATCGTTAGTGAAAGAAAAGCGCAACTTATTAAAGGGTAAAACTGGATGGATCCCACATCGAGAAAGTGACGTAACACACATTATCTTACGTCATTAGTAAATCGAGGAGCTGGTTACAGTACGACCGCCGGGTGGGCAATATTTCCACGGACACAATATTATAAGATTCCAAACACTAATTACAGGAATAGTAATTAAAAATTTAATTAATGAAGCACCGGGTAGAACCCGGTGCTTCATTAAATAAAATTTTGCAGTTGATGATTTTTATTAACTGGTAAACGCATGCGTGGACATCACTGCCCACGCGCATATTACGACCAGTCCACGGAAACTGTACTGAAGATACCGGCGCACATGCAATGCAACTTGGGAGAACGGAGTCGCCATGGACAGAGCAATGGATTAGAAAACAGTCAGGTCGACGGTTTCACCCAGACCAGCGGCAACTGCATTGTGTCCTTTGGTAAAACACGTAATCTCGATTGCGCACGTGGAGGGGAGTACAGGCACGGTGACACTGTCTACTAATGCGTACTACTAGTCGATGGTGCACCTGCATTCAACTGCTGTTAACAATGCTTGACATTGCTTGTGCAGAATTAGAAAGGTGAAGAGTATGACAGTTGCTCGCCACTGCTCGATGGTTCTCTTCAATCCTTAAAGCTGTCCGACGTTGTGACCCTAGCTATTAGAAGTGTCGTTAAACACCAATAAACCAACCAAACAAACAAAACAATGCAACTTGGGGACACAACTTGAGGACACCGCAGATTATATATCAATTATAAAATGAATCAGTTATCATGTGTACGAGTTATCGCGTTGACGAGCTCAATTATCCTTGTTGTGTCCTCGAGTTTCGGCCGGAGGGGCAACTAGGAGTACCTATTAAAATTAAAGGCCTAAACGGTTTACTGACGCCCCAGGGATTTTTCCACCTCCATCCATACCTACTAAGATTAAAGGCCTGAGGTCGAAAAGTTTACCAACTAACCAATGAATTTTGTATCTCATCCATAACCACTAAGAAAAAAGGCCTAGAAAGTTTACCGACAACCCCATGAATTTTCCGATAACATCTCTGGCGTGTCGTTGAATGGGGTGGTGTGTCGCACTATTTGAGTGTTTGTGTGCGCACACCTGATGGAGTCAGCAATGTAATCTTTAAGTAAAAACACATTTGGTGTATATCGTTCATGGTGTCAAACAAACGTCTTCAGCGGTTTCACTGTGTGAGGCTATAGACGAATAATTAGCCATACAGTGCTCAATTTCCATGGGAGGTTTTCCCATCAGTTGTTTATATCGGCCACATATTACATGAACCACAAGTACTGTTGAAACCGTAGTATATTCCGTGTAAAATGTATCAAAAAACGAAGAATGAATAGTGTAGCCGTCCCCTCGACCTTCAATTCGCTAGTCGCCCACACCAAGCTACGAACGCTTCTGTACGAGACAACATTCTCTTATTTTCTACTACTTTCAGTTATTGTACACCCTTTTTTCCTTTCTTTGGAGTTATCCAATGCATCCTGAACATTATACCCCCATTATCATTTCCCCTATACCGTGTACTTACTGAAGGCTAGGAAACGGCTTACACAAGCTATAAATTAATTTGCTGCTGTAAATTCTTATTTGTTAATGCACTTCTGATTATTAAGACAATTCTATTATACATTTATCATCTGTAAAGTATTGTTTAACTGCTAACCTGCTGAGTATTTTTTAGCAGCCATGACTATATTTGATGAACAATTCTTGAAAGCTTGAATCAAGAAATCGTTGGTAAAAAAGTCTATGCAATTTGAAGGAGAACAATCGATAAAATGTGCTCAAATTTTACCTAGTTTAGTGGCAAGAGATTTCTTGTCCTGGCCGGGATACCCGCCAGCAGCATGCAAGTAGTTAAGCTAAGTAGGAGGATGGATGATGCCGGCTCACATTTGACAAAACCACCATGTATGAACTGTATATAAACCACGTAAACCGTCATGCGCGATCCAACTTCTGAATGGCAGGGGTATGTCGTGTACTCAGTCTAGTAATGTTTAATATGCCGCATTATTTATTTATTGGGGTTTAACAACACTTTCGACTGCTAGGGTTCACCTCGTGTCGGACCGTTTTACGGGTGGAGTAAGCCGGAGTACCCGGAGAGAACCAACGAGCAACTGTCAGGCTCCCCAACGTACTAACTCCAAACAATCAGGGTTAGCATTGGTTGAAGACAAGTGCACCATCGACGTGCAGTAGGCCTTAGTGCACAACGCCACCGTGCTACCACGTGGGCAATTGGCATTAAGTGTCTTGCCCAAGGACAAAACGCGGTTGCCGCGGGTGGGATTCGAACAGAGGACCTCTCGGCTTGCAGCCTGCATCCCCAGCTACTAGGCCACCGCGCTCCCAATATCGCGCTTATAATACATACAAATTTAGTGTCCTTTTCTGATCTTCCTGACTTCAATCATCAACAATTGTTTTGACTGCATGATTTACAAAATGTATTTATTTATTGGAATTTTAACGACACTTTCGACAGCCAGGGTCACCTCTTGTCGGACAGTTTTACGGTTGGAGGAAGCCGGAGTACCCGGAGAAAACTACCGAGCAACTAACGTACTAACTGCACACAAGCAGTGTTAGCATTGGTTGAGGACAAGTGCACCATCGACGTGCAGTACGTTTAGTACACGGCGCCAGCGTGCCCCCACGTGGGCAATCAGTATTAAGTGCCTTGTCCGATTTAACCATTTACCCAACGAATCGCCCGCATCCGCCCGCGTAATATGCAAATTCAGCAGCTGAAAAAATATTATTTTTCGAAAAATTTCAACAAAACCATATCATGTGACCCCTCTTTGGAACGAGCTCGTCGAGCTCGTTCCAAAGAGGGGTCACATGATATGGTTTTGTTGAAATTTTTTGAAAAAATTTAAAAAATGATATTTAAAATAATAAATTTTGATATCGTCTGCGTTGGGTAAAGGGTTAAAAAAAATGATTCGAAATTGAAGATATACTTGGTGTCACTTTTGGCTAGTACTCAGTACACCTGCACATTGAAATGATATACCCCTTTTTATCCAAAAGGAGTGTATGTACGCATGGTCCTTAAAGCAAATGCGCTCTCACCTCATACATCGCGTGACCAAATAAATGGCCCTCCGAGAGGTTCTACCATTTTACCGCTTGAATGTGCTGTCGACTCGTTGCAGTTGACAAACTGCCCCTTTTGAGTGGCATAAAATGCATATGAAACAAACTTTATCCCATAGTTTTCTCGCTCGCGACATTCCATGTTTCAAATATAAAACTGTGATGTATAAGCGTTAATGGAAACAAATTCACAAAACCAAACTGTTTGTATGAAACGTCCAAGTTATTCGAATATCCGCACACATATTCTTGGCATTCACAATGGAATTTTTCAAATGGCAAATATGATTTTCGGTTGGAACGGAATTTTAAAACGTCAACTTGTGTTTGAAAATTGGTATATTATGCTCCAGGTATTGTCAAATAATATGATAAAAATCGTTCGACTGAGGCGACTTTAAAGTTGAAAAATTCAATTTGCTTCCATTTAGAAAATTGAGTCTGCCACCATTTATTATTGGGTAAAGTTCAAATTGTATGAATCAGCAGAAATGTTTCATTATTCTTTTATCGTCCTACTTCCGTTTCACTCTCATAAAACACGTGCATGTTTTAACTCTTCGTCGGTTTTTTCAAACATAGTAACTATTGTTTTTCATCACACCCGCATGGCTGACAAGTTGTGTCATTGGAAGAGATTTGCGGGAAAGTTAGCTCCCCATAATTTCTTGAAACTGTCAGTAAATTTAACACTAAAGGTAATAGGATTTCATTTAAAAAATTGAAATTTCAGAATGTTTTCGAACTTGAATCATCGAAGTGAGCATAATTTCACAATTGTTAGACATTTTCGTGTAGAGTAGTGTAACTGGAGGAGAGATAAGTGCGGGAGCTGGGATTCGAACCATCGACCTCTAGCACACAAAGCGACCGATTTACCACGGGACTAAGATATCCGAACCAACCAGGCTGGTTGGTAAATGGCCTTTATACCTCGACCGCTACACTACTCTCCCCTTCTTTTGAGATTCACCACATGTGAATCTCACCCAAGTTCCTCCTCAGAGCGGTCGAAATACCCGCATTGCCACCTACTGCTGAGGATCGGACGACCCCCCAAATGTTACAGGAGGAGAGATAAGTGCGGGAGCCGGGGTTCGAACCATCGACCTCTAGCACACAAAGCGACCGATTTACCACGAGACGAAGAGATCCGGACCAATCAGGCTGGTTGGTAAATGGCCTTTTATACCTCGACCGCTACAGTAGTATAAAAATACAGAAGCAGACTTTTTACAATATTTTTCCAAAACTGTTTGAACGCTTCACTATATACATAATTTTTCTCTGTTGGAAACCATTTAAAAAAACAAAATGGCACTTTCACCATCTTTTGATGTACTGTAATTTTTTTTCTTTTCGTTATATCAACAGTTTGTGTATCGTGATATATAATACAGGCACTACACTTCTCATTAAAATAAAAGTCCAAGAGGTTAGATTTGCTATTTTTTCTTTGGAAGAATAAAAACTTACTGTAACAACACCTTCGCCAAACAAAGAGCCAAAGTGGACGGTTATTTGTTGCTTCTGATCACCTTGCCATAAAAAGCCACGTTTCCTTTTGTAACTTTTAATAAACGAAACCAGCACACAGCTCCGACAGCTGTCTGCTGGTTTCGTTTATTTATTTATTTATTTATTTATTTATTTATTTATTTATTTATATTTATTTATTTATTTGTATTTAAGATCACATATTTTGGCACAATGGCCAAACATGAGTATCAACTCAAGACCAGGGGTGAGCGTTAATAAACCATGTTGCCCATTTCAGAGAGGGTTTGCACCTCCCACGCATTGGTGACTATGGGCTATTTTACCAGTAAAAAAGAGCCTGTTTACCGCAGTGAACAGGCACTGCTTCACTGCCCGGGGTTCCCTCTGGGAGGTTTCGTTTATTACAAGTAAAACTTCGCTTTATTTTCTGGTGTTGTTATATACACGTGGGCAGTCGGGATTAAGTGTTTTGCCCCAGGACACAACGCAGTTACATCTCGCGGAGATTGAACCGTCGACCTTTCGGTGTAAAGTTCAACGCCGTAACCACTGAGCCACCGCACTGCTAAGAATTTACATAAAAACCCGCTATTTACATAAGTCCACGGGTGTGACGGGGGTGGGTTAACTCGTGCTTCTCATAATGAATATTAAAAGTTGGATTTGGTCTCAATTTTATACAATTAGAGAACAGGATGTTTTGGGGGGTTGGGGATACTGTAGAAACAAAAAGAAAAATAAGTAAAAAGTATGTCTCAAAATTCCTTTACTAAAATTGGAATTTGGCAGTCTTTCATTGAGTTAACCGCGTACTCAACGCAGACGATGTCTAAGTTTATAATGTAGATATTTTTTCAAATTTATCAAAACAACAAAATATCAACAAAATCTTATTATATGACCCCTCATTGGAACGAAATTGACGAGCTCGTTCCGATAAGGTGTCACATGATAAGGCTTTATTCAAAAATTTTGAAGCATTTTTTTTTCAACTGTTGAATTTGTGTTTTACGCGGGTCGATACGACCGATTCGTTAGGTAAATGGTGCTCCACCCCCTCTGAACTATGAACCTTTACCATTTTCGTGATTTATTTTGCATTTAACTCCCTCCCCTCAAGGCCAGATAAAATAAAATAGCGCGTCAGAACAGAAGAGATGCGATAATTCGTTTATTGTCGGGATGATGATGTAAGAAATCTCAGCGGTGATTAAAAAACTTCCTTTGTAAAATGTGAAATGTAGTAGGAAAATAAACATTAATTTTGTTTTTATCAGTCTTCGCTTGTTCTGAAATGATGTCCGGCTAGGTTTTTACCCTGACGGCAAATATAATAATTTCACTTTGAAGAAGTCCTAGTGAGCCGTTTTTAAACATTTTGCATTGAGTTGTACAGGAAGAAAAGCCAAAAAAGTGCAAAACTTCAAATCAAAAAATGGAAGTTCAAAAAAATCGCACCAGCTATTTAATGACCCGATCTCCGGCTATTGCAAACGTAATCATTGTTTTATTAAACCTCAACATAACCCTTTCAACACTGGCGCCTTGGAAGGTACCATTGCAGTCAATACAGTCAACGGTGAAATGGTCGAAACCATTCTGGCGTGTTGGGAGGTTCAGTAATAATTTAATCCAACATTATATTATTACCGAGAGTCGCTTCAGATTTTTTGCTCCTTATATCGTCTGTTCCTCCACTATCAAATTTTTCTTTACGTAAAAAGGCATGCACACCGGGTTGAAGGGTTAAAATTATTTTCTTCATAGAATTGTACAGTAAATTTTGAGCTTCGCACTACCCGGGTTTTTCTCACATGCGTACCAAGGGGGATAAAAGAAGTTGCTCACGATCAACTATATATCTATTCATGCCTGAAATACCCAAAACTGGTTCATGTACTCTCACCGTAATATTTCCTGGATCTTTTTGCTATGGCTATTCCTCCACATTCTGTGTCCTCAATCCTTTTATCGCCACGACCATTTCAGCTGTATACGGAGGACCTCAATGTACGGCTGTGTGCAAGGAAGTTTATTAAAAGTTTGACACACTTGAAACTCTTATCATCTGATTAATTGTTAAGTAATCAGATGGTAGGTTTGATGTGCGCATACCCGAACGTATAGATAATCATCATAAAATAGGTGACAATAGTCGCTTCCAGTAACGTAAGTGTTGATCCATTAAAAGGTATCCAGTGTGCTCCAGCTGGTGTGAGAAGGTAATTTTTTCCGGAACATACCCTGCATCTTCACCTAAGGAGAATACATAACCTCAACCAAGCACGAGGTGAAATGAAGTGTCTGTGTGCGTGTGTGTGGGGGGGTGGGGGGGGGGGGGTGGAAGGTGGGGGGGGGGGGTAAAATATTTTATTCTGTTGCCATAATATTCTGTTCCCCAACTTCATTTGGTTTGATCACACCCCATGATGGCCTTTCTAAACGGGATCAAAGGCGTTATAACGGTTCTTTGTTTCGTATTTTTTATGTAATTTAACTAGAATGTTTTCACTTCTTTTCAAAATGCAATATTTTGACAGAAGGAAAATATTACAGCGACGATGAGAGCTCTGTATATGAATGCTGGGTTGTAGCCAAGTTGTGCCATGAAAAGGAGAATTCTAGTAAAAATAAAAAGAAAGAAAACACTGAACGGATTTTCCTCACACCTGTAAGATTCTCTCTCAGAATTCCTCAGTTAAATTTCATGAAGCGCCAGTAGTATTCGGCACCAAAAAGCTTCTAGTGCTTTTGCATTTTCTCAGAAATTTTAAACATGAATTCGATGGTAAGTCCACCGCGTGTTGCTTTGCTGTCAATTCGCACTCCCGTTCCATATAACATTACCCATTGATAAAAGAGCTATTCATGCATGTAAGGGTATCATCTTTGTGGAAGACGTTCCTTCCATTGTTCAAAAGGAAATCGCCTCTGTGAGAGACATTCGTTTCATTGATCAACACTGAGTCATATTACATACGCTAATAACTGACGCAAATTGTACTTGGTTCCTTGCAAATGCAATAACGCGCTCTGTGAGCTCCGCCTTATCTGTTCCATCAACCGTGTCATTGCCGTATTAGTTTATGAACAACACCCCATCGATTATAAATCCATTAAACGATTGAATACAATAAGCTAATAATGCAAAGAATACTTTCAACATAATATGTAATATTTCTTTCTTGCCTACAAGACCGGCTACATATCTTTACATATATATATATACCTTTAGACAAATAACATATCCTAAAAGGGGTCCTCCTAAATACCAGAACCCACCAGAACCTCACAGAACCCCCCAGAACCGCACAGACCACCCCCCCCCCCCAGAACCCCCCTCTAAATTACATTTGCGCAGTGTTTTACGATGAAATATGTTTATTGTATGTAATAATCGTTACAGGAAAGCAGAATAGAAGTAAATTCATTCGTATAGTTGCCTTTGTTTAGGCAGTTCTGGGTTGTTCTGGTATTTAGTATTTTTCTCCTAAATACCAGAAGCCCCCAGAACCGCACAGAATTCGCTTAACCCACCCGCTAAATGATATTTGCACGCCGCTCTCGGGGAAAATATTCCATTTTCAGTTTCTTTTAGCATCTAAATCCATACATGGTCTGTGTCGGCATTTGCTTGGTGCTTGATGAAGCCCTGCTGCTGAGCAGACACCAATCGGTGATAATCTGATGTATGTTTAAACAAGTCACACGTCGGCGATTTTTAGAGGTTGTTTGAACCTGCCCGATAAATTGGATAATGGAACTCATTCACTTACGACACCTCACTAATGACCACAAAACACAAAATTCGCCAATTTTTCACCGTGACTTTTTCATTTAAAATGATTTTTTCTCAATCACAAATTTGATCCAATTTTCTCCACCTTGTTTCTAATGTGTTCCAAACATGACAAAAAAACGTTATGTCCTTCAATATGTATGGTATATGGAGATTTAATACCTGGATGTCTCGGTTTTTTCAGATCTCCATATACCGTACATGTTGACGGAGATAACTTATAATATCTACAAATAAAGAGAAAACACTAGAGAAAGTTTTCAGTTTTTCTGCAACTTATTTCCATTAGTACTGTAGAGCATCAGGACTACTGTTGGCGATGTCCGAAAAGCTTAGGGTGAAATTTTAAAATATATAAAACAATTCATAACCCCTAGGAAATTTATACTATTATATACTATTTAAATTGTCTGTAAAACAAATCAACCTTTTTGGAATATTTGAATTATTGTTCATTCAAATGCGATGTAAATGCTGAACCGATAAGCTTTTTTGGGGTCGCAAAGGATTTTAATCCCACATTGTCCCTGTGCGCCCTCGGCGTGTTGAACTTTTAATTCATTAAGATAAGCCATATCGTCCGGACCTCAATGTTTTTATTTTATGTCATCTTTTTGATGAAGGCTAAAATTCCGAATTAACTCCCCTGACGAAATTTTAAATTTCGTTGTTCAGCTGAAATGAGAGCGAATTTGATAATAAATCATGTTTTAATTTTCCACAGAACGCTAAAAGCAGTCTGGAAATGGAATCTTTTCTTCACAAACAATGTGTAAATGTAACTCAGAGGAGGTTCTAGGGGAAATCTGAGAGGTTCTGGTATTTAGGAGAAAAATACTAAATACCAGAACCCCCCAGAACCACCTAGACAAAATCAACTATTAGAATGAATTTACTTATATTCCCCTTTCCTGTAACTATTGTTACATAAAATAAACATATTTCATCGTAAACCACTGCACAAATGTAATTTAGAGGAGGGTTCTGTGCGTTTCTGGGGGTGGGGGTGGGGGGTGGGGGGTTCTGTGCGGTTCTGGGGGTTCTGTGAGGTTCTGGTGGGTTCTGGTATTTAGGAGGACCACTTTTAGGATATGTTACTTGTCTAAAGGTATATATATATGTAAAGATATGTAGCCGATCTTGTAGGCAAGAAAGAAATATTACATTTTAGGTTGAACCGCCTAAAAGCACCTCATTGCTGCCAAAACAATGCGAATGAAACACACTGCACCAAATGCGAACGAAAAATACTGCATCAAACTAAGCATTAAAACAAGCCTATCCTTTCAGTGTTTTAAACCCCACATCGATAACTATGCGACAGGCGGAATAGGATGTGGCAACAAATAACAAGCTCCATCGCTTCCAATAAAATATTTATAATAATTACACGTCTAGTAACTGTTGAAGAAAAGACCGTGAAATTATGACAAGATGTCGCATTAGTCCAAGAAGTCTCGGGTTTCTAATGATTTATAGTAATTTTCAATCCTCAGAAATTAGTCAAGAAAATTATTCATTTGGACAGATGCTCTGCATGTTCTTCTAACACAAAAGGCATAACAGCGTCTCTTATTAGGACATTTTGGTCTGAAAAGTTCTTCATGTGACGCAACCTGTTTCATCTCACCAAAGGTTTGGACATGATATTGTGTTGTAGTTTGGCCCATTGGTGGTGGATTGTACTATGAATGTAACAAGATGCCGTCTGCAATGTTGAAACATTGTAGATGGTGCCTTGTTGCATTCATGGTATGATATGTCATCCATGTAATTTATTTGGGATTTCCATTCAAAATTGCTTTATGTTTGACAGTGTTACTATCAATAGTCCAGGGGCGGCGGAACGATTTTCAAAGTGTGTGTGTAGGGGGGGGGGGGGGGGGCTGGATCGGGCGATGGATGGTCGTCGGTATGAAAAATTTAAATTCAAGGGTCCCAAAACCCCCATTTCCATGCATCTGAGTGGATATTTTGAGATTTTTCATGACATGTATTTGAACGATTTCACACTTTGAGAGCCGTTAAAAAACGTCGGTAAAGCGTACAGGTGAGGTCTATTTATCAGCTTTGGTCATAACGACCAAAGCTGATAAATAGACCTCACCTCTATGCTTTACAACAATTATACTGTCTGTGGATTATCTTCTCTGAGGGTGGATTTGGTGCTTGTATGTCTGTAAGATTACGATCTACTTCAGTTAACCGATTTATTAACAGACTGTATACATTTTAGCGTTTGCTGCCACATATTGCAACAAATGACCCGAAATCCATCGAAACTGACTGAATCAGTACGAGAGAAACATAGCTGGAGAAAATATGGGGGAGGACCTGGATCCGCCCCTTGTTTCACCAGTCATTGGTTGCGTTAAAATATATGCATAAAAAAACATGGCCCGGCAAAAAAGTGAAGGGGCTAAAGAAACCCCCCACCCCACCCCCACCCCGGTTCCGCCGCCCCTGATAGTAAATGTATGTTGCTTATATCCGTAAATGACACTTATTTGTACGAGGGAGTGTAACAAGATGCAATCTTCAATGTTGAAGCATTGTAGCTGGTGCCTTGTTGCATTCAAAGTCAGGTATGTGATCCATGGAATTTATTTGGGATTTACATTCAAAATTGCTTTATGTTTGACAGTGTTACTATCCATAGTAAATGTTGTTTATATCCGAAACTGACACCTATTTATAAGAGGATCAGTTAGGCTCAGTCCAGCACACATCTTTCACAGCCGTCGAAAGAGTTCTAACTGGCTAACTGTTGAGTTAAAAACGCGGCATTGACTCGATCGTCAAAATACGGATCAGCCGTTTGGCACATTTCGGATATCTCTGTTAAATTCAACATGTAAAAACGACAATTACCCGTTGATCACGCCTCCAATGATTCTGTTCTTTCATCATTATGGAAATCAAATAGGCCCAGCGAGACGAATGACTGTCACTGACAGTAGAGTAATTGTGCTTGGACTGAAATGATGGTTTCGCTCTCTTTGCTAGTGTTTCAGATGAAGGGGTGCATCAACAAACCGAAAAATGCGATAAAAATACCGCTTAAATTACAGACTTACACATTCCTTTTGAAAGACGGTAACGAGAATGGGGCACTTTCCGTTACGCTGTTCAGGTTTTAATCTTGCCAGACAGCAATATTATAACGTCCGATCCCTGGGAGATATAGCTTATGACACAAGGGCATATAAAATTCTGTCATCTGTTTAGGAAATCAACTTTTTAGTAAATTTTAAATATTAGTCAAATTATTTCATGATTTTAATTAATTCTTTTATCCCCCCCCCCCCCAAGACCTCTTTTACAGCTAATGCTGCTTAATCATCACCATGTATATAGCCTTAGACAGTGATGTGGCGTTAAGTACCGATAAATATATAACCGCACCTAACTATATAAAGATACACTGAAACCGCGGATGAACCAGGACATTGTTTGGGGAGACGCTGTTAGGGGAGTTAAAATTTTCACCGCAGATGGTCAAGGGCTCTCTTAGGGGAGTTAAAATTATCACCGCAGATGGTCAAGGACGCCGTTAAGGGAGTTAAAATTATCACCGCAGATGGTCAAGGACGCTGTTAGTTGAGTTACAAATGTCACCTCAGACGGTCAAGGATGATGGGGGGGGGGGGGGGGGTTAAATTGTCACCGCAGATGGTCAAGGCAAAATGGTATATAGAAAGTGTATGTAAATTACTTCTTGTAAATGTTGTAGACATCCAGTTCAAGACAGCAATATCGCGGTGTCGATTTTACTACGCATCCCCTCAGGCCTACCTATTCTCTCGCTCCTAAAATATCAACAATAGGATATCTAATAATTCCTACGCCAAATCCCAGACCTACTCGAGCCGTGGTTTACTGGGGCTCAGATCGATTTTAGCGAACGATTTTCAGATATTTCATGTCAAATCGTTACGAATTTGAAATTATTTTTATTACATAATGTGTGATTTAAACTTGCAGCTAACGTAAGGACTGAAGGTGACCAGCGTTGTTCACAAAAATCACCATCCAAATTTTATTATTTTCGAACAGGTCCTTCAAAAAAATAGAGAATCTCCAATTAGTCGCAATTTCATATGTACCGATTTCAATAAAATCGATCTGAGGCGAGATTTAACGACGCTTTCGTCAAATCGTGACGAAATAGAGAGTAATCGCTTGAATGGACTGCTTGCGTGCAATAATTCATGAGAGGTGAGGTACAAACACGAGTGCGCGAATGCGCACGAGTATTTTACAATATAGTCCCTCGCCTCGAATGAGTTAGTTCACGTAACCAGTCCAGTCAAGCGATTACTCTGTTTATTACTTTTCACTATTAACGATAATTATATTATTTAACCCTTTACCTAACGTAACGACCAGCGCTATTCTCAAAAATCTCCAATTAATTTTCATTATTTTTTAATTTTTTGTCTCTAAAACAAAGGTTATGACCCCTCATTGGAACGAGCTCGTCGAGCTCGTTCCAATGAGGGGTCATAACCTATGTTTTTTGAGACACAAACTAAAATAATAGCTATTCAATAATGTTTTTGCGAGTGTCGTCTGCTTTTCATATTAGGTAAAAAAACAACAACAAAAAACAATGAAGTCCCCATTACACCCAAGGCAAAGCGTCTTCATATGCACGCACGGATACGTGACACAATTGTTGATTGCATAATTCACTTGTGAAGTTATCGTTAAAAATCAAACCCGGAAATCCCAGTAAATCACACTTTGGAAACTAATAATAAGAGATAAACCGCGGCTCTGATCGATCTTACTGAACGAGGTACAGAAATTTCTTATGAAATCGCGACTCATTGGAGAACTTCTATTTCTTCGGCAGGTCTTCTAATTCTTCCAAACAAAATATAAGGAATTGTGTTGGTACTTATTTTCAGATGATGTACACCAAAGGTGAATAATAAGTAAATAATAAGCTAACTGATATACTCAATAGGCAACTTACAGATCGGGCTGAAGTAGATTTTAATGGGCACCCAGTGGATTTTAACAGTGCCATAAAACAACAGAAGAAAGCCCACCACTGCTGATAAAAACTAGATTTGTCAGAACGACACGTATGCCCCCGCGAGCTAAAAAAGTCCAGAAAACTGATACTCTGAGGTTTTCATATCACAAACTAAATTCAAGGTCAATAACTCCTCGAAGAATCATCCGGCCGGGACCAAAAACGAACTCTTTTTGTAGGTGCCCATGACGAAATCACGTACCGGAAACCAGCCAATTATCTCAATGTATGGCGAAAAAAAAATTCGAATTAGAGTTTTCACATCATAAAGTAAGTTTAAGGTCAATAACCCCGTGAAAAATCACCCGCCCGGGACCAAACACAAACTCTATTTGTAGGTACCCACGGGAAAGCCAAATACCAGAAATCAGCCAATTATCTCAATGTATGGTGAAGAAATGTCCGGAAAACTGTTATTTCGGAATGATGGAAGTTCAAAACGTTCACGATCAACACCTCCTCGAAAACTCAGTCGACCGTGACCAAACTCGAACTCGATTTGTAGATACCGACGACAAAGCCACATACCAGGAATCAGGAAGTTATCTCAATATTTTGTGAAAAGAGTCCGGAAAACTGTTATTTGGGAATGGCAGAATGAGGAACGGAAAAGGGTAATACAATATGCCCCCGGCCACTTTATGGCGAGGACAGAAAAATGATCAACTATGCAATAAAATATAGTTCCAATGTAACGTAATATTTTCTCTCACGCAGGGTAGATGTCCAGGTACAATTTTAATTATTTTGATAGATTATTGTAGTTACTTTTTTTTACGCATGCTATTATCATAATTTACATTTTTAAAAAAAAAATTTTAGATATTTTTATTTACAGACATTGGTACATATTGGAACATCATTTGATGCATATTGTATTGTAAAAGCAATCATACATATTCAACATTTATTAAGTTTTTCTAATGATATAGAGGCTTATTTCAGATCCTGTTTTATGCTTGAATCATAAGAGAAGTTGAGACGTGGTTGTCTGTTTTTCTATTATAATAAGAGAGCGAGAAAGAGAGAGAGAGAGAGAGAGAGAGAGAGAGAGAGAGAGAGAGAGAGAGAGAGAGAGAGAGCTGTCTGTTGTGCTGTTCATTCAGGCTTGCAATAACAGTCACATCATCACATAGGTAACACTGTGTAGACTGCCACGTGGCCCCGACAATTGAGACGCTACACAGATTTGATCCCAAGTGACCCGAAGTGTAAACATTCTATGGCTGATGAAATGGTGTGTATGCATTGGTTTTGGGTTAGTAATTAAGAAGATGTCTCAGGTTCTAAAATTAGCCCCTCCCATCCAGCCCAGCGCTTCTGAAAGCGATCATACCTGCATATTCGGTAATATGCCGCTCTTTCAATGTAATAATATCGCCGAAGTTCATGTTTTATCTGTGATAACGTTGGGTAATGATTAGTGAATTTTGTTTTATAAATGCAAAATTTAACGAATATAAAAAGGAACTGATACAGTTCTTCAACATGACCTGCAACTGGAGTTGCAAATAATACAGAGTCCACCCTCCACATACTATAGTCTATACTATAGTCTCAATATTTTCTGTCTGTTTGATCGGTTCAGTTCATGTTTTCACTACCAACCTCGCTAATAGCGCATTACATTTGCATTGCACAAGCTCGTGTGTATTTCAGACTACTTCATTCTTCTGCAGTAAGGAGCGCATTAACTAACGAGGCTTTTCTGTGCTAATTGTGACAGGACTTTTAGTTTCAAGTGTAGGTCCTTCCATCTTCTCCAGGACTGAAAAATTTTCCTTCTTAAACTTAGAAATAACAAAATAATATTCCGGAAAAAAAATCCCTTAAAGGTTGCGCTGTGTTCTGACGGTCGAGCGTCACGGAATACTCCAGTTATTTTTGGAATGATTGTGTTTAGTGCACAGGAACAGTGAACGATTAGTTTTAGAACCCGTGGAAGATCAAACTATCGGAATAGTCACGTGAGAAATATAGAGGATATCTAGTGTTTTTGAGTGGATACCGAAAATTATCTCATGAGTGACCGATACAAATGTTTATTTTTCGCGAGCGCTTGCGCGAGCGAAAATTTCCATCTATCTCGGTCAGACGACACTTGCAAAACAAATTCTTGAATAACTAATTTTTTGTCTCCAAAACATAGGTTATGATCCCTCATTTGAACGAGCTCGACGAGCTCGTTCCAATGAGGGGTCATAACCTATGTTTTTGAGATAAAAAATGAAAAAATCATGAAAATTAATAGGCGATTTTTGAGATAGCGCTGGTCGGTTTTGGCCGTTGCGTTGGGTAAAAGGTTAAAGGAGGATGTGTGTCAGAGAGAAAGATGTTAACCTGTTGAGCATCAAAGCAGTTAGTGACATCGGCTACCAACTTTTCTATGCACTGCAAATGGTGTAGATCATACAGTTTTTATGTGCGCCTGTATGATGTAGAATATGCAGACGTATGTTGTTATTTTCGTGTAGATGCTAGATATGTTTTACAAAGTTTCATAATTTTTTTTTTTTTGGGGGGGGGGGGGGTAAATACCCCCTTTACCCCCCGGTTCCTACGCCACTGCTATTTACGTCATTATATGTACACGTATCCCAGTATAGAGGTTAGGAATGACCTCTATTTACTAGTATAGAATATTGTACAGAGTCGGGCACGCTGTTTTTCTACAGAAATTGAGTTGATGGTGAAGTTTAACAGGGACAAAAGTGCTCTTACTCAGCGCGCTATTACTTCGAAAATAGTGCACAATACAGTCACGGGACTTCTAGTTTCAATCATGAGAGTTATCATTATTCTTGATGACGTTGTTCGATATAATATAATAATTATTTCACTAAGCCACGATAGTGGGCCTCGGGGAAGAATAGTCCACCCGCCTCCGGTGCGTGGACCATTGTTCCTTGAGGACGGCTATTTCGGAATAGTCAAGTCGTGCAATATTAAAACGGTAAAAACCTTAATGGAGAGAGTTCGTCGCGCCTGTTGCCGTGAGAGGTCATAAGCTATGTTCGTCGAGACGATAAAAGAAAATTTTAATCATTCAAGAATACTCGTCTCTGAATAATGATAGGTGAAGGGAGAAGTGTATTTGTTTCAAACAATTAGCAATCAATTGTTTAATTTTTAAAGACACAGTGAATGAGCCATCGCGAAAGCAAGCAGTCGACTGAACTCGTCGACCTCTTCCGTCATCTCCGAGACTACTCATTTCCATTACTGATCAATTCAATATTTTGTCCTTATGCAAATTATAATTATATGCATACCGGTTGAAAACGGATATATAGACTCGAAATTGTGCCCATAATGAAATAGTACTCCAAAAATAATATCCGTGGAATTTTTATCAACAATTTACTGACCATTGGATTTCAGTTTTATTGAAGAGGTCATAAAGCTTTAAATGATGACCATGCATTATCGCGACTGAGTCGCGATCCGCTCAAAATCATCTTTCTGGTTTTCTTCCCATAGTACTATTAAATCTCGCCCGTTGATTCTGGGAAGCTATTTTCTTTTATATTGACCCTTTACCCATTAACGGCCAAAATCGGCCAGCGCTACTCACAAAAATGCCATTCAATTTTCATTTTTGCCTTAAAAACATGGCTTATGAGACCCCATTGGAACGAGCTCGTTCCAATGTGGGGTCATAAGCTATGCTTTTACGCCAAAAAAATGAAACAGTAGTTATTCAATAATTTTGCTTCCAAGTATCATCTGCTTTTCATGTTAGGTAAATGGTTAATTGATTCGGTCTTGATTTTGCAATATTTATTTATGAAATGAACTATGGTGTGCGATTGTTTCACAATCCACTTGCGACCTGATGGAAAAAATACCTCTTTTGTGACCACTGGTTGAGAATTCTCTGTTTGTTTTCCTTCCCACCACGATGTAGAACCTCTAATGTAAACAAAACCCGAGAAGGTTAGAAGACTTATCAACAAAAGCTATTCGTTTTTTTTTTTGCCTTGGTTTGGTCTTGCTTTCGTAATATTTCATTTCAGAAATCTCGACCCACTGGTGAAGGAGTATCGCGACCAGAAATTGGCTCAATACTATAAAACTTTTACAATTGTATTTTCAGAACTGTATTTTCCATTTATGGGAATAACTAAGTCATATGAACCATCAGCATTTTCAAAGATGTGGCAATTTGCCGGTTGGCAAATTGCCATATCTTTTGAAATGCTAATGGTTCATTTCCGTCATGTGTATTCACTTGTAGAAAAATACAATTCTGTCTGGAAAATACAATTGTAAAAGTTTTATAGTATTGGTTTCAGTGGTTTGTTCGAGAAAGAGATCGCGTTTGTAGTCACTGTACTACAATATGTATTTACATAAAGTTAAATACGGAAAAGGCGGAAATGTTTACACATTAATAGCAAAATCCGTCCACCAAACCCATTCTAACAAGAAGAGAGAATGGTTAGGTCAGACGAGAAAAGATATTGAGTTACATTCCTCTCAACAGCGACTGTAGTGGGAAATCGATGGTCGCGCATAGTCTTGAAACAAAATCCCCGTTGAAGTTATTCAGATCGATCCAAAGCAGTGTTATCGCACCAATCTCATAGCTCCTCTCCGTCAATCGCAACACAGGGAGAGCAACAGACGGAAGAGAACAAACTTGTTGAAAATCCAAGGTGGTCCTAGCTAGTTCATATCATCCGCATAAGAAACCGCAAATATCTTGGATTTATCGAGCGTTTGCTGTCGAGAATCGACAGAACGTATTATGTAAGGCACGGAACACGTGGAAATAATCTTTAAAGAAACCAAATGTTGACTTTTGCTTGTGGTGACATTGTGAAGTATTCCGCAATTTGTGTAAAAATGGAAAGCAAATATAGATTCCAATTTTTCCAATAGTTATTGAAAAATAAATTAAATTTCCGTATTTTGTGTCGACGACAAAAATACAGCGACAAAATGAAGTTTGTGTTGATTTTCAGTTTCATTTTGACCGGAGTATACCAAGTAGGTGAGTATTCCTTATATTTTTAGTTATTTCTTTTCTAAATATCAAATCATCGATTCGGTTTTAAATTTTACATTTTAAATAAAATAAAATAAAAGAAAAATAAATGAATTGCATTTCCAAATTCAGAATTAATATTTATATACAATGAAAACGTATTACAGGTGGAAAAACGGCAAAGTGACTGGCCGCCACCTGCCCCATCATTAGGGCTGCACGATATTCGGATTTCAATACCGGTAACGATATTTTAAAAAATATCGCGATATACCGGTATATCGTCAAGTTCAAAACATGTAAGATTCTCACCCAAATTGTCCCAGTATTTTTTTGACATTCGAAGTCAAATAGTTACGTTTTAAAAGCATTGAAATAATAAGCCTAACTTGTCTTAATTCATTCTTGTATAAATATTTGGAAATAAACTTCATGATGGCACAACAAATATCGTTTATTTTGAGTCGATAATTTCAAATAAATATATACTATTTGATCCATCATGAAACTAAAAAAAATAACGGTAACAACCGTACTGCCTTACCTATCAAGCAAAACGATTTTTTGTCGATATTTGCCAAAAAGAATTCCTGAATGACTAAACATTTCAATTTTTGTCTCAAAGACTTAGCTTGTGACCCATCGTTAGAATGATTTCATTGTGCTCGTTCCGACGAGGTACTATAAGCTATGTTTTTAAGGCAATAGTTGAAAAACAATAAAATTTGATTGGCGATTTTGAGGATAACGTTGGCCGGTTACGTTCCTTACGTTACGTAAAGTGTAATTATACGAAGTACTAAGAGAGGAGTGCTCATGCTCAGTTGAGCAAAGTTTTTTAAAGAACGAGCGAATTTAACTCTTTAATTCTAAGTTTGAGAAATGCCCCCTCCCATGTCGAAAGATGACTTGGCTTTGAAGAGTTCGTTCTAAAGGCCCATCCATTTATATTTTAACCTGCGATAATACGTGTGCAAACGAAAGAGATTAACCCTCTGCACAATGTCATCGAAATGTCAAACTGCAATTTTTTACATCATGCAACCAGGAATTTTACCAATTCAGTATTGTTTGACAGAACTCGCTGAGTTCTGTCAAACAAGACTGAATTGGTTAACACACTTATTTGCACTATGGGAAAACGCATGTTGGTATCCCCGGTAACACCAGAGCGGACAGTGCAGCAAAACCTGCCATAAACAAGCCTCTCACTGATTTTAACATCCCTTTCAGTGATTTTAAACCACATATCAATACGTCCACAAGATCTGTCTGGCAGGAGGAATGAGATGGGGCAGCAAATAACTAACTCCATAGATTCCAACATGATATTAGTGACAATAATTATTCGTCTAGTTACATCGTTAGAAAAGACTGTTTTGACAGGATGCCACATTGGCCATACGAGACGTATGCATTCGTTTTGGCCAGAGAGTAATATGCGACCAGAATGTGTTCTTTCCCAGCAAGTGTTGACAATGGAACACATCCGTTTGCTCTGTACAGGTTTTAATTTTGTTAGACGGCAGTACTTTACTGCAGAGTGTCTCAGAGACTTGTTTTGCAACACAAACGCTAATAAATTTCAATAATTTCTCAACGATATAAATTTTAATATTTTTTTTTATTCTTTTCAACTCTCGTATATTCATATCTGTTCAACAGGTTGATTTACACAGCATTAGTTATCCCTTTGAACCCGTGAGACCGCTTATCCGGTCCAGGAACATGATACGTCATCATTTCATTAAGTTAGTTGGCTGCTAATTGAATGTGTGGGGGTAGACCATTCAATATTTTCAACATGCAGCCCTAAGGCTGCACGTTGAAAAAATTGATTGGTTTACCCCAAATAATGAATATGGACTCTTCCAATTGCTGTGACTGAACTGACATGGAAGATGCCACCAGAGTTCAAAAGGGTAAACAACTGGTCTCATTTTTATATTACTGTTTTCACAACTCATTTTTTATTTTATTTCTCATATTCTTTCCAGATTTCACTGATTCATTTTTATTTAATAGCAAATGACCTTCCTTATAATTCCTACTTTTCATCGTCGCAATATAGGCTTAGATACTGATGTGTCGATAAGAACGAATAACTAATGTATGGGGAAAACACTCGCTGCTTGTAATTTTAATATTTGAACACCAGTGTGCACGGGAACAATTGGTCTACACATCATATTATTGAAAAGGTTTGTGGTGTATTGAAGCTCAACCAAACATCAGTTCCAAGGTTCTGCCGCAATTCTTTGAACAAACACAGTGGTTGTTGGTAAAAACAGGGCTACATTTACCGTAGTATTCTAAGGTAGCAGAAGAGGCAACTGTTTCTCGGTGTTTTTACCGTATTATTTATAGAAAACGCTTGCAATGAACAGAAGTCTGACACATAGTACTTGTACATGTAGGGTGAATACACTAAAACAGAGTTTCTATCCAAGCAACAACTTGAATTCCCTGAGAATCATAAAAAAATGCTTAAGCAAAGTTTCCGTCAGTGAACAACATGGTTCAGTTCAGAGATCCATTGGTTATAACATTACGTGTAAGTCTTATGCCTTTTATCACAGAGTTCAAGCTACTAACCAGGTGGAAACTCCGTGTGTGGGGTTTTCGAACTGAAAAATAAATACTGGATTTTTTAACCCTTTACCTAATACGAAAAGCAGACAACACTTGCAAATACAATTCTTGGAGCACTAATGTTTTGTCACAAAAACATAGCTTATGACCCGTCATTGGAACGAGCTCAACGAGCTCGTTCCAATGAGGGGTCATAAGCTATGTTTTTGTGTCAAAAATGAAAAAGTAATAAGAATTGAATGGTGAATTTTGTGAATAGCGCTGGCCGGTTTTGTTCGTTACGTTGGGTAAAGGCTTAATTAAAAGATGATGATCTGATTTTTTGTTTCGAATGTTTACTTCTGAAATTATAAATAGTTTTTGCATCGTCGCAAAGAAGGACGAAATGACGGACCTAGAGATTAACAGATCGGGCATGTGGGCGATGGAAACGAAAACCCGTTTAGATCTAAAATTACCCACCCAACTGCATCTATAAAACGCACAACAATGCTTTTTATTTTTATTTTTTTTTTTTCGGAAAAATAGTGTACAATGTATAAAGGAACGCGTGTTTGTAGAATCACCGAACGAAAACTTTTGAGGAGACGAGTTAAGCAGCGCATTTTGCGTAACTCAACCAAAGTGCTAACCCTGTACCGATCTCAGACGATATCAAAATTTATTATTTTAAATATTATTTTTTAAAAGTTTTGAAAAAATTCGACAAAACCATATCACGCGGGAAGAGCTCGACGAGATCGTTCCAATGAGGGATCACATGATATTGTTTTGTTGACATTTTTTGAAAAATAATGTGCTTTTTTTTAACTGCTGAATTTGCATATTACGCGGGCGGACGCGGTTGATGCCACAGGTAAAGTGTTAACAGGAACTATGATAAGGCTTTTGCTTCTCTAAGAAATACACTTTTGATATTTAGTTTTCTAGCCTAAACTCAAAACAATGTATAACCTACCTTTAATATTATATGACTAATTTTTAGTAAATTATATTTTTGAAAATGGATCCGAATTCAAGTAAATTCACGTTTGAAGTATCGCCGGAATAGTTTCAATTTGCGACGAATACATGAAGAAAAACGTAAGACGCGAAATGATACTACCTGCGTTTAGGTAAAGAAAAAAACACATTGTTTCTGCAAATTAACCATAAAAATGACGAAAATCGATTTTACCAGTGTCTTCTATGTTTACCGTACTGTTTGTAGATTTGAACAGAATCTGAATCGATGTCAACTTCTAAAACATGCCGAGGCTTCTTCCATAACTTAGCTTCATATACTTTAGATAACACTGGGCTCTTTAAATAAATAATAATCGATGAATCCATCCATTTGTTTAACACTTTACCTAACCTAAAAAGCAGACGACACTTGCAAAAATAATTCTTGAATAACTATTTTTTTCATTTTTTGTCTCAAAAACATAGGTTATGAACCCTCGTTGGAACGAGCTCGACGAGCTCGTTCCAACGAGGGGTCATGACCTATGTTTTTGAGACAAAAAATGAAAAAAATAATGAAAATTAATTGGCGATTTTTGAACGTTACGTTACGTTAGGTAAAGGGTTAACACTTTATTGAAAATGTTTGTATTTACTACTTGTAACGCAAATCAATTAACACTGTATAAACGGCTTGTGTAAATCTTTGGCGTGACGAAAAAATGTGAAAACTTCATTATGGGGGATCTTCACACCAAGATAGATATCCAGATATTAAAGATTACTCAACGACGAGCTGCTCGGAGAGACAGCAGCGTAAGTGGCATGTCCCACACTCTCAAGTGGCCATCCACGAGAGAGCAATAAGAGGCACAAACCCATCTAGATACACAGTAACGTCATCTCCTGAAACGATGCCACCCCAGAATAACTTTACACCTGGAGCTTAATTTAGCACTTTTTTGTCGCAGTGGTGTTAATATAAACTGTCATTACTTTCATGCTATCTTTCAGATGGCCTTAGTACACGGCGTCATCGTTCCCCATGTGGACAATGGGGGTTAAGTACCTTGCCCAAGGACACAGCGCGGGAGTCCGAATCGATGGCTCAGATGGTCACCCATCCGAGGACTAACTGCGCATGTCTTCAACCAATCTAACCTTGCCTGTGCTGCAATGTGGAGTTTCGATGTTGGGGAGTTGGCAGCTGCTCGTCTTTGCTCTGTGGCTCTCTCCGGGTACTCCGGCTTCCTCCACCCGTAAAACTGTCACGTCGTGATTAGTCATTGTGCATAAGTATGTGACCTTAAACAACAATAAATAAATAAATATTTCAGATGGCCAAAGTGATTGTTTGAGGAAAGAATGGTCTATTGACAAACGAATGACAACACAATAATGACAATATTCAGTATTTTAATGGCGCTAATTACACATAGCTGTCACTAATGTTTTTGATAGAAATATGTTCTCTCGGCAAGTATGTGTTGGAGCGGTCCATGATGAAACAGGACAGTCAAACGACATCCATATCCCCCGCCGACTTTCATGTTATAATCAGAATAATCTCATTATTGACCTGGACATGTATTTATACCCTATAATGTCACTCACCAAATATCATTTAATTTCTTTAAACGCAACTGAAGATATCTTCCAAAAACCTGCCATTTTGGTAAATTTAAAGTCAACAAGGGCTATAACTCTGAAAAAATTATTCGAATCAAAACTTCCTTTCCATGTGCACATCATACTGCACACCACGTTTCGTAAAAATCCAATGAAACATGCAGGAGTTTAACGAACGAGCAGGGAGCGCGGTGGCTCAGTAGGTAGAGGTGCAGGCTGCAAGCCGAGAGGCCCTCGGTTCGAATCCCACCTACGGCACCCGCGTTGTGTCCTTGGGCAAGACACTTCATCTCCATTGCCCGCGTGGGGCACGATGACGCCGTGTACTAAGGCGTACTGCACGCCGATGGTACGCATGTCTTCATCCAATCTAACCCTGCCTGTGCTGCAGTGCGGAGTTACGATGTTGGGGAGCTGTCAGCTGCTCGTCGTTGCTCGGTGGTTCTCTCCGGGTACTCCGGCTTCCTATACCCGTAAAGCTGTCACGGTCATGATTAGCCAGTGTGCATAAATATGTGACCTTAAACATCAATAAATAAATAAATAATAAATAACGAACGAGCATTTGTGACGAACATTTTGCTACTTCCAAGGGCCGTAACCATGCAAAAGTCGTGCCATCAACAATTCCTGACCATATGCACATCTACACCTGATACTGACACCTCAAACCAAGTTTCGTAAAAATCCAATAGAAAATGTTGGAGAAATTAAGCGGACAAGCCTTTGTGATGGAAATTTGGCTATTTCCAAGGGCTGTAACCACGCAAAAAATCGTTGCATCGAAATAATTGATACTGATACTTCAGACCAAGTTTTGTAAAATGCCAATAAAAAATGTAGGAGGTGTTAAGCGGACAAGCCTTTGTGATGGAAATTTTGCTATCTCCAAGAGCCGTAACCACGCTAAAAATCGTTGCATCGAAATTCCCGACCATATGCACATCTACACTTGATACCGATACTTCAGACGAAGTTTCGTAAAAATCCAATAAAAAATGTAGGAGGAGTTAAGTGGACAAGCCTTTGTGATAGAAATTTGGCTATTTCCAAGGGCTGTAACCACGCACAAAATCGTTGCATCGAAATAATTGATACTGATACTTCAGACCAAGTTTCGTAAAATGCCAATAAAAAATGTAGGAGGTGTTAAGCGGACAAGCCTTTGTGATGGAAATTTTGCTATTTCCAAGGTTCGTAACCACTCAAAAATCGTCGAAACGAAAATTCCTGACCACGTGAACATCTACACTTGATACTGATACATCAGATCACGTTTCGTAAACATCTAATAAATATTGTAGGGGGAGTTAAGCGGACAAGCCTTTGTAATGGAAATTTTGTTATTTCCAAGGGTCGTAACCACGCAAAATTCTTCGCATCGAAAATTCCTGACAAGACGCACATCTACACTTGAAAATGATACTTCAGACTAGTTTCGTAAGAATCCACAGAAAACTGTAAGAGGAGTCAAGCGGATAAAGTTTGTGACAGACGGTTGGACTGACGGGCAAACACCATTTCAATATCCCCCTCCCGACATCGTCATGGTGGGGGGGGGGGGGGTGGGGGGGTGGATAACAATGCCGGTAATGTCTGTCAAAAATGTAACTTGTGATCTCCTGAACACAATAGCAGTGTCTCACGTCAGTAGCGAGTGTATCCACCACGTGTCCGGATGACATCCTGAACCCCCCTCCTAATGCTGCCAGTGAGCCTTCTGATACGGTCCAGAGGCAAGTGCTGCCACTCACTTTGCAATGCAGCTTCCAAATCGGCCAAATTCTGTAAGGCGGATCCCTTGTTTTCACACGACGTCCACGAAAGTCCCAGATGTGTTTTAAGGGATTCAAATCGGGGCTGATTGGAGACCAAGGTAGTGTTGTAATAGCGTTGTTCTGAAGGAATGCTCTCACAGCAAGGGAACGATGCGGCCTTGCATTGTCGTCAATGAATACAGGTCGAGTTGCCAACGGGTAGTTGTCAAAATGAGGTACGACAACCGCATTGAGAATATCCCGGTTGTACTGATGATCAGTGGGATTCCCACATACACTCACCATATCAAGGTTACAATCACGAGAAAGGCATCCCAGATCATTACTCACCCTCTGCCATAAGGAACAGTAGGACTGATGTTCCTGGACACGTAAACATTATTTCTATGCCTCCATACTCTCATGTGACCATCTGACCAATGGTCTCTCCTCCACCACGTCCTGAGATTCCAATGTTGTCGTGCCATACACCACTCCAAACATCGTGTTTGATGCTGATCGGACAGAGCTGGACGCTTGATGACCATTCTGGACCTCATACCCAGTGCTTTTAGACGGTTTCGGAACGTTTTGTTGCACAAACGCCTGTTCGGGAACCAAAGGCATTTCAACCCCCCACTTGAAGCACGCCAAACGAGGCGTGTCAGACTCCGATCTTCCCGAGAAGAGGTCTTATAGGGTTGTCCAGGCCTTGGCCGGTCTTTAACATCGTTGGTTACTTGATGTTTTCGGACAAGTCTTCTGGTGACAGAATGACTATAGACAAGTTGCCTTCCAATAGATTTGAATGACATGCCTGTATCATGCATACCAATGATTTGCCACCTTAGTGCTGCCTCTGACAGTCTCCTCCTTGCCATGTCAACATTTATTGATAAAAGAAGTGACACATTGTCTTGTTTTTTACCCAGATATTGCATGTGAATGATAGTGTTTTTTGTTTCCTTCGTGGGAAGCATGCATCAAGTGGACGAGGGGATGTGTTTGGGGTACGCTATCAACCAGAAACATGTTTCACTAGATGAAAATGTACTGCAAGACATACCAATCATTAAACTATAATAATAAGTAACAGCAACATCACTGTCATGAAACATTTCAGGGAGTGCTTAATTAAGTACCAGGTGTATATACAGTAAAAAAAAACTCTTCTCGCACAAGGAGCAATGATAACATGAAACGGGCTTTATACCAACATCCATCCACTGAGGAGTCAAATAGCTCTCATTAACACGCACGATCGTGGATTGGAACGCCGATACCCAGACCATAATTGACACAATGTGTGTCGATGTCACAGAGCACATTTCATCTCACCATTTTTCCAACCGGTGTTAAAATACGCGCGACTACGCGGTCTACACAATACTGTATTAATGAACAGATTTAGAGTCATTGATCGGCCAAACGACACAATGAACAATACATAGGTAGTGAGGGTCAGTAATAGTTTAACTCTACAGTTGGGAGTGCGGTGACCCAGTGATTACGGCATTGACCTTCAAACCTAAAAGTCAACGTTTCGATCTTCACCAGGGACAACTGCGTTGTGTCCTTGGGAAGGGACTTTTGTGCGTCTATGTTAGAGAGTTTCCCAACATGTTTCAGTGTATAATAGCTTTACTAGAACAAACAGTCGCACCGGTAACTAATCTGCCTGCAGCAATTTGAATTTTCGCTTGGCCTGCAATATTATCTTCCGTGTAGTTATCCCACTCGGTGGATAGCGCGGTGGTTCAGTAGGTAGAGATGCGGGATGCAAGCCGAGAGGTTCTAGGTTCGAATCCCACCTGCGGCAACCATGTTGTGTCCTTGGTCTAGTTACTTAATCACGATTGCCCGCGTGTGGGCACGGTGGCGCTGTGAACTAAGGCGTACTGCAGGACATCACTGCCCTCGCGTGGATTACGGCCAGTCCACGGCGACTGTACTGTATGAGAGGATGACATTCAAGATAGCATGGTTGAAAGGCTTAATTTTTCTGTTATTTCGGAGATTTATTTATTTATTTATTTATTGGTGTTTAAGGTCTCATACTTATGCACAATGGCTAATGGTGACCGTGACAGTTTTACGGGTGGAGGAAGCCGGAGTATCCGGAGAGAAGCATCGACGAGCAACTGTCATCTCAACGTTCTAACTCTGTTCAAGCTCCTCTCAAGCAGGTTTACAGCGGTTGAAGACATGTTCACCATCGACGTGCAGTACGCCTTAGTACACGGCGTCATCGTGCCCCATGTAAGCAACCGTAATAAAGTGCCTTGCCCAAGAACACAACGCGGGTCGTCCCGTTTGACAGGAATAATAAGGTGCATGTTACTATGCCATCACACCCGAATTGCAATAACCGAGTTATCTCCCCATCGGACAGATTCCTGTGCTTCAAATCTCGGCCCACTCGAAATTCTCTGTTAGCGTATATAATGATGCTATTGTACAACGTTTAGACTTTTTCTGAAAATCTGGAACCCACTCTGCCTTGCCCAAGGAGACAACGCGGGTCGTCCTGGACGGAGATCAACTCGGGACCTCTAGCATAGAAGTCCAACAGTCTACCACTGAGCCACCGCGCTCCCTCGGAGAGAGATAAGTTCAGCACTATACACAGTACTATGATAACAAAAGCAGCCTCTTTCTCGGTCTGATTGCGACCTAGTTACAATACATTTACACCCTTTGATAGAAACCTCATCAATAAAATAGTTCGAAAACAAATTGAACCAAGAAATATAAATAATAATAGCATTTTGGTGCCAATGGTTTCACGTTATCTTTTTTTGAAAGGTGAGCAGCGGACGAGGAAGAATTTCGAACTTAGGACGGTAGCACTATCAAACAAGGGTACCTACACAACTAAACATACAGTGGTTACCCATGTGCCTTAGCTGCATGACAGGAATGCAATACACAACTATGTTTGAGTCTCAAACAGCTCAATATTGAGAGAAGTGCACGTTTTGCTCCATATTTAACCCTTTACCCAACGTAACGGCCAAAACCGACCAGCGCTATTCACAAAAATCACCATTCAATTTTCATTTTTTGTCTCAAAACCATATCTTATGACCCCTCATTGGAACGATCGCGTTGAGCTCGTTCCAATGAGGGGTCAGAAGCTATGGTTTTGACGCAAAAAGTCAAAAAAATTAGTTATTCAAGAATTTTATTTGCAAGTGTCGTCTGCTTTTCGTGTTAGGATAAGGGTTAATATATTTTCCCATCGGGAGACATTTTCAAAAATGGAGTGAAAAATGTGCCTTTTTTACTTTAAAGTATCTAGCAGAGACAAATCAAGTCTTGAGAGTGAAGAGTTTGTGCAACCCCTTCCTGCCAGTTGTCATTAAGATTGCAACGGCAGACGGGTCAATATAATGTGGTCTAAACCCCCCTTGCTCACTCTCTCTCTCTCTCGGCTATTTCTGGAAGAATTTGCGGACACATGCTCTCCTGCACCTCCTTTCCCACATCCCTGCTGATGAATTTGTATTGCCGTGGGCAGAAAGGCGGACGCAGAATGTCTAAGCGATTACATGGCTTAAATCAGTTTTCACTGGCAAAATATGAACCAGGGGTGTTTTTCTTTTATGAATGTACAACTTCTCGGCCAAGCTTTTTTTTTTTGTAGCCAATATCCATTTTTTCGAGGAAGCTAATATTGGTCTTATTCGGACGATCTCATTGGCAGATCCGGACCCTTCCATAGAAGGAAAAAACATTGTGCTCCACACATCCTCTCCCCATAAGCAACATGTATGCCATGTGTCAACAAAATCCAACCAAGCATGGCCAAGAAAATGTTTCCCTTGATGCGATTCTCTATAACATTACCTCACCTTAATTTGGTAAAGCTGTTCAGGCATTTAATACTGAGAGAGATGGGAACTTCATATAAAAACTTATTGTTTTTAATATTCGTGTATTTTTATCATCGATGTGCGCATCATTTCACAAACTACAGTTTTTTCCCGTGGCGTAGTATAAGCAAATAAAAGCTATCTTGTTACACTTTTTTCCCAATCAATTTGAACAGTGGACTATTGTTTCCAGTAGAAACCCATTTAAAAAACTAGAAAACTGCCTTTTCAGACCCTTTTGGTGACTATAACTTGTTTTATATTCATTGTATAAACAGTGTGTGCATCGTTGCATAAAATACATACATTGCTCTTTTCAATAATCTAAAAGTCAGTCAGATGTGGTTTTCCAATGTTTTTCCTCTGATGAATTAAAGCTTCCAAATTGCTGTGAAAACACATTCTCGGACTGTACAATAACGCAGAGATGGATGAGAAATTACACAGTAGTTGCTTTAATTGGTGTCGCTATTTCAAACCTCATTGTCATTCATCCACGCACATCAAGTCTCAGAAATTTCACACCTCACCACCTAGCTCAACTTTTTGAGCTTTGTTTGCAGTCGATATTTAAAATCCGGATATTTATTGCTGTAAACACGTTCGTTTTTTCGTTCGTTGGTTCGTCCGCCGTTTTCTTTACGTTCATTCACACTTCTGAATTCAGAGCGTGAGCACCTGATCAACAATCATGGAAAAGCTGGAATTACCAGAGCGACTCATCAAAACCATATCAGCTCTGGGCATCTCTTGCCCTGTCACCTGGACTGTCCAGGAGACAGGCAAGAGAGTCCACCTGAACCTGGAGTTTGAGGTAGAGACATAAAGGTACCACCCTCTTCGGGGAGAGGTAGCACCTTTGGCGAGAGGATCCCCTCTGCCACTGGTCCTCACCCGAAGGGGCACGGAGGCCCTGAAAAGAGAGAAGAGAGGAAAAAGAAGAAGAGTCCATCTACCAAGCGCAGGGACGCCCGGCGCTTGGAGGCCTTCCGGAATAGGAAGAAAAAGTTGAGTGAGGGGGTGGAGGCTCTTGAGGCAGCCGCCAGTTCCCTTCCTAGTCCCACTGGTACACCCAATCAACTGTCGGCTCCTGAGCCGGTACAGTTGGATGAGGAACGTCCAGTGGAGACTGGGGAGAAACTGGAAGTTGCTTTTTCACCGCCTCCCACCCCTCACTCCCCTCTTCCTTCGCTACCGCAAAGCCCGGGAACGGAAGTAGCAGAAGAACAGCCACCACAATCTATTGACACCATCGTACAAAACGCACTGAGAGTAATGGAGATGGCAAAAGAACAATCCGCCAAAACTGAAGAAATATTAAAGGAATCAAGGGAATTATCAGGACATTACGCGCGTACATCAACACCACCACCAGCCTCATCACCATCACCATGCCAACCTCTACCAAAGAAAAAGAGCCGCAAAAAGCCCAAAAGGGGATAAACCTTTTCCCTCCTTCCATTTCCTCCTCTACCACGCCTCGACATCATTCAAAAACAAACAGCCAACGAGGGTCGAAAGGGGCTTGTTCGCCATACCGTCCCTGCGCGCCTTCGGCGCGCGAAACCATTTCGTTCGTCTTGCTGCAAACAAAACATAAATATCAAAATCATACAATTAGCTATTCGCCGCTGGAATCCCAGCTACTCACCACCCACATTCACTGCCTTCTCAATTGGATTTCGTCTCGCAAGTTCAGTAATCTCAAGGGAGATACTTTTCGCGTAAAATATTATTTTAACCAACATTGTTGGGCATGCATCTCAGAGTTATTGAGCGGACACGAAAATCTTCCCGACGGACAGACGGACGGACGGACGGACGGAAATGACAAACACTATATGCCTCCGAAAAATTTTTCGGGGCCACAAAAACTAATTCGTAACCGATCAACAACTGTCAAGCAAACAATAATCCAACAGGACAAATATACACATTTTTTTTTTGTTTTTTGATTTCTCATCGATGATTCACTCAGACAATTAATAAAAATCTGAAGACGATTACCCTGTCATTTCAAAAGTAAAATCAAAGCTCCGTCTGTTCGGTTCTGTTCTGTTCGTTCAGCCTTTAAGATTAAAATTACGTATACTGAGTATGCTTTTTCGTTTCATCGTTTTGACTGTTTGCTATTTTGAAATATTTTCATTTGCTTCTGCATCGGGGGTTTCATTTAATAGCTTCGTAAATTATGCCCTTGAAACAAAACAGTCAGCTAATACCTCAGCTGCGTTCCTCAGCGTTTCGGGACATGACAACCGTTACTTATTCTCAGTTCCTTATTCGACATTCGTTTTCAGTCGACAATCGTTCGATAACGAACGCCCGTGGTGTTTTCTTACAATAGCGGGTTCAACATTCGAAGTCACAAATCACCCCAACTTTGTCTCGTTCTGTAATCAGCTAAAGATAATTAATTTCTTTGATACGAATAAGGTACATGTTAATATGCCATCACTCCCAGAATTGCAATAACCGAGTTTCGAGTTATCTCCCCATAAATAAAATATTCCCAAAGCAGCTTGGTGTACCAAATGTTCACCACTCGTGATGAAGTGGTGACGAGAATGGAAGATCCAATTAAAAGGGAAGTAATTGTTGTGAAAACACATCTGCCATCACTATCCAGGAGATAGGCAAGAGCGTGCATCTGTCTCTGGAATTCAAGACAGAGGAAGATACAGAATCACCACCCTCCTCGGGGAGAAATAGCACCTTTGCTGAGAGGACCTCCTCTCACACTGGTCCTCACCCGGGGAGGTCAGGAGGCCCTGTGAAGAGGAAATCAAGAAAGAAGAGCCCGTCCACCAAGCGCAGGGATTCCCGGTGCTTGGAGGCCGTTTTGGAAAAGAAGCGAGAGAAGAGCGAGGAAGGGAAAGAGGAGGAAGCATCCACCATTTCTACTCCGACTCCCGCAGACTCACCCATCTTGCCTCCAGCCCCACAGCTGGAGACGCCAGATGCGGACGGTCCAGTGCAGACTGAGATAGAAATGGAAGCTGTCGTCTCGCCTCTTCCCGTTCCTCTCTCTCCTCTCCCCTCTGCTCCGGAAGGCCAGAACCTGGACCTGGAAACCATCCAAAGGGAAGCCAAAGAGAACAACATCAAATGGCAGAAACACATAGAAGCGAGGGAAAAATACAGCATCAAAATGGATAGGAAGCATGAGGAAATAATGGAAAAAAATAAAGAAATACAAAGATTAAGAACACAAACGGCAGCACAACAGGCACCTCTCAAAGAAAAAGAAAACAACAACCCTCTATCAACACCAACAACAGATATAAACACCTTATCACCTTCACAGCCACCTCCCCACAAGAAGAAAACAAAGAAGCACAAACGTCGCTAACTTTTCACCTCTCCTTTTCCTCCTCTAACACGATCAGACATGGTTCAAGGCAAAAACAACAAGGAAAACTATGATACAGTTAAAGATGGGTCGAAATGGCTTGCACCAAACCGTCTCTGAGCGCCTTCAGCGCGCGAAACCATTCATTCATTTCTTCAATGATAAAAAATAAATGACAGCTGCGCGTGCTGTCTAGTGTTTTCTTTTATCAAAAGGAAGCTTGACTTTTTATGGCAAGCTAATCAGAAATAATTTCTTCACAGATTTAATGAATGAATGAATTATTTCACGTAACCAGTTCAGTCAAGCGATTACTCTCTTTGTTACTTTTCATTATTAACTATCATTATATTATTTAACCCTTTACCTAACGAAACGGTAAAAACCGACCAGCGCTATTCTCAAAAATCACCAATTAATTTTCATTATTTTTTTATTCCTTGTCTCTAAAACAGAGGTTTTGACCCCTCATTGGGACGAGCTCGTCGAGCTCGTTCCAATGAAGGGTCATAACCTTTGTTTTTGAGACAAAAAATGAAAATAAAAGTTATTCAAGAATTTTTTTTGCAAGTGTCGTCTGCTTTTCATGTTAAAAAAAACAAAAAACAATGAAGTCCCCATTACACCCACGGCAAAGTGTCTTCGTTTGCGTGCACGGATATATGACCCAATTGTTTATTGCATAATTCACTTGTTAAGTTATCGTTTATTATCAAACCGGGAAATCCCAGTAAATCACACTTTGGAAAGTAACAAGATATTTCAATTCTTAAATGAAATGTCCATACTTTTAGTGTTAAATTTACTGACAGCTTCAGGAAATTAAGATGAGTTAACTTTCCTGTAAATATCTCCCAATGACTAAAATTGTCAGTCATGGTAGGACTGTAAAGGAAGAGGAGGAGAGAATTATTATTGATCCTCCTGGTCAGTTAGATGTTTTATGTCAGTTGTTCCTCTCCTGTTAAATTGTACCGTGTCTATATTATTAGTTATATAGGACTTTGGCAGGGTACACAGACCCTTGTGCCCTGTCAGAATTGTATGTACCCTGACCTGCAGGCATTTATTCATTGGGGTTTAACGACAGCCAGGGTCACCTCGTTTTACGGGTGGAGGAAGCCGGAGTAACGGGGAGAACCACCAAGCAACGGCGTGCAACTGTCAGACTACCCAATATACTAACTCCGCACAACCAGGGTTAGCAGTGGTTGAAGACAAGTGCACCACCGACGTACAGTACGCCTTAGTATACAACGCCACCGTGCCCTCACATGGGCAATGGGGATGAAGTGCCTTGACCAAGGACACAACGCAGTTACCCCTGGTGGGAATCGAATCTTGGACCTTTCGGTTTGAAGTTCAATGCCGTAACCAGTGAGCCACCGCGTTCCCTAAGTGCCGGGTACATAAATTTCTAACAGGGTACATGTATAAAAACCTGTATAAACATTTTGTCACACTGGAAAACTATCGTAATATGTTCCGAATGCAGTGATTTTCTAATAGTCTTCCTAGCATCAAAGCGAAAGGTATAACGTTGGTCTATTTGTCACCTCGCTCTGGCGAATAAACTTCAAAGATCGTGTCAATTTAATATTCATGAACGTTTTACCTGCCGAGTTATAATTATTCTTTGTAGCAGCTTGCGGTAATTACAGGTTGTATAGTCCCTAAATCGTTTCCTGTTTACTGGATTCGGTACATTTCAAACCACTTGAAACTCCATAGAATGTTGCGTGATTTCATGTACCCCGGCAAAGACCAAACTATAGCTCTATGTACGCCGGAAAAACGGTCAATTGCGGCTCGACAATTTTGTTTTGCAGTGTGACAAGTAAAGAATATACATTGAAAGTGTTAAAATATCGAACTTCGTGAAAATAATCTAAAATTACAAAGGCAAATTTGTAAGCAGTCTCCAGACATTTGTCTCCCAACCCTCAAACAACACACGTAATAAATAGACTTTTAGGTCATTTTTGTCGTATAAAATTTAATTTTGGCACCAGCTTAGAAAATAAAGCGAACAAATTAGGATGAGAAAAGGATTTCATTTTCATTCTTTAGAATATAATTTGAATAAAATGGTTAACTCTGTGTGCACTGTGTCTCCCCACCAACTTTTTTAAAATATTTTTTATTCAAATATTAGGTTCTTTATCTTATTTACAAGCAAAAAGTACATTTTTTAAGGATAAAATTTACAGAACGTTATTTTACATAACACAGTGATAGCAAAGTTAGTTATTCCTTTGTAGTGATATGAGGTTTCATTTGCAGCTGCACTATGGAGAAGGAGGATATCTAAAGAATGATGTTGGAAGATGCTGCCATCGGTGTTTTGCTAGCGATTCAGGGTCATACATGTTCAAATATATGATTACGTCGGTGTATGACTGTCGGGCTGAGTAAAGGGTTAAGGCATCTTCCGTAGTTTTAGGTTAATTATTCTCGATTAGACACTAAGGCGAAAAGTAAATGCGTGTAATTCACTAGTCGATATGTAGAATGGCCTGGTCGGTTCATTTATGGTCATGTTAAAAGAGGTCTCCCTCTGAAAAGTAAATGCGTGTAATTCACAAGTTGGTATGTAGAATGGCTTGGTCGGTTATGGTCATGTTAAGGGATCGTCCAACGTAACTTTGGTCAATTTGTTGACATTTTCCCCAATGCCCCAGAAACAGATAAGAGAAGTAAGGAAAGGTAAATTATATATCCAAATAATGAGTAAAGTGCATAGAAAAGGTACATATAATTTTTTTCATGAAAAAAGTGAATTTTATGATTTTGATGAACATTAATTTGCCAATGGCATAAGTAACGAACCGGTAAAACCACAAAATGATCGGTAATTCGAAAGCCTTGTCCCTGAATGTAATGATAACATACTACAGACTCGGAGAAAGCATTTTTATGACACACACCCTGGTGTGTTTTAATGTTGAATATAATACCACCAACGCAAATTTTGGATGTTCCGGATGTGGTCATGTTTCAATGATGCTTATTCCGGTCATGTGATTACAATGTGGTTCTTGCAGGAATACTAATTTTTGGCGATCGTAAGAATGAAAGGACGTGATCACGTCCTTTATTTGCTCGAGACAATGTATGAGCGGATTTGCAAACAGGTTACAGCAAATACTTGAGCTGTTAATGTCATGACTGCAAAATATGGTTCGAAATTCCCCCCAGTGTTTACAGGTCGTCTGAACTTTTTTGTTGACAGACAATCTGAATTATTGCGCACTAAAAGGACAACATGAACCACTTGTAAAAAATTAAACGAGTGTATAAAATCGGGGCGATACACATAAAATAAGGCAATATCAATAACAAAGTAAGCAGAATGCTTCAGAAATCACTTTTTCACGAAATATATTCCAAGTGACCTGGAACTATATTGAGCGTGTTGATTTCCCCCGATGTTGTGAAGTTATTTACTTCCTAGTAACCATGGATCTCTGCCAATGTCCGAAAAGGACCGATTGAAGATGGGTTGAAAATGATGCATTCGCGCTTTTAAATAAGGTGCGATTGGACGATGCTGTGAATTTAATTTTTTCTTGCAATCAACTCTACAAACACAAGCGTCGATCAGTGTCTTTTGTCATCGTTTTACACTGATAAATGTGACAAATCTCCATTACCGGAAACTACAAATGTATCTCCCAATTTGCATATCATAATAAACATAACCGCTGTCAGCGTGATCGTGATGGTAAAACCCCAAACGAATTATCCAATTAATTTATTGGGGTTATTCATTTTGGGTATTTTATAGACTTGGAAGAAAATTACATGAAATTTGACCAAAGTTAGGCTGGACGTCTCCTTAAAGAAGGTCTCCCTCCTCATAAAATCAGATAACCAATTAATTAACAGCACGTCACCTGATTCCCAATGTGTTCTATGTGCCTACTGGCAGCCTACTGGCACATAGAACACATTGGAACTCAGGGGACGAGCAGTCATTTCAGACATCGTTACACGGTCGCAACTCAACCATCCCAACAGTTTGAGCGAAATGGAGAAGTTGCGACAACAGAGTTTATACACACCTCTCCACCAACTTGCTTTTCTAGGGATGTCTCATTATCGCTTTTGGGAAAGTAGGGCCAGTCGTGGAAATGTTCAATCAGTATTCGTCGTCCACTCAAAAGTAGTTTTATTTCATAATGATATAAATGGAACGCGCACATTGGTAATAGTTGAACACCCATGCATATACTCATTGTCCAGTGGCTTAGGTGATGGCCTCCTGACAGCCTAACGGGATTGCCGATGGTTCGATTCCCAGACGGGAATCTGAAATCAACATTCCAAATGCTTCGAAATCACGATTGTGTCATTCCCAAGGCCCGTGCCAGTCTTCGTCTGAGGCTAACCACAGTAGTTTCGTCGTACAGTAGCAAGCGCGTTTCACTCTTTCATGTCGCTGCGGTGAGGAAAGTGGACCAAGTCATCACGCGAACATCATTTAATAAGCTGGATTCCAGACATCGTTTTATGATAGTGTGCAATGGTCCAGTGGTTTAGGTGCTGGACTCCTGAATGCCAGGCGGGGTTGCCGACGGTTCGATTCTAGGCCGAGGGTAAGAAATCAATATTCCAAATTCTTCAAAAACATGAATGTGTCCTTCAATATACACACACGGGTTCGTGCCAGTCTTCGTCTGACGCCAGCCACAGCACTTTCATCGTACTGTTGGCAGAGAGTTTCACACTTTCATGCAGCTGCCGTAAGAAGAGTGAAATCAAGCATACATGAGAACATCATCTAATAAGCTGCATTCCAGGCATCGGGTTTTTTGACTGCATGCAATTGTCCAGTGGTTTAGGTGTTTTTCCAAATTCTTCGAAAACATGACTGTGTCCTTCAAAAAACACACAACACCTTCACTAACACACATTAAGTCCGTGATGTGTAGTGTAGTAAATTTTGTTCCTTTTTCCAAAATCAGAACGGTCCTCTAGTCTTTCAGAGTGTAATACATTCTAATACAATAACAGACGTGTAAGTCACATTTGTCGTCGCTGATGATATATTGTTTTATACCATGATTACCTATTCTACAATATATGAAAAGACTATGACATAAATTTTAGCTTTGCGCACCAACCGTGGTGAACACGCCAGCAATGGGATTTCAGTAATTAAAATTTACACCTACAGTGGAATTACATCCAAGCTGACCTTTGGTGACGTCGACCTGAATGCAACTTGTCTAAATTTATCGCACGTCGCCTCACGAAGAGTAAAATGAAAGTGACAATTATTTATTACGTTTTTAAATGAGTTTACCCCGGACATAAGACACCCACAATTAACAAACATGCATTTTCTCGTGTTAATAAAGCATCCATAACTCGAAATGGTATGTTATTATGCTATTAAAATGAAAAAGGCCCCGTTTCATTTTCCATTTCGTTTCGGCGATAAAACTGACAGCGGAAGTACCGCCCACCGATGCTCGTGTAAACAAAAACAGATTCGCACGTATGTACGTCTGGTGCTCAGTAAAATCGAGAAAAAATAATAGCGACTCTTAATAATCTGACGATCATGGTATAAATAAAATATACCCAAAGTCGTGGTGAACATTTGGTACACCAAGCTACTATGGGTATATTATATATATGTGTCACAATGTTAAATTACTCCACGACCTGTTTCAACGAGGTATTACCTTCCAGCTTTTCATCATACTGAAAACAATGCGATTGGTCCTATAGCTTAAGGCGGAAATGGGCTGCTATGCGGGTCGGGAGCATGTTCCGCCGAGAAAACCCAGAAAGAGCTTTGATACAGAACCTTCTGATGACTGTTTTACATTGCAACTATCTATTTCTAAAGTGAGTATACCTAACCCTTTACCTAACACGAAAGGCAGACGACACTTGCAACCAAAATTACTGAACAACTGGATGTTTCATTTTTTGCGTCAAGAAACATGGCTAAAGACCCCCTCATTGGTTCGAGTTTGTTAAGCTCGTTCCAATGATGTGTCATCAGCTATGTTTTGAAGACAAAAAATAAAAATAATGAAAATTGAATGGTGATTTTTACGAATAGCACTGTTATAAAAACAGGGTATGTCTTTAAAATTACGTTAACAATCGTAATCTAATTTTGCCTTGATGCATCTCCGGCGAACTCTCAGCCATTAGTAAAATTCTGTTAGCAATCCAACATTGTAATGGTGTGGCCCCAATCTAGCCCTTAGATGGTCGAAAACCTGCGTTTTATATTCAATTGACTGGAATATTTCAATCGACTGAAACATTCCAGACGGTTGAATCTAAAAAGTACCATGCACATTCATTTTCTTTGAATCAACGCGAGAAATGTTTCTCGATCGAGAACTGATTTGACATGATATTCAATGAAATTACAATGCTGTTACACGTGTTTATAAACTAAATACTCATGAATAAAGACTCCCCACGGCTATAGTTTTATGATTACACCATATAGTTCTACTAATTCTGTTGATATCTTGATGTTTGCAAAATGAAATAAATAGTTATTGATTGAAATATCTTTAACTAGAGCACGAAGGAATATCTGTATTTATTTTATTTTCATTCGTTTTTCTTTCCCCAAAACAAATCATATTCTCACTCACACTCGCCAAAAATGGTATTCCACTCCCAACATCGTATTCCACTCTCAGCGATGACGGACTATTTTATTTTTATGTTTTGAAAGTAACCACGGAATCAATTATAAAGGATTGTTTGGGGAAAACAAATAAGGAGAAAATAAAATAAATACACAAGTTCACAAGAGTAAAATGACATCACTTTACATCTACGGTAGTCCCTCACGCAAACTTCATGAAAAGCAGGAAAACGAATAGCCCATAACAGCGTCGAATTCCTAACAGAATTAGACTGATGAACCGTCGGATAAAATTATGCGTGTACTTCTAAAGGTGTTATCTTAGAATACGATTATCGTTGCGAAACTATACCATTTGAATGTATTCTTGGCGAATTACTCCACCTGTAGTATATGTCGAGCCGCTATTCTGTTGCTGATTTATATCAATGATCAGTGCCGGCGGTACCGGGGGGGGGGGGGGGCTGGGGGTGGGAGGGCTTCTTTTGCCGGGCCATGTTTTTTTTTGTATGCATATATTTTGACACAACCAATGACTGGTGAAACAAGGGGGAGGATCCAGAGCCTCTCCCATATTTTCGCCAGCTACGTTTCTCTCGTACTGGTTCAGTTTCGATGGATTTCGGATCATTTTTTGCAGTAAGTGGCAGAAAACGCTAAAATGTATACAGTCTGTTAAAAAATCGGTTAACTGAAATAAATCGTAATCTTACAGATATACAAGTATCAAATCCACCCCCAGACAAGATAATCCACAGACAGTAATCGTAACGACCAAAGCTGATAAATATACCCCACCTGTATGCTTTACTTACGTTTTTTAACGGCTCTCAAAGTGCGAAATCTTTCGAATACATCTCCTGAAAAATCTAAAAATATCCGCTCAGATGCATGGAAGTGAGGGTTTTGACGCCCATCCATCGCCCGATCCAGCCACCCCACTTTGAAAATCGTTCCGCTGCCCCTGAATGTAAAGGAGAGTGTCTATATTGTATGTCACGATGCACACACTGTTAAAAAAACGAACAAAAGAAACGTTACAGGACGTCAACAGATGGTGAGAGTGTCGTTTTCTTATTTTCAAATGGATTTAAACAAAGAATAATAATCAAACATTCAAACTTGGATTTAATCCCGGGAACGTGAATTCCCGGGTTCTCGGTTCCGAACGCCAGCCCCGATACTCGGGAAATCTACAGCACGGACCCGAGAATGATGCGTGGTACTGTTTGTGTATTGAACTGAAGTTTTCTGAATTGAAACATTGTAGGATTTCGTCAGCCCTTCCCGCCTGAATTTTTTACAGTCCTAATGCCTCACGGACCATTTTAAACAAATCACTGTAACTCTCAACCAGTTTTGGTGGACCCCCCCCCCCCCTACCAACACCACCCTCCCTTTCAACAGCAAGATCTTATTCACCCGCCTCAAAGTTCAAACTCGTCTTCATTTTCAGAATCACTAGTATCACTATTCACTACCTCCTCCAACATCAACACCCTCTTCACTGCCGTCACCGGTCTCCTCTGCTTGAGGGAGATGAGATCTGTGACGGCAGTGAAGAGGATGTTGGTGTTGGAGAAGATAGAGGTGATAATGCGAGTAATTCTGAAAATAAAGACGAGATTGAAGCGGGTTTGGGTTTTCACACTTATCTTTGGAAAAGAACTTTCCGTTTGGAGATGGGTGATTGCCAATGAAATATGCTCATTATCATTAAAATAAACGCGTTATGTTACCCTCTTAAATTTTCTCGATATCACCCGGGAAATTTTCCGGTTCTGAGAGTAATTTCATTCCCGGTTCCTGGAAAACCAGGGAATATATTGAACCCTAGTTCAAACTGATTGAGGAAAAAATATAAAAAGCCAGCTTCTGTTTTTATACTACTCTACAGGAAAATGTCTGAAGGTTGCGAAATGAAGCGCACAACTGAAGATAGATTTTCGAAATTTCAATTTTTATATCGAATTCCAATACTCTAGTGTTAAATTTACTGACAACTTTAGAAAATTAAGGGGAGCTAACTGTGCTGTAAATCTCTTCCACTGACGAAAATTATCAATCATGGTATCTGCTCACCAATAATTATTTTGTTTCATTTTATAGCTCGGGAGAATTTGTACTCTTCTATAAATTGTAACGGAACAGGCTCACTTGAACAAAATCAATTGCTTCTCGGTTAATAGAAAGCAGATTCAAAGAATATGGAACGTTTATCGCGGAAGCACTACGTTTCAATAGAACCAGCAAGTGGTGCTTCCTGCACTGAGTCAGTTAATGAAGGAAACTCTAGGAACAAACTGTGGGTTTTTATCTCAATCGCATAGATTAGCCTTGTGGGTTTAGAACTTTCAGAATATGCAAATGTATCAATGCGTGGGCATCAAATTCCGTAACACATTAACGGGAAATGTAAACAATGTTCGTTCTCTTTGGTCTTTGCATTCCAATTTCAACGGGTTCGGTCTATTTCTTTTACTTCAGCCATCTTCCAACAGGAAGACTAGCCTTCGAGGCTATTGAAGTAGAAGAAAAAACACCGTGAGCTGTTTCGAAGACATAGCACATTTAACATCCCCAACAATTGTGCCCCCCACCCCCCACCCCGCGTCCCCCCCCCCCCAAAAAAAAATAACATAACAGCCTGTGCTGCCCTCATGAAGATATGAGGTTCAAGCAAATGGGAGTTCTTTCACATTTTCTCCTTCCTGAACAGAACATAGTAGGACCGGTGCGTCTTGGGTATGTGCACCGCCCCTACAGCAACTCACATTCATTGAGCTTCCCCCGACTCTGTACCGAAATATAAACAAAATGCAGGAGAATCCTTGTATCAATTTACTTCATTTATTAACAAAGACAAGATGTTTATTCCGAGTTTCTTCTTTTACCAAAATTCACGCAATTCCCCTACATCACTGTAGACTACGTCTGGGTTGCAGCAGCCTCACCTCAACGATCACTTATTCAACAACCACCTGACTAGTTCACCGCTTTGTAGCTGTGGCGAACATGAAACAAGCTATCACCTTTTCTCTATATGTCCACAAAATTCAGAAATTAGAAGCTCTACACTCCATGGTCTACACTACAGAATAGATACTAACGTCATCTTGTGTGGAGGTGTCCAGTACCACTCTGAATTAAATTGAAAAATATTTGAATGTGTGCATACGTAAGTTGAGAGAACAGGTTGGTTCAGTCGCAATACACAGATATCACGAGCATAACGAGACCAGCGGAAAGTGAAAAATAAACTGTGTCCTTCTGTGACACGCATCGGATCGAACCTTGTCTGTGTAGCTCGCCTATTCAGCCTGGATAACATCTCCTCTCTTCCATTCCTGCCACTGCACCTTTCAGTCTAACACCCCTTCACAAACTCCCTTTCACCACTGCACCAGTCTACTTACTATCTCAACATATATCATCGTCTCAACTCTATTGCCTAGGCAATAGAGTTGAGACGATGATATATGTTGTTATAATAGCGTCCCTAACCTGGAGGACAGTGATTGATATGAATACTTACTGTCTGACAGAATATTTGGTCTAGCCCACGAAAGGCAATACCGATAACATCAATATATATATAGATATCTACAAGGATTTTTCGCCATGCATTTATCATTGCAGTGTGATGTTCGTTGTGGAAACAGCTCACATGAGCGTTAGGATTGCTGCTGGATCCACTTCCATGTATATTATTTATGACAGTTGTGTTCCTTGTTCTATTTTCTGTACTTTTCTTCTGTTTCTGCATTGAAATTATTATTTACTTATTTGGGTTTAACGACACTTTCGACGGCCAAGGTCACCTCGTGTCGAAGTTTTAAGGGTGGAGGGAGCCAGAGTACCCGGGGAGAAACATCGAGCAATGGCGCGCAACTGTCAGACTCCCCAACATACTAACTCCACACAAACAAGGTTAGCATTGCTTGAAGACAAGTACACCATCAACGTGCAGTACGCCTTAGTACACAGCTCCACCGTGCCACAACGTGGGCAATTGGGATTAAGTGTCTTGCCCAAGAACACAAAGCGGTTGCAACAGGTGGCATTCGAACCGAGGACCTCTCGGCTTGCAGCCCACATCTCTACCTACTGAGCCACCGAGCTTCCTTGCATTGAAATAAATACTGTTTAAACTAAAATAAAACTAGAATGCACGAGCAGTGTTGTGTTCCACATCTTTCAGTTTTGGGAATTGAGCAACAAAACGTTGAGGTGTTGCAAACGTAAGTGTGTCGATTACATTTAGTAAGATGTGTGTGGAAAATGTTGGATTGGAGGTGCCCATGTGCCTCTCCACGATTCTGCCACACCCACCTCAGTAGAAATAAGTCGCCTCTGTTTCACATATTAATTTGAATGTGAGGTTGACTAACAGTTTGTACAAATTTGACAGTCATTTGTCGGAAAAGTCAAATCCTCGTATGTTTATTACTTTCAAGTCCATCTATTAAACATGTACATGTAGTATTAACTGGTTTTAAAAACTGATCAATAACTAATGTTAAACTGTGCTACATATTGTCCCAACATATAACGCATGGAAACATATTACAATCGTACCATAACAATTCAGTTATTGTGTGCGATACGATCTTCTTCCATACATGATAACAATGTAAGGCAATCATAAACACAATGTTACGGGAAACTAAAGTGGTATCGGTCGATATAAGAATGTCAAAAAGAAAATTGTTGCGACCGTAAAAATAGAAATAGTTTACCTGCTCTTCTGTTATAAGCATAATTACTCAGCAGAGAAATACAATTGACATCTACGAGTGTGGGCGATACAATAGACAGCATTTATGTCACGTGGTAGAATACAAAAAGACCTATTAATTTGGCTGGTCGATGGTGAGCCTGTAGTGTTGTTTAATTACAGCTCAAGCGAGTATTAATTCAAAAAAAATAAATGAAAATGCCTGGCCTGTAAATGACAAAACTGATGACAAATATGTTTTAAAACACTTAACTGGCTCAGAGCTGAATTATTTTTGGTAATCACAATTTGTGCACATATCTTTGCATGTTGCAATTTATGGGAGAGTGCTAGTAGGCACTCTCGCATAAATTGTAACAAGGCAAATCCTAACAGACTAAACACTTTCAATTCAAAGGTGATATGTTGAACATAACCTGAATATGAAGCCTTTGAGTTGTGGTATCGACACTCCAGAGTAAAGCCTAAATATGGGCTTCCAGCTCTCTACCAGTTAAAGGCCTATTTCCGACTTTACAACCCCAGAACAGGAGTCCTTAACATGTCATCATGCGTAGGTCTTGCTGATAAGAAAAGAAATTACATAGTCAGTGGTTTCTTTTCAATCTTGGATGTCTGCGCAAAGGCAGCCAAGATTTGATTAGAAATCACTATTAAGCTACTGGGCATGCACGGGCTGTTGTCAGGTGTTAATTCAGGAAAATTGTCCACTCCCTTAAGGGTTTTAAAACCACTCCCATAAAATTGAAATCGCGGCCGAGTGGAAAAGTCTGCAAATCAGAAATCCCCACCTTCAGCATTGGCGCTAGACCAATTTTCTTTCAATGTGATTTTTACTTGTTGTTATTCTCGGTCTTTTTATGGACAGTTTGAAAAAAATAAATGAGTGAAGTTCACCAATTCATCCCGTTATGACCCCGACGCCCATTACGTCCACTATTAATGTCAAAAGTAACGACAGATGCTTTTGATAGTCCACTTTCACGTGGAGTGATTGGAAAAGGGACCTGTTGACTAGGTTTCTCACAGTCCGAAAATCGCGACTTTCATTGGTGGGTGGAGATAGGGTGAGACAATAATTCCGAGGAATGAAAACCTGTCTGAATCATTAACCCTTTACCTAACAGGAAAAGCAGACGACATTAGCAAACAAAATTCTTGAATAACTAACTGTTTTCATTTTTTGTCTCAAAAACATAGGTCATGACCTCTCTTTGGAACGAGCTCGTTCAAAAGAGAGTCATAGCCTAAGTTTTTGAGACAAAAAAGGAAAATGTGATGAAAATTAATTGGCGATTTTTGAGAATAGCGCTGGCCGGTTTTGGCCGTTACGTTGGGTAAAGAGAGATTATTACCATTATGTGGATGTACAAAATATGTATCCGGGTCGAGCTCCGGGTTTTAAGGGCAGATCACGACGAGTCGAAGACGAGTTGTGATCTACCCTTAGAACCCGGAGCGAGACTCGGATACATATTTTGTACTTCCACATAATGGTAATAATCATTTTATCTTACAATATATCGGGAACAAGTCAAGAATGTAGACGAATATATAACGAACTATTTATTCGTACGGATGAACAAAAAGATAAAAAATGGAACACACGCGAGAGGAACGTGCTTGTATCCGACCCCCTGATACAAACATCTGTATCAATTGGTCGGATACACGACAGATTCGGAGTTAATACAGACAAAATACATGTTGATTGTAAGACAAAAAAAAATTAAAAAATAATGAAAATTAATTGGCGATTTTTAAGAATAGCCCTGTCCGGTTTTGGCCGTTACGTTGGGTAAAGGGTTAAATGGGGAGAGGGTGAGGTTGTGTTGGGGGTGACTATAGCAGTCTTTCCTAAACCCAGTTCAAATAAATAAATAAATAAATAAATAAATAAATAAATAAATAAATAAATAAATAAATAAATAAATAAATAAATAAATGTGTCAATCGACACGGGAGAGTGTTGCTGTTAAATATGAAAGGAGTAGACATATGTCGGGCTCATGGTTCTGATTCGGTTTCGTAAAAGAAGTTCACATACTGTTCGATTAACAGACTGCTCGATATATTTATTTATTTATTTATTGGTGTTTAAGGTCACATACTTATGCACAATGGCTAATTGTGACCGTGACAGTTTTACGGGTGGAGGAAGCCGGAGTACCCGGAGAGAACCACCGAGCAACGACGAGCAGCTGTCAGCTCTCCAAGACTGCTCGATAAGGTTTTGAGATACATTATAACCGAGTCCCAAAATGCCAATTTTGAGATACCATAATCAGTAGACTTAAGTTTTTAAAATTACTTACAGTATTTATTGGCAAATAAGGAATCCAGTAGTCAGAAAAGACTTTTAATACTTATTTCTTTAATCGGAAAACGAGAAAAGTGTCTCATTTTCCAATAGTGTTGTGGTGATCAATGTGGAATTGGAACACATTTATCATACAAAACAGTGTTCCACGTAACGCGTCCTGAACTGATCGCTTCTGGAGTCCGTTTAACTCGCATTTTTTGTATCCAAACGCACTAACGTATTATTAAGTGGCGCTGTAATTCTGAAATGACGAAGTTCCGTGGACTTTAATATTCCGCTACCGTTATCCAATAGACTCTAACTTTCAGTTGTCAGAGTTCCAGATATTATGTTTGCTGGTCACCTGTGACACATGGACTATTTATTCCAGTAATCCATGTTATTCCAAGCAGTCCACACTTTATCATTCGAAGCAATCCAAGTCCCACGGTTTATTATTACTTGTATCCAAAGTCCCCTGGTCTATTACTCCCAGAAGTCTAAGTCTCACGGTGTTTTATTCCCGGCAGTCCAAGTCTCGCGGACAATTGTTCATCGCATTTTACGTCCTGTGGTCTATAATGTCTGGAAGTTCACGTCCCACGGACTATCTGTACTAGCAGTTCACGTCCCACAGACTATAATTCCCAGCAATCCAAGTCCCGCGGTCTATTATGACTAGAAGTACAAGTCCCATTGACTATTATTCATAGCAGCCCTGGCCCCAAGGGCAATTATTTTTTTGTGAACTAAGTCTTACGGTCTGTTATTCCTTGTGAGCAAAGTCCTGCGGACAATCACAAGAGTAAACAAAGTCCACGGACCACGATGTCCATTAACACAGTCCTCCCCACCATTTCTGGACCGCCTTTAGTTTTGATACATCCGAGCCCAATGGCTTATGACAATGACCAGCACGGCATTGAAAATAAAGTATGTGCCTTGAAGTTGGTGGCTGCAGAACGCCGCAGTGATCGTTTTTGAGATGGATTTGCGTTCCGTGCATATTTTCCATTCTGCAAATAATGATCAATTTCCTGAACGTCATCTTCTTTTGTTACAATACCGTTCAAAATATTTGTGGAGTTGTAAACGCTTATATATAGACGAGTATGCTACGTACCCATATTTGATTGGTCGCAGTGGCACTGTCGCTACCGCTGACCATTCAATCAACTATGTCCAGATATTGGAAATCAGTGATGATCGTTGAGTCGGAAGAAAACATGAAACACGTGGAATTTAAAAGAGTTATGAAAAAGAGCGATGAGCACTAAATGGCATGTAATTAGTTCAAACGTGACAATATAAGTAATGTATTTAATAAACATTGAAAAAATATAATGTAAAAGTTGGGGCTTGAATCCGCAAAGTAGGGCTGCACGATATTCAAAACTGAAAAGCGGTATCGGTATTCCAAAAAATACCGCAGTATACCAGTACAACGAAAACTGTTCAGAAAAAAAGTACCACAATCGAGGCTTGAGGCATCACAGTCGTAACGAATTAGCATGCCTTGATGACGCGGTTCGAAAAACCTTCACCCAAGGCAGACGATATCAAAATTTGTTATTTTAAAAAAAAGTTAATCAGATTTTCCCCAAAATTCAACAAAACAATATCATGTGACCCCTCATTGGAACGAGCTCGTTCCAATGAGGGGTCACATGATATAGTTTTGTTGAAATTTATTAACATTATTTTTTCAATTGCTGAAATCGTATATTACGTGAGCACATGCAGACGATTCCATGGGTAAAGGGGTAATATTATTCATTCGGGGCCACAGTTAAAAAAACTCAAGACATCTTGAAAATTAAATTTTGGGCAAATAAATAATGACGATAAACCGATATTTTTGTAATTACACCGGTATGCAATCCATATTGGTTTGAACACCGGTATGTATAGGTTTGTCGATATACCGTGCAGCCCTACCGCAAAGTTGACCACTCGAGGAATTCGAGGAAGCCATGAACGACCTCAGTTGTTTTGTGTCTCTTATACAGTATTCTATACATTGCAACACAGTGAAATGGACTACAAAAATTAGGACAACAGTTCATTTCACTGTAGAAGGAATCGTAGTCCGTAGGAATAGATATCTTACCCGTAGTGTCTTACCGTTTTGTGCAGTGCCAAGGGATAAAGATTCCCAGCGGACAACTAGTAATATTTGTCAGTAGGACTAAGAATACCAAGAAAAGGAAGTCCCAGAGGCTATCATTCCTAGGGAGTTATAGCCCTGTGGGACTATACTTATGGAGGACAATCATTTCATTGAGCCATTAACTGGTTGAGGGCTAGATTAGTTTGGGTGGTCTGAATTTGAATTATTGAACATTTGTTTTATTACAAATTATTGGGAAGTGCCTGTTGTACTCTCCAATAATTTGTGATAAAACAAACTTATATAAACAAAACATTATTTGTATTTGACTGAATATGAAACATGAGCAAGGAAAATGTTGGCTTTTTCTCTGGTGCCCTCATTTTTAGGAAAGCCCTGATAGTGGCTTCTAGCACCCAACCAGTTAACATCTGTTCGTTGGGCTATGATTTCTACGAAAATGTAGTCCTAGAGACTACCAGTCCTTACGAACTGTTGTCCGTAGGACTGTAAGAACAAGCTGACAATAATTCCTTTCAAACCGGAATTAAACCCCAGTCGCACACACAGTCGGTCTAACAAATGGAGGTCTGTAGTACCCGATTCAAGCTCAAATTACATTACAATTTGAGTTACCGTTACGAGTACATGTTAAGTAATAAAAAAGTTGCGTCACGACTGCTGCGTATATATTTCATTTATTTACCAATACATTTCCAAGAAATTTGAAGTTTACAACTAAAATGTCGAATGACTAATATTTCAATTACATTATCAAAGGATGACTTCGACGAATACAAGCCTAGATGATGTAGTTGGAATATTAGTCAGTCATCACAATCGGAACAAATCCAGTTAACCCCACCACCACCACCACCAAAAAAAATAAGGAATAAAAAAGCATTTATCTTCGCGACGTCCATGTCATTGAGTCTGGTTTTAAAAAAAAATGCAAAAAACAATACTGAATCAAAACGAAACTCAATACAGTTTTTTTAGATTCAATGTTTGGGCGTTCCCTTTTTGATAGATTTGATTCTAAAGGGATGTGGGGAGAAAAGCAGATAGAGAATTCGATCCGATCGCTAGACAGTCCGCTGTTTTAACCCTTTACGAACGTAACGGCCAAACCGACCAGCGCTATTCTCAAAAACCGCCTATTAATTTTCATTATTTTTTCATTTTTTATCTCAAAAAATAGGTTATGACACCTCGTTGGAACGAGCTCCTCGAGCTCGTTCCAACGAGGGGTCATAACCTATGTTTTGGAGAAAAAAATGAAAAAAAATAGTTATTCAAGAATTTATTTTGCAAGTGTCGTCTGCTTTTCATATTAGATAAAGAGTTAATGGCAATACCGCTGCGGGGTTTGAGGACACCAGCATCAACACTAAGCTACTGTGTCTCACGTAGTGTAAGAAAAGTGAGTTGTCTAGCTCCGGGACACACACCAGTGAGATGGACAACATTTTAACTCGCGACTTTTCGAATAGAAATCGGACGTACCTACCGCTGAGCTTTCACTCCACAAGAGGATTACATTGTATTTTGTTATGAATGGTGCTGCTTCGAATAGAAGACTTTCTCTCTTAGTTTCAACAATGTGGGGTGTTTTATTGGAGACAGTGAAAAAATATCGATCTTTTTATTATATTCATCGATTCTGTCCTAGTGTAGCGTTACTTATTCCAACAATACTTTCTAATCTTAATTGTTTGCACATTCACCATAACACATCTGCCCCTTGACATCAGTGTTATGGAAGCACCTCCGAAAAGAGGACAAAATAGAGAACATAAGTAGTGAGGTCTGTATGAAAAGGGACTGGTGTTTAACACAGGATTTTCCATACCCTAAATTGTCAGTATTGAGACTGGGATTACTATAAGAATTCTCATAGACATCTTGCCACTGTATTGACAGTCCTGCCTTGAGGATAAAAAGGGACAAACGTGTATGTCCAAATTTAAAGAGACTGAGAGCAGGTCTATGGAAAGTCCTACAGTAAATTTTGCCGTCGATCACAAATGCTTTGTCAGGGGAACATCCAATTCACACCGATGGTGATTTAAGTAAATTCCACTGAATTTAAGCTATGAAATGTTTGTAAGTAATCCAATGTTTATCCGTGCGAACATCTCACCGATTAAATTTTACGTTTACTACCGTTCCTGGAACAAACCGTCGCAACACAACGTTTTTTCTGTGAAATTGACAGCTTTGTCCCCGAAAAACGTCCCTCGCTTGCGACGCGGTTGGAATACCGATACTGGGCAAATTGTTCAACACCCAATTTAGTTTTGAAATACATAGTTTCCCACGACATATTGCCATCTTTTAAAGCCTCGAAAATCATTTATCTTTGAAATAACGACTCAAGCACCCCATTCATATCCATCCATTCACCTCTTTGTTCTGATTTATTACTTCCCAAAGTGTGATTTACTGGGATTTCCGGGTTTGATTATAAACGATAACTTCACAAGTGAATTGTGCAATCAACAATTGGGTCATGTATCTGTGCGCGCAAACGAAGACGCTTTGCCGTGGGTGTAATGGGGACTTCATTGTGTTTTTTTTTAACTCTTTACCTAACATGAAAAGCAGACGACACTTGCAAATAAAATTCTTGAATAACTATTATTCTCATTTATTGTCTCAAAAACATAGGTTATGGGCCCTCATTGAAACGAGCTCGACGAGCTCGTTCCAATGAGGGGTCATAACCTATGTTTTAGAGACAATAAATGAAAATTAATCGGCGATTTTTGAGAATAGCGCTGGCCGGTTTTGGCCGTTACGTTAGGTAAAGTGTTAAATAATATAATTATCGTTAATAATGAAAAGTAATAAACAGAGTAATCGCTTGGCTGGCCTGGTTAAGTGAAATAATTCATTCGAGACGAGGGACTATATTGTAAAACACTCGTGCGCATTCGCGCACTCGTGTTTGTACAACGTCCCTCACTGCTCATCAATTATTTCACGAAACCAGTTCCGTCAAGCGATTACTCTCTATATCTTCACTAATAATTATTCAATCTTGACATATGACATATCATCTGAGAGTTGAACCTTGCGGTGTAAGATAATGCATTAACCGAGACAATCAATTCAGAAAAATAAGTTATAGACCATTATCGGTCACAACAAACAAATCCATTTGACACTGGCATTTCAGCTATCGCAGATCAGGCATACGTGTTGCGTTTGTGAACATGAATTTGATCATCCTTCAAGACAGACCCTCAACGTGAAGCATCTTTAGATTCCAATGTGAAGTCATAAGCAATATTTTGTAATAAAGAGACAAAGTTATGACAAAACTTGTATGGCAATTTCTACACTTCTGTGGCCGAGGAAATTTACTGGTCTAATAAGCAAGGCCATAAGAATAAATACCTATTTGCCACACATGGATTCTATTCTGCCACGTGGTGGTTTATTTGGGGCGAGAACAAATGCTAACAAATTACATTACAAAGTATACCAAATTCAGATAAGGAGATAAATTATTATGCATAGATATTTGCTCACTGTATCCGTGTACGAATAAACACAGGCAATATCCAGCAGATCACACATAGATACTTACTGAATAAAACACAGGCACAAGCAATTTAAGACACTACAGAAGACTTATTAAATGTAAAGTTTTGAAAATCTCTATATGCCAATTATACAGTACAACCGTCGTGGGCTGGTCATAATCCACTTGTGGGCAGTGATGTCCAAGAATCCAAGCGGTTACCAGGTAATCAAACTTATCACAAGCAAAATATTAATTAATGACGCACCGGGTTTTACCCGGTGCTTCATTAATTAAATTTTTGATGATTATTCCTATAATTAGTGTTTGGAATCTAATATTATTGCGTCCGTGGAAACTTGGCCACTCGTGAAAAGTGACTAGTCCACGGCCGTACTCTCCTATTCATTGTAATAAGAAAATGACGTTCATACTTTGCAAAACATGTGCAGGCAGGAAACAGATCTCTGTCAACATACACCAGAAATTGGACTTAGTGTACGCACTACTTGGCATATATCAAATTTGGCATTGGGAAGACGGGTCATCAGACATTTACAAACATTATGTGAACAAATATTTAAAATGAAACAAGAAGCCAGTGGATTATCAGATTGGGTTAGAACAGAAAGGGACAAAGGCACATTTAAAAAGACTGTGCACAAATTGAAAATAAATACTTGGAAAATGTTGGGAAAATTCAGGAAAATATCATTTGCAAAAACCAAGGGGCAAAACTGCACAAAACAATACAAAATCTAAAACCAAGTACACAAAGGCACAATTAGAATATTTTAAAATAATACAGAACAAAGACATTTGTGTGAAGAATATGGAATTGTTTGACCATGATTAATTTGTTTAGTTTACACAGTATTTGGTTCCATTTAACTTCAGTAGTATATATATATATGTATAGTAAATTGGATCCGACAGTAAGCTTGAAGCTTTTCCGAAGTCGTTTTCAGGTACAATACAATTGCAAAAATAGCTGTAGGATGACGGAAATATCAGGTATGTACACTTTCTCTTCTACATGTGACATGTTGGTATGATGGCAACACATACTGATGGCAAAGATAGTATGGAAAACATATACGTCAAACAAAGTGTTTGATAAAGACTGGATGAGACAGGAAGAGTCGGAAGCTGAGAGAAAGAGGATTATCACAAGACATTCACAGGTTTGTCTGCGCTGACATATCACTGACCCGGCGAGCAAATTTTGAATATCTTTATAACCGAGGAATGGGAAGGGGCATGCTTCCGCAGACACGTGTTCGTCCAGTAGCACAGAGAGAGAGAGAGAGAGAAAGAGATATATAGAGAGAGAGCATTGATTGGCGTTGGATGACAATTGAGTCCAGTATGATCTCAACAACGACAACTTATGTTCCAATAGGACTAAAATCCTCCTCCTCTGATTGGACGAGAGCTCGCTTAGTATTTTCTATGTTTACGGCTCAAGTGGTAAATGTTACCGTCTGACGTCACCACGGGAAATATTTGAAACGACGTCGCCGTTTCGTAATTGCTTCACCAACTGAGTGACTAGCAAACCGCTTCATTTTTCTGGGTTTTTAACTCGTACAACAGAAGGTGTTCCGGATGAAATGTTGTTTAAATTACAAACCAATTTATGATTTGAACTGAGATGGAAGGAGTTTATCTGGTTTATTGATTATTTATCCACTTCCGTCGATGGATACACGAGAGGTTTATATACTGACCTGTGATCGTTAAAAGTTGCCTTGCAGAAGGCAACTTTTAACGATCACAGGTTTAGTGAATAAACCTCTCATGTTTCACAATGTAGGTTTTGGGCTAGGTAGTGTCTTATTGGAACATATACGTTATTGTGACGAATTGACGTCAACATGGTCTGAGATTTGAGGCTCGAAGCTTATGTTCAACCGAAGCGTCTCGGTTGAACATAAGCTCCGAGCCGCAAACCTCAGACCATGTTACCGTCAATTCGTCACAATAACTTATAATGTAAAACGACCTGTTTGTTGGATATAGTCCTGGACTACTTAAAAAACCATTTTGTTTTCTTCTGTACTAAGACATGTGGAACCAAATAACAGGGCATCAACATCTACACGTTGGGGAAGCATGCCTATCGCGTCGTTACGTAATAGAGCATAGACTAGACGTACCATTAAGAAATGTCTTGTTGTCTCGAGTTCCCCACATCGGCAATATGGTGAGTTGGAAAGATGATTGTTGTGTAGGTGTGCATTGAGCAAGCTACATCCAAGACCACAGGGGTCTGGAAACGTTATTTTAGTGATTTAGGGTATATATGTTTAAAAAAGGAGAAAGGGTAACAACAGGCGAAATTGGGAAACTTCAACCAAGTGTCGACAAGTTTAAAAAATGATTAGATCTCGATGTACTTGGTTCCTGGCACATACCAGTTCTATTCTATATACATTTCCCTATTACTTAAAACAAATTTCGTCGAAATATCTTCAGTATTACTAGAGATATTCAATAAAATGTTAGCAAAAAGAATGCTATTTTCTGATTTGTAAATAAGGTTGTCCAAACGAAACCCGAATTTTTCAACACAAATCAGTGATATAAATGCACATAGAGACATTGACCTACGCTTCACTGTGGCTCTTTGTGTACCTTTTTGAACACTTTCAACGACTGCCCAACACCAGTCGCCTATCTATACTCTGGGGAGATATTTTTTCAACATTTGCAGGTTTTTCAGCCTTCTTCCTCGTAATCATCGTCATATTTTAACAACTCCGCTCAGAATAGAAGCAAACTTGAAAGCCTTACCGCGATTGGTTACAAGTGAACTGAGAAATCGAAAGTAGATTGAGGTCACTGATCTCAGTTCACTTGTAACCAATCGCGGTAAGGCTTTCAAGTTCGCTTCTATTCTGAGCGGAGTTGTTAAAATATGGCGAGATGACGAGGAAGAAGGCTGAAAAACCTGCAAATGTTGAAAAAATATCTCCCCAGAGTATAGATAGGCGACTGGTGTTGGGCAGTCGTTGAAAGTGTTCAAAAAGGTACACAAAGAGCCACAGTGAAGCGTAGGTCAATGTCTCTATGTGCATTTATATCACTGATTTGTGTTGAAAAATTCGGGTTTCGTTTGGACAACCTTATTTACAAATCAGAAAATAGCATTCTTTTTGCTAACATTTTATTGAATATCTCTAGTAATACTGAAGATATTTCGACGAAATTTGTTTTAAGTAATAGGGAAATGTATATAGAATAGAACTGGTATGTGCCAGGAACCAAGTACATCGAGATCTAATCATTTTTTAAACTTGTCGACACTTGGTTGAAGTTTCCCAATTTCGCCTGTTGTTACCCTTTCTCCTTTTTTAAACATATATACCCTAAATCACTAAAATAACGTTTCCAGACCCCTGTGTCCAAGACGTAGTCTACAGTGATAGATCTAGGCTAGGTGCGATTTCGCTCTATTGCGGAAAGAGGGTGGTCGACGTTTGTCCTTGTTTAGACACATCTTAAAATGATATACCGAGTTTTTATTTCGTACGTCCAATGGGATGTTATTCCAGTCACCTGTGACTTTAGGAATGAAGGATGTCTGGCATAACCGAGTGTTACAGAACGGGACACGCTGATATGGATTGTTACGCAGTTGGTAAGACTGGTTGACGGCCGATATCAACGGGGTAACCTTATTGGCTAGATATGGAGGCGCTTGTGGTGAAGCATATGGAAGTATTGTACAAGTTTGTGTTTTGTGTGTCTATGTAGGAGAGTTTCCCAACACGTTTCAGTGTATAACATAGCTTTGCAAACACTGATAGTTGCATCGGTAACTAATCTCGCTGCCGCGATTTGAATTTTTTCTTGGTCTGCAATATTATCATCCGTGCAGTTCTTCCACACAGTGTCTGAATATTCAAGAAGAGGCCTAACATTTTCTCGAACACCTTACTGTCAAGTGTGTATTTAGGTTGTTTCATCATGTCGATTCTTGACTATGCTTTAGACGTGATGTGTTCGATGTGATTTTTCCTAGTACAGTGATTGCTTAAAATTAGACGCATGAGTTTTTGTTTAGTCACTTCACTTATATGAATACTAGTTAAGAAGACAGGGGGTGTACAATAGGTTTGGTCGTAGGTAATATTAGCATATTTTCGTTTTTCTGTGTGTTAAATTCCACTTTCCATGTTTGGGCCCATTTCTCAATTGTGGATAACTCGCGGTTAAGCACTTCTAATGCACGTTGTGGGTTTTCTGGAAAATAGTTTTTATCACCCTTATTTAAATAGCATTATAGTTTACATTTTTATAGTCATTTCATCATTATATTCTGTTAGAGAAAGATGGTTCCACAAAATAAGAAACAAAAGATTCATTTAGTGAAAGAAATTGTGGCATGTTATTACTTTCCAACGTGTGATTTACTGGGATTTCCGGGTTTGATTATAAACGATAACTTTACAAGTGAATTATGCAATCAACAATTGTGGCATGTATTCGTGCGCGCAAACGAAGGCGCTTTGCCGTGGATGTTATGGGGACTTCATTGTTTTTTGTTTTTTTAACCCTTTACCTAATATGAAAAGCAGGCGACACTTACAGAAAAAAATAGCTATTATTTTCATTTTTTGTCTCAAAAACATAGGTTATGACCTCTCATTGGAACGAGCTCGACGAAATCGTTCCAATGAGGTGCCATAACCTATGTTTTAGAGACAAAAAAATGAAAAAATAATGAAAAATTAATTGGCGATTTTTGAGAATTCCGCTGGCCGTTACGTTAGGTAAAGGGTAAAATAATATAATTATCGTTAATAATGAAAAATAATAAACAGAGTAATCGCTTGACTGGACTGATTACGTGAAATAATTCATTCGAGGCGAGGGACTATATTGTAAAACACTTCGTCGTGCGCATTCGCGCACTCGTGTTTGTACAACGTCCCTCACCTCTCATGAATTATTTCACGTAACCAGCAGTAAATATCCGATTTCTGCGGAAGATAGTTGGTCAGAATCCCCTTTGTCAATATCTCCAAAGGGTAAAATGCGTCGAGGTAAGAAAGGAGGACTTGGTGAAGAAACAATACCAAAGCGTAAATTGAGTAGATATAAAAATTCTGACAAATGGGAGGTCTATTGAATGATTTATTAACGGAATTGTATCACAATACATAACATCCTGGAGCCAATACTATAAAACATTCAATATTGTATTTTCTAGAATTATATTTTCTACCTATTAATTTAACGGACTAAAATGAATCATTAGAATTTTAAAAGATATGGCAATTTGCCAATTGGCAAATTGCCAGATCTTTGAAAATGCTAGTGGTTCATTTTAACCCATTTAAAGTCATAACTAGAAAATACAATTCCAGAACATACAATTGTAAAAGTTTTTTAGTATTGGCCCCTGCTGATTATGGTAGAATGCGAAAATTGTACAAAGCAGGCCATAGTAAAGATAAATCTTTTAAATTTGATCAAGTAAAATACTGTTTGAAAGGAGAGAGTATATGTACTTTACAAAAATCTATCTGTATACAATTTTCATGATGTAAAATTAAAGTGTATGTGTGTTTTAGTGTGTGTGTGTGGGGGGGGGGGGGGTATTGACAAATTGACAATCAGTGGCAAATTGCTTTAGCAGATTTACAAATCACACACAGACCAATTTCCTTATTTTATTTGTGTCACTGATGTGTTTTCCAAGTATGCACGGGTGTTACCCATTCGTAATAAAACTGGAGATTCATCAACAAAATCTTTTCAGACAGTTTGGAAAACGTCTGAACGTAAACCATTATAATTACAATCGGTTAAGGTTTTGAATTTAAAATAAGAATGTACAGACATTTCTGAAGCGAGAACCTATTCGTATTTCCACAACAGAAAGTCGTGAAACAAAAATCAAGAATTGTTCAACGTTTTCAACCTGCAGTGAAAACGCGTATGTGGAAACATTTCACATACACATGCACATTAAAGTACAGTGATATATCACAAAAGTTAGTTGATGGTTACAACAACGGTTTCCATTGTTGTGTTCAAAGAACTTCTGCTGCTGTACCTATTAAAAATAGACTCGACGTCTCCAGGCATTTGAATGGTTAAAAAATAAAGAAAAATGATATTTTTAGTTTGGTGATATAGTATATATTAACCCTTTACCCAACGAATCGCCCGCATCCGCCCAGATAATAAGCAAATTCAGCAGCTGAAAAAATATTTTTTTTCGAAAAATTTCAACAAAATCACATCATGTGACCCCTCTTTGGAACGAGCTCGTCGAGCTCGTTCCAAAGAGGGGTCACATGATATGGTTTTGTTGAAATATTTTGAAAAAAATTTAAAAAATGATATTTAAAATAATAAATTTTGAAATCGTCTGCGTTGGGTAAAGGGTTAATACAACGAAGCACACATTTGAGAAAGGTCATGTACCAAACTGGACGAAGAAGTTGTTTAAAATTACTCATGTAAACAATGCACCCACTTACAAACCAGAAGATATGGATGGTGAAGGTATTCATGGTACATCTTATTCACTGGTAATTTGAAGTGGATAAAAATGTCAAAACTATCGTTGATTCACTTGTCGCACTACAGTCCAAGCGCGTTTTATAAGATCATCGAAGAACTGAAAGTATATTGGGAAGATTATTGGAAAAGAAACTGATAGCTGGTCAGCAGAATCAGATTTGGTACAAAAAGCGCATGCGAGCAAATAAAAAGTCTGTGAATGGTAAAGGGACAAGTGCTGAAGTACAATGTCAACAAAAGCAACAGCAGCAATTCAAATATGACCATCTGAGCGATCGATTCGGACACCTGCGTTGTGTCCTTGGGCAAGGCACTTCAACCCGATTTTCCACATGGGGGTACGATGACGTCGTGTACTAAGGCGCACTGCACGTCGATAATGCGCATGTCTTCAACCAATCCAACCCCGCGTGTGCTACATTGCGGAGTTACGATGTTGGGGAGCTGCCAGGTGCTCGTCGTTGCCCGGTGCTTCTTTCCGGGTACTCCGGCTCCCTCCACCCGTAAAACTGTCACCAACACGATATGACCTTGGCTGTTAATGTGTCGTTAAACCCTAATAAATAAATAAACAAACAAATAAGCAATTCAAATTTGTGGAAGTTGTGTTGCAAAAGTCAGTTGACATATTTCACACAAATTATAGTCATTTATTATGTTTTAAATATTGTTATTGCTCATCTCCGTTTACAGAGCCCTAGTAAAGAATTTAGCAGTTCGTCAGGATATATTCTCCCAAGTCGTGGTTTAAAACATTCGAAATATGACAAGAAAAAATGAATTCGTCTTACAGTACAGTCGTCGTGGACTGGTAGTAATCCACGAGTGGGCAGTGATATCCACTCATGCTTTTACCATGCATACAAAAATCATCATCAGCAAAATTTTAATTAATAAAGCACCGGGTTGTACCCGGTGCTTCATTAATTAAATTTGTGATGATTATTCCTATAATTAATGTTTGGAATCTAATATTATTGCATCCATCGAAATATTGCCCACCCGTGGAAAGTGGCCAGTCCACGGCGGCCGTACTGAACGCAACACCTCTGAGTGATAGTTCCATGGATAGTTTTCCAAACAACACACAATGTTGTTTTAAACAACATAATCCAAACCCATTCATCTTGATAAAGAACGATGGGAAGCAGGTTGATTTGAAGTAGTTTGACCTTTCAAAGCAAAAATATTACAAAGAATCAAACTTTAAAATCACTGTGGCAGATACCAAAAACGACAGGTCGTATCAGTAAGACATCTTTGAAACATACATTTCACAAGAATGTTTCTGCAGTCGAATTACGAATTTTCTGAAGTGCATAAGCGAATGCCGGACATGTCATAGATACAAGACAAACTTACATTTAAAATATTCGATGTATTATTTCATCTGAGCTATTCGGCTCTTCAATCCCGCGTAAAAATTATAGCAAATAGTACTGGAAAAGTTGGGACTTAATTGTCACTAAGTTTATTACAAAACCTGTGATGTAAAAATATTTTTCCTGAAATGTTTCCCAACACGGCAAGAGATACATTTAAATATAATGTGGATTTAAATGTTGATTTCAATCAACTCTTCATTTATTCTGACATTGCAGACTACATATTTCTCGGTGACACTGAAGCGTCTGTTTTCCGTGCAATACCATTTGAAATACGAAAACGCGCCCACAAAAAATTGTGGACTGGTCTTAAACCACGCGTGGGCAGTGATGTCCACGCATGCGTTTGTCGGGTAATAAAAATCATCTTCAGCAAAATTTCGGTGCTTCATTAATTAAATTGTTGATGGTTATTCCTATAATTAGTGTTTAGAATCTTATATTATTGCGTCCGTGGACATATTGCCTACCCGTGGAAACTGACCAATCCACGGGGTCGTACTGTACATACCAGATCAAAAACCTATTTTGAAAAACATTAATAGAGGATATGGAATGAGTGTTTTTCTCATATAATATTTATGAAATGAGTCTAAGAATTTTCCGTTTTGGCGAGCCCAAACGGAAAATTCGGACGAGTTTCATAAATATTATATGAGAAAAAGACTCATTTCATATTTTGTTTATCATATGACACACACACGCACAACTTAGCTACTTAGTATGACTTTTTAACCCATCACCTAACTTGAGTTGCAGACGGCACTTGGAAAAAACATCCTCTTATAACTAAAAATTTTCATTTTTTGCTTCCAAAACATAGGTTATGGCCCCTCATTGGAACGAACTCGCTGAGCTCGTTCCAATGAGGGGTCATAACCTATGTTTTGGAAGCAAAAAGTGAAAATATAAAGAAAAATGAATGGCGTTTTTCTTGTAGGTAAAAGATTAATACAATATAACCCACCCTAAATGGGACAGATAACGTAAATTCTCCCTACTGAAATTATGCAAATGTAACCCAGTTGTATTTTGTTTAGCCAATGAAATTGTCCAGTTTTGAAATTGACCAATGAAAGCTCCCAACTCTGATTATGCAAATTATGAAAATGTGGCCCAGTTGTATTTTGTTCAGCCAATCAAATTGTCTAGTTTTGAAATTGACCAGTCAAATTAACGGAAGGCTTTATTTATCACTGATTAATATGAAAACAAAATATCAAATGTTTTAAAGTGAACAAAACGGACGAGTCATATGATAAATAACATTTATAAAATGATGCATGTGTATTGAGAAAAACACGTCACTACGGGTATGGATTATGTTCTATTTTTCATGTAGCATTAAGAACAGCGGCACCATTAGTTAAAACAATTTAAAAAAGGCATTTCGAACTTTAAAGAGAGAAAGATTGAAACATGTTGAAGAGATAGCCTAGAAAACCGTAAATCACTTAAAGTTGTATTAATCACTGATGGAACAAAACTTTTGAAATCGGTGGGTGAATCTGCTTTTGGAACAAAATGACAGAAACGAGAACCCCTCAAACGCCATTCTTTGACTGGTTATCGTGGAGGTAGGTTGCAACAAAGAAAGTAAGCTCCTATAACGCGAATGTGAATTAAAAATCATAATGTTACATGAATAATAAACGAACATTTTAGTAGTAATTATGATCCAGATAATGTATTATCAACATCAATCAGCACAGGAAGTATTGGTGAAATTGAACAAAAGTAGAAAAGGCTGCACGTTAAAAATATTAATTGGTCTACCCCCAAATAATGAATATGGATTCTTCCAATTGCTGTCATTGAACTGACATGGAAGATACCACCAGAGTTCAAAGGGTTAGCACAGGATTCCCCTTATCCAAATGCGGTGACATACATGTAGGTACTATATAAGATTTACTATATGAATTACCTAGTAATCTGGTACCTGTGCAGTCGCGTGTGGGTGGTGTGTCAAAAGACAAGGAAAAAACACATTCTGGAGACTTGCCTAACTTGCTTACTGAAGGTGTTTCTTTTAAGATAGTTGAATGACCGTCTTTTGTGTGTTGTCCGTCATATGATGTCGCTGAAAGGTAGGTTGATTATTCAAGGAATCTTGTCGAGAATACCACCTGAACTATTCGTATTTTTCACTTAACAATAGTCTTTAGAGTCTTTAAACGTATTCCTTTTTTAATTTTACGTGGGAACTATCGATCGGTTGGACGATGTTTTCAATGGGCATTTACATATTCAGCTCTTCATATGCCAAGAATTACTTCCTTCTACGCATCCTGCATCTATACCATAGTAGTTTGCACATCGTGTAGATCAACAGACAGCCAGCCGTCTCTCTCTCGCTCTCTATTTATACCCATTCCATGGGGACCTGTAATGAGTAAATAGTCAGTTCATTACGATAGTCCCTATCTAAATAGGTTATAGGCAGCATCCGTGGAATTATTTCGCGAAACATTATCAGGGCATTGTCACTGTCGAGTGCCTTACACTCTGTGAATTAGATCGGACAGGCCGCTTTAAAATCCACCTTTGTTTATTTATTAGACACATTATCAAACTCAGCTGTTATGGCTTCAAACTTTGCTGACATGACGCCGATCTCGGAAGACATGAACCGATTAGAAGTTACCAGGCACAGTGGAGTGGTTTTGAAGCAGCGTTTTGTATGATTGGGAATTACTGATGATACTAAGTAATAACTCGGTGATGAAGAGAAGAGCGATGCACAGAAAATCCATCTCAAACTATATCTTTAAGTCGTAAACGAAGATTCGTTGAAGTGGGAGAATGTTTAGAAGATTTATAGGCTCATAACAAGGAGAGATTATAGAAATATTTAAATGAAAGTCTGAGTCAATGTTTACACACCTGAAGGCTCAAGGGATGCAGGATGTATTTCGAACTTAGGGGAGGGGGTACAGCTATAGACGGTCCCAATACACACTGATATATATCGATGGTGGCACATGTTCCTTAGCGGCATGATAGGAATGCAATACAAACACAGAACGACACGAGCGTGTGCATGAGTTAATCGATATGGCACTCGTGCAATATCGATTAACCCATTCACACACGCCTGTCGTTCTGTGTTTATTACACGCCTTCCCGTCTATAAAAACAATTATTAGAAGGACACTCAGCAATTTATTTGACGACTATCAACAGAAAGGACACATTTTATCGCCAACCAAATTTGTGTATTCATACTCTTTTTCTGGATATTCATTATCGCCTTCATATATCGACTCTATTTCCTCTTCGTTATTTTCGTACACAAAAAAATCGCCATAATATTATCCCTCAATTTTAGACATTTTATTTAGTTATTTCGCAAGAGATTCAGTTTCGGGTGATCAATCGTATGCTCAACGATTTCCGTTCAACACATTTTCATTTTCCGCATGGGTTAGTGTTGCTGTATATGGGCATTTCATTGAACAGGGGTGTAATAGACAGAGGTACGTTCAGCCTAATGCAACGGATCGGCGGAGAAATTTGCTAACTATAGAGCCAAAACAAAAATGTGCACTTTTCTCTACTTCAAAGGCCGCAGAGGAGAAAAACATTCGAGCAAGTTTGAAATGGAAGCTACGGGTGACCACAGTTAAGTCGACCTCTCCACCCACACAGACACTGATTTTCTGTCTGTCTGTCTGTCTGTCTGTCTGTCTGTCTGTCTGTCTGTCTGTCTGTCTGTCTGTCTGTCTGTCTGTCTGTCTGTCTGTCTGTCTGTCTGTCTGTCTGTCTGTCTGTCTGTCTGTCTGCCTGACTGTCTGTCTCACTGAACTAATTTCGGGAAAGGGGGAGGGGGTGTCGTGATGGACGGGGTGGGGCGGGTGGGTGACATGTGCTCCCTGTGTCCCCGGTTCTTACGTCCCTATCTGAAACACGTCTTTTACAGTGCCATTGTCTCATTTCATCATGTTTGTTCATATATGGGAATAGAATTTGGAGTTTAAAAAAACAAACCATGAAAATTCTCGAACCTGGTCGATCATCAATAGGTGCTGTGACACAGTTATGCCGATATAGGTCTCCTATGGTTACGGGGAAAGATGTTCTCAAATTCTATGCGAAAAGCGTTCATTGAAAAATATATTTTTCACACAGTGCGAAATAGTGACGTATTTCATAATACGTTAATGGCTGCGTCTTAATGATAATTCTAATGAAGTCCCAATCAGGGTGAAAAAAAGCCGTCCGGTAACCATGTATTGTCGGTGCAAGTGCGTTTCGTTTTATGTATCCAATATTCCGTGAACCATTCGCTGTACGCCAACCCATTTGAAAATTTCTGTTATCAATATTTCGTTTCGTTCGCCTGGGAGGGGGGGGGGGGGGGTCAGGTTTTAGGACTTATTAAGTGTCCATCCAGTCCATATAGTGACCAACATGTCGTCGCAGTATTGTTTATATCAAATGGCACCACCATATGATGTATTGTGGCCTCTGCTGCAGCCGCAGTTCGGACCCTAAGAAAACCAAATATATCGAGCTGTGGGGCAGGTCTATAGCAGGTACTTCCTGGCGAGACGAGGAATATGCGTATTCAAGTCTTGAATCTTGAGGTATACAGGACAGTCACTGTGGTTTGGTCATAAAACAACAGCAAAATGTGAATCAATGAAGCACCGGGTTCTACTAGCTGCTTCATTAATTAAATTTTCGATGATTATCCTATAATTAGTGTTTTGAACCTAATAGTATTGCGTTGTGAATATATTGCTCCCCGTGGAAAGTGACCAGTCTACGGTGGCTGTACTGTAGCCACAAAATAAAACATTTCACAAGAACCGTTTCCTTCGTTTCATGTTTTTCGTGTGAAAGGATGAAAAATCTTGCACATCTTTAGTAAAAACAACAAATCTGTTCACAACTGTAGCGGTCGAGGTATAAAGTCCATTAGTTGGTCTGGATCTCTTGGTTTCGTGGTAAATCAGTTGCTTTGTGTGCTTGAGATAGATAGTTCGAGCTACGGCTCCCGAACTTTTCTCTTGATCTGATACATTGATGCCGTTGACCAACCCGCTGCAGTTGTTGACATTGTCAGCTCGGTGTAAGAAATTTGAGAAACAGATTCACAGAAATGTTGTGGTCTTGATTCTCAGGTCTTGGCGGGTGAGGTGGAAATCCTTAAAATGTGTGTGGGACGGGGATGGCAAAAAGTATACTATTCATTTGAAGTAGGTGAAGATATCTTTTCGCATTACACCGAGTATTTTAGTCGAATATCAACAGTTGCACAAATATTCAATAATCTCTTTTGTTCAGTGTGCATGGAGTGATCGCGGGTTAGCAAGGTCTCTTCAACTTCAGCAATATTCAAATCCGTAAGGTAGAAGAAGGCCGAAGGGGGCGCGGTGGCTCAGTTAGTAGAGGTGCAGGCTGCAAACCGAGGGGTCCTCGGTTCGAATCCCACCTGCGGCAAGACACTTCACCCCCATTGCCCACGTGGGGGCACGGTGACGCTGTGTACTAAGGCGTACTGCACGTCGATGGTGCACCTGTCTTCAACCAATGCTAACCCTGCTTGTGTGGAGTTGGTATGTTGGGGAGCTGACAGTTGCTCGCCGTTGCTAGGTGGTTCTATCCGGGTACTCCGGCTTCCTCCACCCGTAAAACTGTCACGGTCATGGTTAGCCATTGTGCAGAAATATGTGACCTTAAACACCAATAAATAAATATGAAGAAGACCGAACCCACCTGACTTTATGAGCACAGGCAGCTAAACTAGTTAATCCTTTAGCTAACGAATTGGTTTCATCCGCTAGCGTAATTTACAAATTAAGCTGTTGGAAAAAAATATTTAAAAAGACTCAACAAATCTATATCAAGCGACCCCCCTCTTTGGAAAAGCGCGTTCCAATGAGGGTCACACATGATCTAGTTTTGATGAAATTTTTCGAAAAATGGACCAGAAGATAATTAAACTAACCAATTCTGATATCGCATGTGTTAGATAATTGGGTTCCTATGTATATGTTCACCTAATATATTAGAGGAATGAATGTACAGTTCTGGAAATGAGACGGGTGCGGGTGCAATCGCTCCCGTCAGCACCCGTGTTTTCTATTTTACGGAAGCTAAAAAATGAACTTGTTGAAAAATATTGTGGAGCACTAATATACTGTGAGGGCATATAAATGTGTGTTGTTTTGAGAAAGCTGCACTCTGTGGCCAATGGGAAATTACTCCCATAGTTCAGCAGGTCCTTATACATTTAACTCTTTATCCACGTAAAGGAGATGGGAATATGCTAATCGGAGAGACTGTGAAGAATGGGACAAGGGATGTCATCAAGCAGTTCGTCTCCGACTGTTGGGAGGAGAGGAGAAGCGTGGGAATAGGGAGGCAGTTGGGAGTACAGGGGTAACCAAGGCCTTCTCGTCTGAGAACCGCGACAAATCAGCGGTTGGCCAAAGTGTTATTAAGTAACGGCCAAAACCGTCCAGCACTATTCACAAAAATCGCCTATTAATTTTCATTATTTTTTTCATTTTTCGTCTCAAAAATATAGTTTATGACCCCTCTTTGGAACAAGCTCGTCGAGCTCGTTCCAAAGAGGTGTCATAACCTATGTTTTTGAGATAAAAAATGAAAAATACTAGTTATTCAAGAATTTTGTTTGCAAGTGTCGTCTGCTTTTCATGTTAGGTAAAGGGTTAAAGTTTGAGGTGTTTGGTGAAAGTATTCCCTCAAAATTCATATACCAACATTTTACGGGTGCAATTTACTACCGTCTCTGATTTCCACTGGGGGGAAGCGTGACCGTGAAAATTTGGTTGACTGCTCCGGTGTCCGGTTAATTGCCCTTTCTCTTCGACATCGAATTGTGGTAAGTGTACGATTTATCGTAGATTTCTCTAAATATCAATAAATTGGGAACCCAGGAATATACGCATAGATTGTGGGAATGTATCCTGAACACGTACATATATTTTTTATACTTAGATACCCGAGTATTGCCTGTTAGTGACTTCATATTCAATCCATCAGCGGGTCGTTTTCGCCATATGTTGACAAAAATGGCTCGTACGCCTCAAACACTTTTACTACCTAATTTCTTTTTACCCTGCATGTAGATAAGGTGTAGAAGATCTTATAACCTGAACTACAGCAAACAATTTGCTAAATTAGTTGAGAAAACACGTGAAAACCACGTGTCCGGTTATTTTGTTGATTGCATGTAGTGACCGGTTGATTGCAGTTCTAAATCATTCCGATGTCCGGTTGATTGTTTTACTTGTGTCCGGTTGATTGACAAATACACTTAGTTCATGTCGGTAATTTTAATCCCATAAACACTTTTTATCACATAATCACACCATTATACAGTGTGTTAAAGCCATGTAATATTTTTTTATAATACACTAGTGTAATAAAGGTAGAAAGCCTCCAAATCAAATGCAAATGGAACGTGAGCATGTGATTGAATCACATGCTGACATTCCATTTAAAGACTTTTTACAGGATTGACTGTACATGTATTGCTACCTTGTGGTTTATAGATAGAACTGCATGTTTGAGTGAGTTAACAATTAGCTACTTGCATATTATAGAGTTGTCGTTCTTGGCGTCAGGTATCCTGAGTTTGCTTGCTCACTTCAGTCATTAGAAAAATGCAGTTTGCACTTTTTACGTTCGATCAATTGCGATAACCCTTTTTGTTCAACCCAGGCAAACGTTTCGCCAACTGAAGCTTTGTGTCTCTGTGTTTGACCTTTCTGTCTCTTAACCCTTTACCTAACGTGAGGTACAGATGATACTTGGAAAAAATACTTGTATAACTAAATATTTTCATTTTTTGCTTCCAAAACAAAGGTTGTGACCCCTTATTGGAACGAGCTCGATGCGCTCGTTCCAAAGAGGGGGTCATAACCTATGTTTGGAAGCAAAAAATGAAAATACAAAAAAAATGAAAGGCGATTTTTATGCAAAGCGGTGGCCGGATTTTACCGTTACGTTAGGTAAAGGGTTAAAAAATAAATACATATACATACCTACCTTTTTATAACATAAACTGTCCTCAAAATCGATTCATTAGTCAGTTTTGAATTTGAGAGACAGTATCTCTGTTTTTATCGAAGAATGCGAAGTTATGTGGAAGACATACCTGACGCCAAGAACGATAACTCTGTAATATGCAAAGGGTCAGTTACTGCACGAGAAAGCGTCGCGTAAGGATACCACGTATCCATTCGCGATGCGGTCGAGTGCAGTAATCGTTAAATCATTCAAGCATATGTGTGGTTCTATATTTATTACTCACAATCAGTTACTCGTAGAAAATGAATTTAAATTGATTGTGGGCGAAATGGACATTTTCCATGCTGACGAAGTGATATCGGCACGAATGAGAACCAGTCTTCGACCCTGACACGAAAACGCGATCCTTTAAAAAGCCATCTCGCTTCGCAAAGTAAAGTGTTAATTGGATGGTGTTGGAGATTAGGGGTGTGTTAACAATAAACCACAGACGTGTTGTTGTAATCCAGTTTCCCTTTAAGCAACCATCCTTGCTGTCATCCATTCGGAGGTTCAAATATTGCATAAGTGGATTCTCATTCTAAATTTAAAACTTCGTGTAAACAAACGGTATACCTAAAAACTGCAGATCACCACAAGTTACCGCAGGCCACCACAGGGCACCTGAAAATAAGTTTTTTTGAAATTTAGTGGCTTGTGAACGATCATTTAATTTGTTTTGTGGTGATTCTAAACTTATTCAAGTTAAGAATAATTCTCATCTGGTCGACTTTGCTGGAAAATTTCACCGTAGGTCAGTTCTCATGCCTTACTGACTTGCGGTAAAACTAGTTTAAACTACCCCGCAAAATCGACCAGATGAGCATGTTTAACTTGAATAAGTTTAGAACCAACCCAAAATATTGTGTCTGACCGTTTAGCAGCCAAATAAAAATAAAAAGATGATTTTCTGAAGACATGTGGTAGATTGCGGTAACCCGTGGTGACCTGTGGTATTTAGGCATACCACAAAAGAACGCTGCACGCACTTCAGGCACTTTTTATCGGATCGCACTTGACATTTCCGGTAAAAATTACCACATAGCTCAAAAACCTGTGTGATCGTGTTAAGATATCACTATGTGTGTGTAATAATAACTTTTATTTCACAATTCATTTTGGGCTTCGTGCTTCATCTGAGCGTCGTGAAATGTGCGGGTAATATTAAACTTTGTGATGAGTTCAACCAAGGTGCATATCTTGAGGTTAACAAAAAGTAGAACTGGGTCAAATCCATGAGATGTGCATCGCGTGAAAGGAACGAAAACATATTGGGGGGTAGTATAGGGTCCTAGGACAGGCAGCGCCGACCATGGTTCGGCCCTGCGTGACAAAATGTTCAATTTCCAAGTGGAAAAGATGCAATTTCCTTGCATCTGAGCCATTTGTACAATGATATTAACCCGGAGGTTCATTGGCTGAAACAGTGCTTGTGCTTGCTATGGATAGGCAGGATAATTTACCGTGGCTTGGTTGCCATTCGAGATGCAGTGGCGGCGCTACGGAGGGAGGGGGCAGGGGGGGGGGGGGGGGGGCAAATGCCCCCCCCCCCCCAAACGAAGGCTTTGCCCCCCCCCCCAACCATCTCGCATGCATTTCCATCCACCCTCACACACAAACACATTCAGTCACTCTCTCTCACACACACACACACCCCTCTCTTTTTTTATTCCCATACACACTTAGCCCAAAGCCTCAGGCTAGCTGATGAAGACTCTCTCTCTCTCACGCACAGACCCACCAGACGCGGATCCAGGATTTTTTGAAAGGAGGACCGTTAATTACCATTACATTTAATCGAAACTTGGACACAAAGTCCGTAATATAATTTTTTGGTTTGCTACGTCCACAGGAAGTACCAAACCAAAAAAGTATATTACGGACTTTGGGTCCAAGTTTGGACTACCTCATAACAAAGTAATGATATGATCCTTTACGTATTTGCCCCCCTTCATGGGAGTCTGCCCCCTAGTTACCCCCCCCCTCCCCCACAAAAAAATTTCTGGCGCCGCCACTGTCGATATGGAAGCGCACACTTCATGACAGGACTTCTAGTTTTAACTGAATATGTCCATAAGCAGCCAGAATCCCCGCCAACGAGAAGGCCGAAGGAAGTAATTTGTTTGCTTTTAGTAGTTTACATCGGAAAAATTACAATATTGGATTTTGTAATAAATAGAATCCAATATTGTTCCTCTGACAAAAAACCACTGTCTTTGGATTTGGCGGCCATCTTAGGTTTCGAAAAAAATCCTAAAACGACTTGACATCCTCAAAAACTCCTAAAGCAACCTCATGATCATCAACATCGCGCAAAAGGCAGCTGAGCTATTGGGAAATAGTGTACTCTGGGTGGTAGCCATTTTAGTCACGTGATCAACAGGGCGATATCGTCTACAACACCCTGATAACACAGTGTAAGAACATTTTCAATCCTTTAGCTCTCTAGTTCATCTTGTAGCGTACAAAATTCTGAACCTTGAGTGGGAAAGTCATTAAATTCTATCAGTGAAGAAACTCCAGGCTCAAATCCCACAGATCAACCGTCCCATGGCGACGACTTTCCTGGTAGTTTGGGGCAGTGCGTATGTCTCACTGTGAGAAATATATTCAAGTAAAACAAGTCCCAAGTTGCGCTAACCTTCATTAGCAAATCAAAATAAACTTGCATACATTTTGGTGATAGTAATTTATTGTGTAGTTACATCGTGACCATGATTACCTGCGCGTCATAGACAGTAATTCACTTTGCTTTATATTTCCGTTGATGCTACAGACAAATATGTAAATGTACTTTTATAATTTGGCATGTTTTTTGATGATAAATAGTTCGATAGACAGTTATCGTTATAAAGATGCAATCAACCGTACACCACGAATTTATCAAATACCAATCAACCGGACGCCACTTAAGCAATCAACCGGTCACTACATGCAATGAACAAAATAACCGGACACTCGGTTTTCGCGTGTTTTCTCAACTAATTTAGCAAATTGTTTGCTGTAGTTCAGGTTATAAGATCTTCTACACCTTATCCACATGCAGGGTAAAAAGAAATTAGGTAGTTAAAGTGTTTGCGGCGTACGAGCCATTTTTGTCAACATTTGACGAAAACGACCCGCTGATTGATTGAATATGAAGTCACTAGCAGGCAGTACTCGGGTATCTAAGTATAAAAAATATATGTACGTGTTCAGGAGACATTCACACAACCTATGCGTATATTCCTGGGTTCCCAATTTATTGATATTTAGAGAAATCTACGGTAAATCGTACACTTACCACAATTCGATGTCGAAGAGAAAGGGTAATCAACCGGACACCGGTCACGCTTCCCCCCAGTGATTTCACGGGAGCTTAAAACTGCGCCCGTCAATTTTGTTCATTTCCAGCACTGCATGCATATTGCCACATTCGCATACTCGAAACTGTCTTCGGAAAAATGGGACCTGTTCCTTTGGTTTCCTCGTCTATGCATCAATTGCGAACATTGGTCCTACACAGCATCACTGAACGAAACTTTCCGATCCATTTTGAATTTACAGGAGTTAATCTGTTATTATTAATCATTCTTGTCGTTTTGTAGGTGGTTATGTCAACTTTTCTCAGCCCGCAAAATTTATGCACTGCATATTGAAGGGGTTAAGTTTGTAACCCCGTTTTCCATTTTGATGTCATCTTTTACAAAAACAACCACAGTGCTACAGTCACACTGACCTTCCTCGGTGGTGTTTGTGTTTTATATCGTCTTTAGCCGATAATTTTCCCTTTCCGCGAATATTTTTGCATGCCATGTTGAAGTGTTAACCCGGAATGGTTGTTTAAGATTAGAACATAACGGATCGATCCAACGTAGATGTGTTAATTGAAAGCAGAATACAGAACATGTTCAGTATATGTTTTATTGAATATCTAGTCTTTCGAGATTAAACTTCGGCTTGCTCAGCACATAAACACAATAACGGAATGCATAAACGGACTTGACTGTTTAAGAAGAGCCTGTCTATGTGAACTCATTCCTGGGCCGACTTGTGTAATGTATTGTCCGCACATTGTCTGTCACATTCGTGTGAGGCACTTGTTTATGCATACGTCGTTTCAAGTGTGAAGTCACGAAACTTGAACTGACAAAAGCTGACAAATTACAATTGCATTGGACCGATTTCAACACCATTTGAGTTGTTTCAATTACACTCACCCAACTTTAAACAGTCCCATCACGTATAACCGCGGAAAAATATTCTATACATTTCGTCGTGTGAGAACCATAAGGTTCTATTTAGTTTAAAACAGTATTTATTTCCGTAATATCAAGATACAAAAAGACAAGAAAATACAAGTATAGCTTACATAACAATCGATACAGGAGAAAAATGCTTCAGCAACAAGTTTATGCGAGGCTGTTTCCATGATGACATTTCATTAAGTTTACATTTAGGCAGCTTTGGCGTTTAGACACAAGGGACCCAAGGCAGACGTAGAACAAAACAGGTACATACACACATCCCCACATACACACGCACATTCGCGTATGCACGCAAACAACCTGCGCCAGCACATGGGTCCCTATGTTATAACTGAACAGTATTAAGTATGATACTATGGATGAAAACACTATTTGGATGGTGGGAGAAACATGAGGGTATGAATAAGTAGACTGTATTGTTGGTAGTGACAGTAAACCTTATAAGGACACCCACATGGGAATCAGTGAAATGGGCAGAAATGGGCAGGCCAGTCAGGGATGGCCAGTTGGCTTTCATATTCCATGATAAATAACGATGACTGGAGAAAGTTCTGGGGCATCAGGGAGCTCACATAACTTCGATAACTCCTTGGTGGGGGAAGGGAGGAAAGACGGTTGACATTTTAAAAAAAAACTGATCGTGTTTATATAGCGACTTAATGGAGTGCCTTGTAAGGATGAATTACATCTGAATTTGGAAACATTGACAAATTCAGTATTTCAACTAACCCCAAAATAATGTCATATGTAGCACAGGAAGCAACATTGATCGTACTGCCCCCAAGCCGCATATGACATGTTTATATGATATATACGTTTGCACGGTTCCCATTAGCCATTATCAGACTTAAACCTTTTTGTCAATAGGATAAAACTATGGACCGTTTCAAAGAATCTTTTATTAACTGCTGGGGTGAAAAATTCACTTCCATATAAGAGGGTGTCAACATTAATTTCGATACTTAGAGAGCCAATGGTTGCGTCTCGTATATTGCTGTGATGCGGACAAAACAATAAAAAGTGTCCGGTTGTTTCACGTACGCCACATCTGCAAAGGTATGTCTCGGATAGGTGATTTGTATACAAATGGTCATTCAAATTGCTACATCCTAGACGAAGTCTGCAGTGTAAGATCTGGGCTAAGCGTGATTTGTGGCAAGCGTAAAAGGTTGATAAAATACGTTTGTCCTTGTTGAGGTATGATTTAAAATTTGTAGGATTTGGGTTGTTTCTCACTTCGCTTGGGGTCTCGTTCCAAAGGCTAGTTGTTGCGGGGAGGAAAGAGGTTTGGTGGCTGTGTGTGCGGCATCTAACATTGTTCAGGTTTGAGCTATTTCGAAGGTTGTAGTTTTGGGTTTCACCGAGAGTTGGGGGGACTATCAGTGATATGTAATGAGGTGTTAGTCTGTGGTACATTTTAAAGTATTGCACCAGTTTGTGTTTATTGTTCTCAACTCCAAAGTTTCCCAGCCAGTTTTAATATACAAGGACTGCTTACTCGCACTTTTGGTACCTCCAGTCACAATTCGCGCCGCCTCGATTTGGATTTTTTAAAGCCCGCTTGCTTCTTCAGCAGAACAGTTGCCCAGACCACATCTGCATATTCTACTGCTGGTCGGACGAAAGAGAAATATATTTTTTCTAAGACTCTCCTGTCGAGTCTGAACTTTAAATTCCTAATCAGACCTATTCGTTTCGATCCTTGGGTAGTTATTTCATTTATATGAGATGCCCAACTACCACGTTCGTTAATAGTCAGGCCCAGATGTTTATGTCTAGCGACATTGTTTATATTTTGAGAGAACATGGTCAGAGGGGGTGGGTTGCTGTAAAATCTTATGCGATATCACCATTGATTCAGTTTTGTTGGGGATAAAGTTGACAAGCCATTGACGAGACCAGTCTTCAATTACTCTGATATCCTTGTTGATAATTTCTGCTGCCAAACGGGGGTCCTAACAATGAGATACAAGGTTGTATCATCGGCAAAAAGTCTTATGTTACTATAAATATCATCAACTATGTCATTGATGTAGATTAAAAATAGAAGGGGGGCCAAAATAGAGCCTCGAAGAACGCCGGCAGTGACGTCCTCCCAAGATGACGCAGCTGAATTTAAACACACCGCTGCTGTCTGTTTTCCAAGTAGCATTTGAACCAATCTAGTAGAGGACCAGTAATACACATGCGTTCAAGTTTAAACAATAAACCTTTGTGCCAGAGTTTGTCAAATGTTTTGCTGACATCACAGAAGACTGCGCTGATTTCTTTACCTTTGTCAAGAGCGGAACTAAATGCGCGATAAATTTCGGCTAACTGCAGAACGGTTGAGTCAGAAGGGAGACATCCTGATTGGAGAGGAGTTAATAGGGAGTTACTTTGTAAAAATGAAATAATCCTTTTGAAAATACACCGTTCAAATACTTTGCTTATGCAAATGAGCATGGTTATTGGACGATAATTAGTTACTGACTGAGGATTTCCGGCCTTGTAGACTGGTGCAACGTTACCTCTCTTCCACTCACTGGGAAAAAACGACTGATTGAGCATCATATTGAAGGGAATTGTTAAAGGAGGTGCTAAACGAGTAGAGCACATCTTTAATACTCTTGGGCTAATATTATCTGGACCACATGCTTTCGAAATGTTAAGAGAGTCAAGTGCTACTTTCACCTCATCAGAGGTAAGGGTGATCTGACTTATTGTTGGTCGTTCGGTCAGGACTCAACGAGGCTGTGGGAACAGGGTGATCTTTATAATCAACTGTTGAAATATTGCAGAAATAATCGTTTAGAATGTCAGCTTTTTCTTTATCGGGTGAAATTACTTGATCATATACAATGAAATCGGGAATGTACGACCGAGTTTTAAAAAGGATAAGTTTCAATGTTTTCCACCACTCAGATGAACTCGTTGACGGACAATTTAAAACATGGTCAATTTTGTTGTTATAGTGTTGTTTCGATTTCCGTATTTCGTTAATAACTTCGTTTCGTTTTTTCCTATATTTTTCCCATAATTGTGTAGATTTTTTTTATTTTAGCTTTGCGGTGGAGACGTTTTCTTTGGCGGATTAGACGCCTGAGGTTATTATGGAACCATTTTGGTTCTAGGGGGTCTTTCAGTAATCATTTTGTTGGGTATAAATTTTGAGGCTTTACTTATTATTATGCTAGAGAGTTCCTGTGCAACGGACGTAATGCTGAGGCTCGCGAACAGGTCTTGCCAAATTATATTGTCGTAGTCTCTGTTCAGTTCACAGAAGTTAGCTTTATCGTAATACCAGACTCGGCGTTTATGTGATTTTTCTTTCAGAAGTCTATGGTGACAATAACAGAGCAGTGGTACCTGACAAAATTTCTAAGAAAGGGGTCACCTACAACAGTGGATAGAATTGGAAGGTCACTGTTTACGAGGAACAGATCTATGAGCGATGACGCGTTCTCAGTATAATAGGTTGGCTCAACGATCAACTGTTTCAAATTGAACTGTGCAATAAGTCGGCGCATCGGGCCAGACGGGCCGTTCTTCTGGTTGTCGGTAAAGTCTCCTGTTAAAAGAAGGTTATTGATTCCTGTGTCGAGTGCTCTATCTATGGATGTTTCAATCAAGTCCCATAAGTCTGTGCTAGAATTAGGCGGTCGATACAGGACACCAATGAGAATCGATCCATTGGTAGTATATATTTGGGCCCACAAACACTCAAGATACGGAATGTCGAAGTCTGGGCGGGGCTTAAATGGGACACCGTTCTTAATATACATTATCACTCCACTGTCACTAGAGCCACGATCTTTTCCTAATGGGGCTTGGAAATTGGGGAGCAGGATGTCTTCGTTACTTACATCTGGATCGAACGTACACACGTCGTAGGGGAACATTTCGCAACTGAGTGTATCAAGTTTAGTCCGTATACTTTGTATGTTCAGGTGAAGAACCGAGAACCCATACGTAGCCACAGATGGAGAACTTGACAAGGAGCTATGTGACGAATTCAAGGAAGAGATGCTCGGGCCAGGATTTTCTTCAACATCTCCCGCCATGTATAGGAGTAGTATGATCCAGGATATGCTAATGAGGAAACAAACTAAGGCTACCGTTTTGACAGGCATGGGCAGGAAAGAAATATGACATCTACTTGTAGGAGTTGTTTGTTTTGGCAGGAGGGAGATTAATTTATCTCTTCTTTTATTAACGTTATCTTTTCTGTTTAGTACAAGTAATAGCGCAACCATTACGGTAAGTCCAACTAGACTGTACGATGAGGTGAGCATTACCAGAATGGAACTAAAATAGTCAAGCTTCTTTTTATGATGTACCCCAGAGCGTGCTTTCGTGACAAAGAGGCCCACTCACATCCGGTATGTATTTATGTCATCCATGATGTATGGGTAGGGTATAATCTGTTCGGATGAGAGTGGACTAGGCCGTGTAACACATCGAAGATGACGTCAATGGCCAACCAGACTGGACTGCACACTTGTAACGGTAATTCACACGGAGAGTTTTCCAGGGATAGTGTAGATGTTTCAATTTTGTTAAAGGGGTACCCAGATATTTGTTTTGAAAATATAAGGAATGTTATATACAAGGTGGTGGCATGTTTCGCAATATCTAGAAGGGATAGGTTGTCATGTGGGATTGGTTTGCTGGATACTGCGAAGAAATAAGCAGTAATTATTAAAAAAAGGTTCAATAAGTCGTATACACTGCAAAAAATATAGGTTCTCTTTAGAACCCAAACTGATTCTAATCTTGTCCCTGAGATGGAACTAGCTCTGTTTAAACAGTATTTATTTCAAATCAAATAAAATTACCAAGATCAGCATTCAGTTTTAACAGAATATGACATGAACTGAAGTAGATTCAGCACTAAACGTGGAGCGTATTCAACGCAGTCGCCAAACATTTTGAAACAAAGGAGATATGAACAGTTGGCATATCGAACCAGGTTTGGTTCTGTATAGAACCAAAACTGGTTCGACATGCCAACTGTTCATATCTCCTTTGCTTAATAATGATTTGAGACAACCTCGTATAAGCTCTAAACTTACGGCTGAAACTCCCTCAATTTATGTTTAATTCTGTTAATATTTAATGTTAATCTTTATAAATTTATTTGATTTGAAATAAATACTGTTTAAACAGAACTGGTTCCATCTCAGGGACAAGATTAGAACTAGTTTGGGTTCTAAAGAGAACCTATATTTTTGCAGTGTACACATGGTGAGATTAAGAAACTCAATCAAGTTGGTTATAGTCTTATGATTTTTATGTGGGTTTTGCAAACAAATAGAAGTGTCTTTTGTGTGTATAACGTGAGATGCTAACTGAGAGAAACATTTCGTTAAATGACAAGGAAGACAACAATGCAAGTTTGAAGAACATGCATTGTTTGCAAAAGGTTCTATTTGTTACTGGAAGATAGAACCTTATGGTTCTCATGCGACGGTTTGGCTCCTTTTAACTTCCACCCGTTTAGAATTAGAGCTGCGTGTGATAAATCCACCTTTGTTTCAAATGAATCGAACGCAGTTCTCACTTTAACTAGAGAAAGAGAGAGGTAATATTGCTTGCTATTAAATATCTTTATTCTGTAAATGTACGTATATAGAGGGGAGTATGTGCTATCTCTTCTCCCAAAAGAAGTTTTAAAAGCAAACCTATATCTTTGGCTACAGTCTACTGCCCACTAGATAAGTGCAATCTCTTCGATATGACCTTGTCATCGATTTTCTATATCGCGTGTAAAATCGGGTGTAACAAGTCTTCTTAATTGGATGTCATTGTTATGTTGTACTCAAAATAGGAAATATCCCTCTTCCGTTGTGCACACAGATCTTATGATTTGATAACGGTCGTTATCTTTGCCCCAACACAAAGGCGAGCACTTGTCCTTGTGGAAGAAATGTTTGATTAAAACAACTGAAACACTCTAACTACATGTTTTGGTACACACATTTATTATACGCTCCACTATAGATTATAGAAAACATCGCGGGAAAATAATAATTGTATCCCTCGCAGTGAAGACACAAACAGTTTTACTCTATCGAGAACGCCACAAAATCACTTCCGTATTTCAATGCTCAAATATTCAAGTTCATGTTCAAGGAGTGTGTCGATAAAATACTTTGGCCGAATAAGTCGTGCTAATTGTTGCATATTAATGATGAAATAAGTTAACTGCTATTTTTACACATATATAAAATATACTATATGTTAAAATTTGGTACATGTACACTGCAAAAAATATAGGTTCCCTTCAGAACCAAAACTGGTTCTAATCTTGTCCCTCAGATGGAACCAGTTCTGTTTAAACAGTATTTATTTCAAATCAAATACATTTACCAAGATTAGCATTCAATTTTAACAGAATATTATATGAACTGAAGTAGATTCAGCAGTAAACTTGGAGCTTATTCAACGCCAAACATTTTGAAACAAAGGAGATATGAACAGTTGGCATATCGAACCAGTTTTGGTTTTATACACAAAGGAGATATGAACAGTTGGCATATCGAACCAGTTTTGGTTCTGTATAGAACCAAAACTGGTTCGATATGCCAACTGTTCATATCTCCTTTGCTTAATAATGATTTGAGACAACCTCGTATAAGCTCTAAACTTACGGCTGAAACCCCCTCAATTTATGTTTAATTCTGTTGATATTTAATGTTAATCTTTATAAATTTATTTGATTTGAAATAAATACTGTTTAAACAGAACTGGTTCCATCTCAGGGACAAGATTAGAACCAGTTTTGGTTCTAAAGAGAACTTATATTTTTTGCAGTGTATGAGGTATACCAACGGAAGTATAAGGAAACAATACTTTATCATGGTGGACTATTAATGCGGAAAAGACAACAATCAAGGTGAATACCTCCCGTCTATCGCTGAAAACTGTCAACCTCTTCTGAAACGCGTGTAATAAAAATAAAATCTAGTGTTTGTGAGTGGATACCGAAACTTAACACACTCGAGTCCACGACAAATGTTTATTTTTCAGGAGAAACAAACGACAAAAGCATCTCTGATTCGAATTGATACGCACACATTTCTTTTTCGATAGGTGAGATTCCACAGTGTTGCGGGAAGGAAAGCGGACATATAATTTCGATCGTTTCGCGACTGGATCGTAATCGGATGAAACCTTTCTCTGTTAGGTTTTATGACCATAGTTCTGCACACAGTGGATAGAGAATTTCGATCAATATTGTCTTTCCGCTTTTCTCCCTACAGCCATGCAGTATCTCACCCGTCGCACAAGAAATGGGAGATCGTTGAATACGATATGTTATTGTCGTTTGTTTTTCGTGATTCGATCTTGAATTCGTAATTTAACCCTTTACCCAACGTAACGGCCATAACCGGTCAGCGCTATTCACAAAAATCGCCAATTAATTTTTATTATTTTTTCATTTTTTGTCTCAAAACATAGGTTATGACCCCTTTTTGGAACGAGCTCGTTCCAATGAGGGGGCCATAACATGTTTTTGAGACACAACATGAAGAAATTTAGTTATTCAAGAATTTTGTTTGCAAGTGTCGGCTGATTTTCATGTTAGATAAAGGGTTAATTTTATTTATGAAGCATCGACCCACTGATATAAAAGTGCGTAGCGATCTGATCGCCATCTGATCGAGGAAACTACCACTTTTGTAACCAGGATATTGTACGTTGTAGGACAGTGCCTGTTTTCCTCAATCAGAGGGAGAATTCTTCGACGTGGATAGGCAGCTTGGTAAGTCCGCCGTCTTCAAGTACACTGTGAAGGAATAGTGGAATGAAATAATGGCTGAAATTTCACAAGTTGTTGAATGTAAGAATGAAGGCATTACTGATACCTTTCAACCCCCTCATTGAGCTCTGTCGAACAAGATTGAATTGGTTAAATTTCTAGTTGCATTATGAGAAATATTTGCACCTTGAACTTTAGATATTTCGACATCAGTGTGCAGGGGGTTAACCAAAAAGGCTTTTTCTCATCGTAGAATTGTTTAAATATCTGGGAACATGTCTAACCAGACCTGAGCAAAAACATGAAAATTGTGGACACAACGAAGAGGATACTGCAATTAAAGTATCAATAATAGCTTGACGGGTTGCTTTCAAAGAAATGAGTGACAGTGAATGGAACTTTTACATTACCCTCCTTTCAGACTGGGCGTTAATCAAAATGTGATGTAGAAATTGTGTCTTGTTTGTTGTTTACATTGTACCAGAGAATATATACAGGGGTCATACTATCTGAATCAGCCACAACTTTATGGAGGGAACATATAATCAAACGTGTGCGGAAACAAAACGAGTAGCGGACGACCCAGTTTTGGGCAAAATATGTTGCGGAATTGATAATACAGCATAAAACTCATGGTGAACACTTGTTTGACAAAGACGGTTGGGAAAATGTATTGAAGAGAGGATGAGTGATAACGGCCCTTGTCCCAATATCCCGATATATTCTGTCTTTTGATTGGTCAGAATGCTTTGGGCAAATAGCCATGGCAAAGGGTGCGCCCAACATCAAAGGTATAGGACAGCGTGCAATATCCAGGGTATAAGTGCACGCGAAACATCGGGGGTATATGGTTTCAATGAAAGTTTTTCACTTCCGCTCGCCTCCTTACAAAAACTGAACCAAAAAACCCGAAAATAGTCACAAATATCATCGGATTTCCGTCAATATAATCAGAAAAATAAAATAAGATCAAATAATTCGTCCCTTGAGTACCAATGTGTTCTCTGTGCCAGTAGGCACACAGAACTTATTGGAACTCAGGGGACGATATGTCAACAAAATACTGTTTACTGTTACTCGTTTTCTTAATGACCCATGGGATGTAACTCTATCTGTTGTCTTCTGTGATTATAAAAACAAAATTATTATCACGAATTTGGTCCAAATAATTGTGGAGCTGTGCAATGCGACCACAAATGTATTTCCACTAAGTTGTATTGTGTTTCAAACGGGACAAAAGCGTTATCTCCGCCAACATGTATGGTATATGGAGATTTAATACCTGGATGTGTCATGTAAACACCTCGCCTGCGGCTCGGTGTTTAAAAACCGACATCCAGGTATTAAATCTCCATATACCACACATGTTGGCGGAGATAACTTATACCGAATCATGCTCCCATGTTGGTATTCAGACGATGGTTTTAGCTGGGAATATTTTAGGTTTTGACTGACACAACTGTTTGAGTACTATACTCACAAAAGTGGTATTTTCTCGATCTTTTTCCGATCGGATCGCAACACACTTGTACGCCAGTGGGTCTCCATTTAAAAAATAAAGTATTGTGAAATAATGACTGAATCACGAAAATAAACAAGCACTACAGATTCCATGTTTTCGCATTTCCATTTCGAAGTGTAAGATTCTACAGTGCTTTGAGAATAAAAGAGAAAAAAAAATGTCGACCGAATCACGACTTAATCCCGATCCTATAGAAATTCTCTGTCCGCTTTTGTGATAACAGTACTGTACCTGGTTTGGACTCTACTTTGACAAGCGTCAATGATTGCATGTATTAAGCCTGTTTATCCATGATAGGGTTTAATCCCGGGACAGAAAATTTTCTACTTCTCGTTTTGTAAGTCAGGCACAAAACCGAGAAGTTTCCAGTTGTCTTTTCGGAATATTAGTCCAGATACCAGGGAAATTCATAGGACAGAACCGAGAATCAAAGATTGCGTTCTAGTCTATGAATTTTCCGAGCATTAATTAGCACTCATTTTCAGAATCGGTAACTGGGAAATTCCCGTTCGTGAGATTAAACCACAGTTCCAATGGTGATGCTGTTTTCGGAAGTAGTTGATATTCGCAGTCGTCTCATAAACTCTTTTTACGCATTCATTGATACCATCGTCTATGAATTTCCCGGATATCGTAATTGTCTTTCAGACCCTGGAGGCGCAGAGCTGTGACATTCCCGTTCCCGGTATTAAACCTTAATCCACAAAGAATGTCGGATTGACTTATCACTATTCCATCTGTCCAGTTGGATTTTTATTTCGTTCTCCATTCGGGGAATGTCCACTTTGCTTTACACCAAATATATGCATAGAATTACATCACTGGGCAAATTTGGCTGTATCCTCTCCTCGGCGCGCGGTGGAGGGGGTGAGGTGGGTGTAACAGTACTCAGTATACAGTTAACTTCCATTGCACACATAACGTTGTTCATGCCCAATGTACATGGCCATGTTTTAATGACTCTCAGGTCGCTGAATGCCGACACAACAGCCCAATGTTCTATTCAAAGACTTGGGTGTTTTCATTACCAGTGACCTTCATGAATGATGAAATGTCCTTTTAACCCTTTACCCAACGTAACGGCCAAAACCGGCCAGCGCTATTCTCAAAAATCGTCAATTAATTTTCATGATTTTTTCATTTTTTGTCTCAAAAACATAGGTTATGACCCCTCATTGGAACGAGCTCGTCGAGCTCGTTCCAATGAGGGGTCATAACCTATGTTTTTGAGACAAAAAATGAAAAAAAATAGTTATTCAAGAATTTTTTTTGCAAGTGTCGTCTGCTTTTCATGTTAGGTAAAGGGTTAAAGCTGAATTTCTACAACGTCCATATCATGCAAAGTCATAAAGCTAAAGCACGGCGCTTTAACTCTTTCAACATAGTATGCATAGTGTTATTCGTCAATTAAATGTTGACAGTCCTTGAGTAGACACAATAAACACCTAACCAGGAAGGAGGACCAGTGATAATTTTATCCAACAGCCCTTAAGGGATGTAGGATAAAATTATTACTGAATCTCCCCACAGATATATATTTAGGCTGTCATCAACCAGAGAGATATGACTGCCACTTTTTAACCTTGTACGTTAACACATATTAAAATGGAAGGTTTCCAGAACTTCGACGACACCTGACTATTTTCAGTTTCAAGTGATATTTCATCTCTCATCTTCAGATCAGTATTGAGAAGATCACTCGTCCCGAATTACCGGACAAAATTTATCAAGCTATGTTTGCAATGGAATCCAAGCTAATAAGAAGCGTCAAAGAAAAGTACTTCTTCTATCTGATTTAACGTTAAATTTCGAGTATTATTAGTCTTTAAAAAAAATCTATATTTGAAGAATGACAATCTACACATGTTATTAGGCACGCACAATAATGTATGTTTTTCCTTTTAGTTCCAAGTCACACAGCAGCCTTAATTTCCAACTTGAATGGCCGTAATAAGACAAAAAAGCGACAGGTTGGAGTACCATCTTCGAGAATACACGGGACTCTAAATTAATTTTCGATTAACCCTTTACCTCACGAATCCACCTTAGCCACCCGCGTATTTTTCAAATTAAGAATTCTAAAAAAAAAAAAAAAAGAAAGATTTTTCAAAAGATTTCAGCACAACCATATCACGTGACCCTCTCCTTGGAACGAGCTGATATGATTTTGTTGATTTTTTAAAAAAAATTAAAAAATAATTAAAATAATGAATGCTGATGTCCTGTGCTTTGGGTTAAAGGGTTAATCAGTACACGACCGCTTATAAATAAACGGTTATATTATGCCCGAACCGTTTCAGCACTGCAGATAAAATATGTCACTAATATTAACGGACATGATATATTAACGAAACACAAATTATTTGCATTTGTATGCGTCACTGATACAAATACACTGCGAATTTATTTAATTATTTTTTGATATTACGTTTTATTTATACGCAAAACGATAGATTATCGAAGAAATTGCGGAAAGATAGAAATCGTATCCCCCACTATGAAGATATAGAAATTTTCACTTTCACGGTATCAATCAAAATGGCGGCTTTCAAAGCATCACTTCGAGGTGAATACTTGTCAAATTATCACTGGAAATTATCAATTTGTTCTAAAAACGTATAATGAAAAGTGCATCAAGTGTTTTTGAGTGGATACCGATCATTTCAGGTAATAATTCAACACGTATTCACCTTGAATTGATGCATGAAACCCGCTAGTTCAAACATGGCCCGAATGTCCGTAATATAAGTTTTTGGTTTGGTACGTCCTTTCAAAGGAGGTACCAAACCAAAAACTTATATTACGAACTTTCAGGCCATGTTTGGACTAGAAACCCGCCAAATGAATCAGATTGCACGACGCTATCTGTCCCGTGTATCAATCAGATCGCGTCTGCGTTTCAACGATTCAATGCGCTGTTTACTTTCATGCATCAATTCACGGTTGAAATGAGTGGAATTATCAGATTCTTATAAAAAGCGTATAATAAACAGAAAATCTAGTCTTTTTGAGTAGATACCGAAAATTATCTCACTTGTGACCGAGACAAAGGGCTATTTTTAAAAATAAACATTTGTCTCGGTCACTCATGAGATAATTTTCAGTATCCACTCAAAAACACGAGATAACCTCTATTTGCCACAAAGGAGAAGAGCATAACCAAACAGCTGTAGTTTTAGGTTGTCCAAAGTTACAGCACATTTACTGTGACTCTTATTGACAATAGTCTACGCCGTCATGTGAACTTGACATATTTTATGTCAACAATTATTTAATGCGAACATATGACCATTTTACAATCGTTTCTGTTTAAACACATTGATCAGTGGACTTCGCATGCACGGTTGAATCTAAACAAAACACATGCTTTATACCTAAAGATTTTGCGTTTCACATCATAAATGTCATTATCACATTCAACTGAGTTTTCATTCCAATTCTCATTGGGTTCCACCAAGAGGCTTTCAAGACTTTTATCCTAGACGATGCCTTGAGTTTTCCCTATAAGATGGCACACAATGAGTACCCAAGAGCTTATAGCAATAAGGCTCCAACACACAGAGTATATTGCTCTTCATGTCCTAAAAGTGATATCTAATAGACAACATCTATTGACTGGAACAATACACGCATTAGCGGATCGTATTTTTATGTGTTTAACCCTTTACCTAACATGCAAAGCAGACTACACCTGCAAAAATTCTTGAATAACTCATTTTTTGTCTCAAAAACATAGGTTATGACCGCTCATTGGAACGAGCTCGTTCCAATGAGGGGGTCATAACCTGTGTTTTTGAGACAAAAAATGAAAAAAATAATGAAACTTAATTGGCGATTTTTGAGAATAGCGCTGGCCAGTTTGGGCCATTACGTTACGTAAAGGGTTATAATCCATGTCTTCTCTTATCAAATGTTCGCGCGTGGATCAGGAATATTTGACATATTTGATATTATCCACATTTTCGTTATGACTGAATAAAATAACCGGCAGAGGTAATTGATGTTCACTGAACACAAACGTGGTTAAGAAATGAGAGTGCAAGTGACCAACTGAGTGACATGAGGATGTAACCTGGACTATATTGAAACTGTGTGCAGATGGTCAAAACAGTATGCATATACCTGAAACTCAACGGTCCGAACACACCCTTCTGTCATGACGCTTTCGTATAAATTTGCTAGGCCCAATCTCGTCTTGCGACCTATGTCCACGGATCAACGTCACTGGATACCATTGAATCAGACGCTATAACTGTTGCAAGTATAACTCGAATGTTAGACAAGGATGGAATAACAAAATTACAGTTTGCTTTTCCGCGTCCTTGGCATTGATTTATGACCATAGGTATAAATAAGATTTGCTAATGGGATCAGATTATATAGACTGAACTGGGACTGTACAGTAAATTTAATGTAACCCTGTTTGTGACTCTGCCATTGGGTGGTATCTCCATCACATCGTAAACTGATTTGTAATTTAAAGAACACTTCATTCGGAACATCGACTGCTGCAGGTGTGAATAATCTAAAAAAATAAAATAAAACGGTCTGCAAGTCACTACGTTGTTGAAATAATATTGCGAAACGGGCACCCTTATTTCAAATATTTCGCTTACGACGTCAAATTGTAACATATGCTACTGAGGCTGTCGCCATAGAAAAAACTACACGGACGCTCGTCCAATCAAGGGGCGAGGAATTTAGTCTTATTGGAACATACGGAGATGGTTTGTCAGTATCATCTGATGTGAGTTGTAAGAAAGTGCATGAAGGCATGTCAAACTATACACCTGGAACTTAATTAAGCACCCCCTGTTTTCACAGTGGTGTTAATAGAAACTGTCATTACTTTCATGCTTTTTATTCAGATGGCCAAAAGTGATTGTTCGCGGAAAGAATGGTCTATTGACAAACGAAAGACAACACAATGATGAAAATGTGCAGTATTTTAATGGAGCTAATTACACTTATCTCTCACTAATATTTTTGATGGAAAAATGTTCTCTCGACAAGTATAGTGCTGGAACAGTCCATGATGAAACAATGCCGGTAATTACTGACAAAAAATGTAACTTGTGATCTACTGAACACAATAGCAGTGTCTGAAGCCAGTAGCGAGTGTATACACCACGAGTCCGGAGGACAGTCAGAACTATCCTTCTAATGTTACCAGTGAGCCTTCGGATATTGTCCAGAGGCAACTGCTGTCCGTCCTCCTGCATGCTGCTTCCAAATCGACCAAATTCTGTACGGGAGGATCTCTTGTTTGAACACGACGTCCAAGAACGTCCCAGATGTGTTCTAAGAGATTCAAATCGAGGCTCATTGTAGGCCAAGGTAGTGTTGTAATAGCATTGGTCTGTCGGAATGCTCTCACAGCAACGATGCGGCCTTGCATTGTCGTCCATTAATACAGGGCGAGTAGTCAACGGGTGGTTGTAAAAATGAGGCACGGCAACCGGATTGAGAATATCCCGGATATACTGATGATCATTGAGATTCCCACGTACTGTCACCATATCAAGTTCACAATCATGAGAAAGTATTCCCCAGATCATTACTGATCCTCCACCATAAGGAACTGTAGGACTGATGTTCCTGGGCACATAAGCAGTATTTCTATGCTTCCACACTCTCATGCGACCATCTGTGACGTTAACCAGAAACCTGCTCTCGTCTGAGCAATGGACTCTCCTCCACGTCTTGAGATTCCAATGTTGTCATGCCATACACCACTCCAAACGTCGTCTTTGATGCTGATCGGACGGAGCTGGACGCCTGGTGACCCATTTGGACCTCATACCCCAGTGCTTTGAGGCAGTTTCGGACAGTACTGTTGTTCAAACGCCTGATGGGGAGCCAAGGGCGTTTCAAAACCCCAATTGAAGCAAATGGTTCACGCCCAACGAGGCGTGCCAGCCTCCGATCTTCCCGAACAGAGGTTTTTTTTAGGGTCGTCCAGACCTTGGTCGGTTCTTAACATCGTTGGTTTGTTGGTGTTTTCGAACTAGTTTTCTGATGACAGAATGATCATAGCCAAGTTGCATTCCAATAGCTTTGCAAGGCATGCCTGTTGCATGCATGCCAACGATTTGCAAACTTAGTGCTTCTGTGGATGATAGTGTGTTTGTGGCATTAGTGGGAAGCATGCGTCACGTGGACGAGGGGATGTGTTTGAGGTACGCTATCAACAGAAACATCATGCTTCACAAGATGAAATGTACTGCTAGACATAGCAATCATTAAAACATAATAATCAGTAACAGCAACTTCAGTTTGATGAAACATTTTAGGGCGTGCTTAATTAAGTTCCAGGCATATAGTATTATCAACTAGATCAGCACAGAACACCTAACACCGACCAAATTTTGTTTCTAATACTGGGTAAGAATAACCCACGTGTGGAACACTTTACGAGAACACATCAATGAACACGTCATAAAAGTGGTTTTGAGATTTAAAAAGGAATAGATGGCACCCTCTCATAAATTGTAACAAAGCAAAGACAAGCGAACAAATTTTGATGACCAAAAATAATTTAGCACTCTACCAGTTAAGCAATAAAACTGATTCTAAACTATGTCCATGCAATATAAATATCTGCCAAATTATTTTTGTGGGAGCTTTCTAAGACATTATGAACGCATGTGGCTTTTTACTGGACACAGGTGTCATTAACTGATTTTATTATTCTTTTTTCGTCCTTACCCGAGCGATTATAGGTTAGAATAGAATGCAGAATGTGCAGTATTTGCGTGTTTTAAAATACCCCCTGCACACAAGTTATGCTCCCTTAGTAACTGGGCAATAACTAAACTTATATGAGATCATAGTTCAACAATTTCCATTTTATTAAAAGATACAGACGGACGTTCTGTGCAGCATATTTCATTGCTAATCACATCCGAAAATTCTTCCGAACCCTCTCCTCATATCGCTGAATTGATAAACACACTACAGTGGTAACCAAGTCATAAATACAAATATAGACCTTTACTACATTCCTTTCAACACGAGAAAACATTAATTTCAGCTGAAACCTTTTCTTAAGTTTCTGAAGAGATGTTCCCTCATTATCTGTCCATCTTCATTTCTATCGGTGCCGGTCAAGTGTTCCACGCGTAGTGATTATCTGGGTAGCAAATTGTGATTATGTTTGTCATGATGGCAATAGCGTCCTTCACGCGATATATTTAGATCAAACTTTTATGTCTTGACAACTGATCTGTTTTCTCATTACATGAAGAGAATATCTGTTTTGTACTTGATTTGAAGACTTTTGAAAAACAAACCCTCTGTGTACAGGATCAATAAATCATATTACAATAATTAACTATAGCACTGACGAGGCGCCTAAGACTCTCCCTGTCATGAATCACCGAGAATAGCCCGGCGGTTCGTGGATAGTATGATGTCTTGCGCTTCCTACTGAATGCCATTTTGAAAAAAAACGAAAAGCTTTCGACAAGCCATCGCAACCTCTCACCTTTCAAACCACCGGCCCAGCCATTGATCCATGGTTTGGAGGGTAGCAGAAACTACTTCTGTAACCCTTTACCTAACATGAAAAGCAGACGACACTTGCCAAAAAATTCTTGAATGACTATTTTTTTTCATTTTTTGTCTCAAAAACATAGGTTATGACCCCCCCATTGAAACGAGATCGGCGGCTGTATAGGAGCCATATAGGAGCTAGGAGCCAATGTTATTTGTTAACTAGTCCCCCCCCCCCCTCCCCCAGCATACACCAGAGGCCCCCAAACATTGGTCCCAACTAGTCCCTAAAGCCTGGTCCTCACTAGTTCCCAAACACTGGTCCTCACTAGTCCCCAAAGCCTGGTCATCACTGGTTCCCAAAAGATGGCCTTTGCTGGTCATCAAACACTCGAATATGCGTATGTGCTGCATGTTTTCAGAGCACATTGTGCACTTACACACAGTTACATATTGGCACATTTTGCATTTGCTACATGTGTTATTTGCACATTGTGTACAATCACATCTCATAGCAGTAGTGATGGATTTAGCAGAGCGGCGGAATAAGCCAAGGCCTTGGTTGTAAACGGTAACACTGTTGGTAGCAGAAACTTTAGTACTGAGTGAAGACGGTGGTTAGACAATATTTCTGACACTGGTCCTCAAACCTTGGTACCCATGCCTTGGTTCCTAAACACTGGTCCTCACTGGTCCTCAAACACTGGTCCTCAAATACCCGTGTGTGCGCATTTGCTGCATGTCTTGTGCGCACATTGTGCACTTGCACACCGGCACATATTGGAACATTTTACATGCGCTGATGTGGTGCATGTGCGCATAGACCTGTAACAGAGATAAAAACAAGGAGTTTGACCCGGAATAACAAAATTCAAGCCTTCATAAAACATCCCTGTTATTGGGGGAAAAATCCGATTCGGTAGTTTGGGGTGGATTTGGGTGATTTTGGGGGATTATCGGGTTTATTTGGGTAATTATTTAGGGAAGTGTTTCCATCAAAAATACTCCCATTCAATCGAACACCTTTTAAGGGTCTATAGCACTACGTGCTACTCTAGACGGGACCGTTTTGGTTTAAAAAGGTAATTTCTAATGATTTACGGGCATTATCGGGTTGTATCTGGTAATTCTGCGAATCTTGAAATTACTCTTGTACAAAGGAACGTACCCTCCGAACATACCCCTATCATATAACAAGGCTTTGAGTAACATGGCAACCACCTGCCACCATAGGAACAAAGATGACGGCCCCCTTCATACAAAATGGACGACGGAAACACGTATCACCCTAACAACCCGAGCTGCGCATGCGCACTCACATCACCCATTACCATGACATTGACGTCACAACATGGCCGCTCACCTGAGCTATCATGACAACCACGTGATAACGATAATACATTGCAGTATGACGTCACTTGCTGGGTCCCCCAGCCTAGGTCCCCCAAACCGGGACGAAAATCACATCTACTACTACCGTTAAAATAACCCTTTAACTAAGGAATCATCCGCATTCGCCGAGTAATTTCCAAATTGAGCAGTGGAAAAAAATATTCTGCATCAAAAAATTTCAAGAACCATATCATGTGACCCCTAATTGGAACGAGCTCGTTCCAGTGAAAGAGCCACATGATATTGTTTTGTTGAAATGTTTTGAAAAATTTGAGAAATAATATTTAAAATAAGTTTTGATCTCGTGTGCATTTGATAAAGGGCTAAGGTTACCTTTATGCTTTCAAGGTTCAAAATTCTGTCGTTCACATCATCATTACCGATACTAAATTCCAGTAACGTCAATACCTGCGCGAGTTATGCCTGAATAATATCTGAAACTGAATAACAGGGATGGTCTGAGACAACAACGCTTTCTAGGCTCTTTCAATGAAAAGGTTATCCCCATCTAATTCCTTGTACTCTTAAGCGCTGTGGAGACTAATTATAACTTACTTCCGGTTGGTGAGGGAAATTCTTTGTTTCACAGCGTGCGTCGATTTACTGTTTATGCCTCCGAAAATGTTCGGGCACATATAGTGTTTGTCATTTCAGTCTGTCCGTCCGTCAGGAAGAGTTTCGTGTCCTCTCCATAACTCGGCGATGCTTGTTTGATTCTGTTGAAACTTGGCATACATGTTGCCTATGGGAAGACGATGTGTCGCACACAATTCTTTTTTTGTTTGATGGAGATCAAGGTCACAGGTTAAGGTCATAGTGCGGAGGCTTTCGTGGCCGTGCGGTCACGGTTAGTCTTGTTTTTGATGCTATTGAATAGCGTTGTCAAGAGTGCAATCATGCTAATTTAAATGCCTATTGCGGAGTGTGTAATTGTTTGTCATAATTACTGACAAAGTTGTCAACGGCCCAGTCTTCGCTTTTTGTGGAATGTGCAAGCCGATGTTCATTGTCATGTCATATTGATTCTCATGCACATTTGTCCCTGGGAAGAAAAACATGGACCCCTCCACCAGCACACTAGGGTGGGTCGAAGGACGGGTGTTCTCCTCTAGGAGAAAATGTGCTAAAAAAAGAGTTGTAATGTTTATAGAAACGCAAATACCAACCGGTAGAAGTTAGTCCAAGAACGACAAGTCACTTTTCAATAGATGCTATATATACTAGTATATCTTACCTCCTACAAATATCTGGGAATTTCATTGGCTCAGAGACGTCACATGCAGACTGCATATAAAACCATATACTGCCTATCAACATCAATATACGATGACAGCTATGGGTAATCTCCCCTTTGTTTATTGATTATTCAAAATGGCGGCAGCCGATAAACGCTTCAAGTTGAAAGATTGAGTGTTGGAAGCCCATATTTGGTCTGAAGACCAGGTTAGGCAACTTAAAAGGCTTCATATCCTGTGGATGTGTGTCATGTTATCTTCGAAATGAAACTGTTTGGTATGTATGAATTTGCCTTGTTACAGTTTATGGGAGAGTGTAGGCACTCTCCCATAAATTGTAACAAGGCAAAGACACGTGAACACATTGTGAGAATTCTCTCATTTAATTTTGATCGTTGTTGTTATTAATTTTGTGCATCGATGCAGCAGTCGGTAAGATATATTCGTTACACAGTTTGTTGGTGGCCTAATATGGTATATATGGTGTCAGTTAATTCCATATTGGACTCGAACTTCGCTCTCGTCCAATCTGAAATTAACTGACACCATGCATACCATATTAGGCCACCAACAAACTGTGTAGCTAATACTATTGACTCGCCGCGAGTTTAATGACTCGAAAGATCGTACAAAGACACAAAGGTGTGTTATAACACTTGATACACGGCTGGTGGAAATAGATGGGTTGTGGTGGACATGCATGCCATTTGTTTTCGGATTATTTGCTCCACAAGGATTGGGGCCCAAGATATACAACTTCTAACGACTGGTTTAGCATTTGTGCATTTCAGTTTTAAAGTTTCAAGTAGGATTACAAAATACCTTGCTGTAGTACAGTCGTCGTGGACTGGTCGTAATCCACGCGTGGGCAGTGATGTTCAAGTATCCGTTTACCAGGTAATAAAAATCATCATCAGCAAAATTTCAATTAATGTAGCACCGGTTCATTAATTAAATTCTTAATAATTATTCTTATAATTAATGTTTGGAATCTAATAGTATTGCTTCCGTGGAAATATTGCCCATCCGTGGAAAGTGACCAGTCCACGGTGGCAGTGCTGTTCCTTACATGGCATTCGCGATTTATTTATCGGTATCAGGCCGATATTGCAATGGGAACTATCGGTTATCGGCTTTTCAGATAACATCTACATCGGCCCCATCAGTACTCGAAACGGTTCCGTATTGTTATTTCCCATTGCACACAAACCCGATAAAGCCGAATCATGGTCGTAGCAGTACCCGCACAACGACATATACAGCGACATGATAAAAATATAAATCACAAAACTATTTTTGGGCTCACCCATATCTGCATAGACAAAAATTCCTATTTTTTCTCCGAATTTAACAAATCTCATCATCGGGCTGAAATAACATGGAACCACAAATGTACTCTTTTCTCGAATGTAATGGCCATAGTGGAGACAAATCAGACAACATAATCTTCGGTTAAATCTTAGGAGTAAGGAGTCACTGTATCCCCTCTTCCTGCTAATTACCAATAAGGCTCCAATAACGGTTTGGTAAAGATGATGTTGCCCAACCTTCCTCTTTCTCTAGATGCCCCACGTGCACATCGGTATTTACGCCCCTAAGCCTAATTATAAGCGTATATTTTTCCAATGGATGCATACACCTTATCAGACAACACAATAGAACAGCTTCCTCCCATAAAAGGTCTCTCTTTATTAAAACATGGAGAGTTTTTTTTTATTTTTAGTGTTGTTTCTAAACAACCAAACTATATTTGCGGATAGTGTTATGCAAGACAATATCACCCAGGAACATAAGGCTGGGGTGGTTAATGGATAAGAAAACTCTCCGTCCTTTTAGAATTCAGATCACAATCATATAGTTTGCAAGCGTTTAATGTTGGCAGTACAATTTAGACATTTCAGTTGCGATCGAACAATCAGCAGCTCGCCACGCAACAATGCATACTGAGCTGTTAGATCAAGATCAGAAAAGTTAGCTCCCCTTAATTTGCTAAATTAATGGAAGGTAATTTCCTGAAAATCTCTCCCAATGACGATAATTGTCAGCCAATAGAGCCTCGTGGAACAGCAGAGTGGACAATTGCTTCATCTGAGTATTCACCTTCTAGTGTCACAGTGTGTCCTGTCTGTGGGAAAGCTGGTGAGCCATTAGTGTAGTATTCTTTTGATCCCATATTACTCGATTCCGTGGTAGAGTTTTTGAAGTGTTGACGTTACGTATTCCAAATTCCATTTTGCTTGGTCTATTTCTTTGCAACTCTTGGATTATTGGAGTCACTTGGTCAAGGTCCTGGTTTCCCTGATCCCAATCTATTTTGCCCTTGTATAAGTTTTTCGTGGGATGGTTTTGTGATGGGATGATTTGGTTTCGGTGATGGCGATTTCATGGCCTAATACCCTAAAAGATGACTCGAACACTGTAGGATTTGTAGTAAAGGAAAACAAGTCAAGCAGATTATCCTCTTTTGTTGGTTCTTCGTGTGAAGTTATTAGTATGTTACGTAATTTCGATCAGTGACCTGTGTACCTGTTTATCTGATGAGCCCTGTTTGGGTTGTTGTGTTTCCCATGAATACGGACAACTAAAATCTCCTGCTATTATGATCATTTTTTAAAAAAAGTAGCAAGAGCTGTGATACGTAATAATAATGGTGAGCAAGATATAAAATGGGGAGAGTGTTTTTTGCAGAAACACTGAGGGTGGTGGGGGGGGGGGTGGTGGTTATGCTACTGTTTACAATTCATGGGAGTGGAATAAGATACTCGAGCAGCCATTTAGTTCTAGTTGTGATTGACCAAACAGCTTGTCCATACTCATCGTACTCTCTTGAAATCATAGATACAGAATTGTGATCATAGAAGCGGAAAAAAGTATTTCTACTGGGACGCGATCCAGTCACAATTATCTTTTCCGGTCTTCTCCCCACAACACTGCAGAATCTCCCGTTTGTAAAAGAACTACCAGGGCCTTGAATGTGATATATCATTTTCGTTCGTTTTTCAAGGTTCGAACGCGACTTCTCAATAATTTATGTTGGAAACCTCGATCCGATCGAAAACTGATCTAGAAAAATACCACCTTTGTGATCATAGTACCGTAACTTTTAGGTAGAAATGCATTCGACCGTTCTACGGTATATTAGCAGTAACGCATCCCCCGTACTATAACTTTATAATGATAAAGGCTTGAAGGATACACAGAACATAGAACCATATATCTCCAAAGACAAATAACCGTCTCTTTATTGACAGGGACGTAGCAACAGGGGTAGGTGGTGTGACGGTGGGGGCACTCACTGCACCAGTCTCGTTCAAACTTTTCAATAGTTAGAAATTGTAACCCTTTCAACCCGGTATGCATACATATTTGCGTGAAGAAAAAATGGCAGTTGACTAGCAGACGATGCAAAGAGCAAAAACCTGATACGAGGCTCGGTAATAATTTAATCCAACAGCTCGATGTTGGACTAAATTATTACTGAACCTCCCAACTAGCCAAGATGGTTTCGCCCATTTCGCCGTTGACAGTATTGACGGAAATGAGACCTTCCGGGGAACCAGTGTTGAAAGGGTTAAGCCTCATACCACCAATAGTTGGAAATATTATGCCCTTTGATTGTAGATTTGAGGGCATTCTATCAGAAACTGTGACCATTTCTAACAAACAGGGCTTTTTGAAGCACATTTCATGGCATTTTCAAACTTCAGTCAATATTACGCTACTTGGGTGCAACAAAGCGCTATCTACTTAATTGCAGATGGAACCTTCTTGTACTAAACAGACGATTTCAACCCCAACTTTTCGAACATAAGGGGTGACGGTACATTCGGAGTGTAACGAAATCCACTGTTTTGTTGAACTTTTTCGAAAAATAATGCGTTTTTTTCAACTACTTAATTTTTAAATTATGGGGCAAATTCGTTAGCTAAAATGTTAAACTATCTTTGCTTTCAAAAACAACAAACAATGACAGGAAACATGAGAAATAATGGCGAAAACCCAACCTGATTTTCGTAGTGGAGAACTAAAATGTATACTTTGCTCATACTGGGTTTTCAATATTTGGCGGTCGATAAAGGTTTGTTGGAAACAGAGTGGCAATCACAATCCATTTTCTTCATCAATTTTACACCAACACAAAACAAACCGTTATCGTTTGCTGCAAATAATTGTTCCTTGAGATTAGTCAGAAAGGTCGTATGTTATTTTTCTGTTTGATAGTCGTGTTTTCTTCTGTATTGCTACTGGGCCAGTCAAGTATTATTTTATACATATCATAAAGATAAATGGAAAATTAATGGAAAAACTCTGTTCAATCCTTTTCTTTGTGAAGCCGAAAGCGTTATACATTTTAAGATAGAAGAGAAAATTGATGTGATAAACATAGTTGCTCAGCATCTTTGGCATTATTTCCTACTGACAATTTTTAAGCAGTTATTAACATCTGTTTGATTGTAATTTATGTATCCCAAATCATAATTATGTGGAACTTGCCCAAAGCAGTACAAGTTTGAGTTCCACCATTTAGATTTGATACCACAATGTTTGGAAATAACTGAAAACAAGCGAAACAGCACTAAATAATTGTTCTAATACATAGAGAGTAATCGCTTGACTGGACTGGTTACGTGAAATAATTCATGAGAGGTGAGGGACGTTGTACAAACACGAGTGCCCGAATGCGCACGAGTGTTTTACAATATAGTCCCTCGCCTCTAATGAATTATTTCATTTAACCAGTCCAGTCAAGCGATTACTCTGTTTATAACGTTTCATTATTAAAGATAATTATATTATTTAACCCTTTACCTAACGTAACGGCCAAAACCGGCCAGCGCTATTCTCAATTTTTTTTTCATTTTTTGTCTGTAAAACATAGGTTATGACTCCTCATTGGAACGAGCTCGTCGAGCTCGTTCCAATGAGGGTTCATAACTTATGTTTTTGAGACAAAAAATGAAAATAATAGTTTTTTGCAAGTGTCGTCATGACTCGTGGTAAACATTTGGTACACCAAGCTACTATGGGTATATTCTATATATAGTTTATCTACTTGATATTGTGTTCTCTTTGTCACATTTTCTTCCTTATGGACTCGCCTGGTGGACGAGTCAATGGAAAAGGAAATGTGACAATACGAACACAATGTATTCGCCCCGTTGCCGGATTGTCTCAATGTCGAGAGCCCACGTGAATCACTAGTCCAGCTCCCTCCTAATAAGAGAGTATGACCAGTTTATGCATAAACACAGTAAAACAGTTTGGTCTTGCGGTTCGGTTTACCGCAAAAGCTGGAACCGAACCCGAAAACCATAAAAACCGCACAGCTCTAGTACCCGTGCGACCTAGGAAGTAAAAAAAAACAAGAGAAAATGAGAAACTATCAAGCCCTCACACCGCCAACTGAAGGACAAATGGAAAATGAGAAGACACACTCCATACTAGTGCACTAATTATATGTGGCTGAGCCAAAATCTCAGCACCAGTTTAATTGTGTTTTGAAAGAATTCGAAAAGCTCTTTTCAGCAATGAATTAGATGACAGAGTGAATCAGCGGAAATCGATAGATTTGAAAGTAGTTTAAAAATAAGAAAGCTCAATTTTGTCAGTGTAGTGTTTACGGGATATTTTTCTTTATTCAAGCGTATACAATGTCTTGAGTGCTGTCACATAACATTTATTTAAATAGAACCTTCCTCGATGATATTTCTTCTCGTGTTTCTTTAACCAAGTTATGTAAAGTTATGTAATAGGTATACGTCAATGCAGTATTCACATTATTAACAACCTCCTGGTGACGATCGATCAACTTGAAATATAAGAGAAACAACAATTTACATTTGTAAGATGACGCATTCGAAATTGCTAGCACATGCTTGCATCTGCGAATCAAAGACAAACTGGATTTTTTTTAAGCATGATTTTATTTCTCAAAATAGAAATAGGGTTTGACGAACAGGCATAGCCTATATCAACGTCTCACCCAATACACTTAACAAATTACAAAAAATAATAAATGGGTGCAAGTGCGTGTGCAATGGAGGGCAACACATAATTCTGATTTCATTAATCACATTTTACTAAGCCCTTAATTACGTTCTATACGTGTTGCCTCCAAAAAAGGGAAATCCATTCTTCAGCAAATCTTGGGTGATTTTTCGCATGACAAACAGACATTACATTGAAATACGTACTGGTCTATTAGATTTATGACAGTACAGTTGTGGCCACTGAAATAGGCTAACACTCCCTCTCCCCAGTCCCTCCCTATCTTTCTCTCTCTCTTTCTCTCTCTCTCTCTCAAGAGAGAGAGAGAGAGAGAGAGAGAGAACGAGAGAGAGAGAAGAGAGAGAGAGTTTGGGATTTATCATAGTTTACCCATTCCGTTGAAAACGTCTCGCATCTAAAATATAGTCTTGGACGGCTTGAAAAATCTGAAGATTATCCGAATTTGACAAAGATAAATAATAAGATAAATCACTAAAACGAATACTCTATAAAGTGATGTTAAACCTGCTTATTTTGTTCTGCAATTCCTGTCTCTGTAGTGACCACAGAGGACACTCAAACACAAAGTGTTGCTCAATGCCCATTACGAATTTGTGAGTATTTAAATCACTACAACGTAGGCGTTGGTTGGAATGGTAAATTCCCCCCTTCCTACAGCCAGTACGGTAAAACTGTGGAACAGTCCGGTCTCGACGCCTTAGTTTATTTTTGACAAACAGGATATGTAAAGGTAAAAGAAAATAACTTCATTGAAATACAAAAATGTCAAAAGTGTATTTCGTCCACTGAAAGCATAATGTGTCAGTTTCAATGCTTCAGCATTGCAAGTTCCCCCTCGGTCGTGTACCAGTATACATAGAGTTTGGTGCTGAGATGTTTTCGCGATTTTTAGGATGATAGTGAAACAGGGGCTGGACCACCCTTGTCCAAATCGAGCCTGGTAGGTCAGTCTCTGGGATGCGAAGCAGCAGGCATGATTTATTTTGAAACAATTGTCTTTTAGCCTTTTTTTTAAACAAGTGGCTTATTTCATTTCACGAGCAACGTATCATTTAATGGCTCCATTTCCGTGCATTGATCACGACCAATACACATTAGTTAAGCCCATTGGCAAATTAACCCATTCAACCGCGTATGTAATTTTTTTTGCGTGAGAAAAATGTGCCTGTGGACGAAACAATGAAATATAAATTGTCAGAGAGAATCAGTTATAATTTAAACATACAGATCTACATGTAGAGAGTTGTGGGATTAAATTATTACTGAAAATCCCTATATATACAGAATGGATTCGCATACACTCCAAAATTATATGTGTTAAAAATCGACCCAAATCAACTGGGTTGAGTGAATATGAACCCATTTGGGTTCATATTCTCTCAAACCCGTTGATTTGGATTGATTTTTTAACCCAGTTGGGTTCATATTCACGCAACCCTGTTGATTCGGGTTAATTTTTTAACACAACTGATTTCAGAGTGTATACCGCTGTGCAGCCTATTTTATGGCAGACGAAATCTTCCTGGGCGCCTGTGTTGAAAAAAGTTGAAACACATTCAAACAAACAAATATTGTTTGAATTAGTTTGCGATCTATGTATATCACTAGTTTGTTTCTTCTTGCGATATTATTTTCTTTTGAATAACTTGGGTCGGGCTGGATTAGGGGGCACGCGTCTAGAGCACTTTGAACATGGTGTGCACAAATTATTACGTGCAAAGACATTTATCAGTGGATGACACAATGAAAAATAAATAGGAAGTTATGATCAGTAATCATATTTATACTACTGCTCTACAAAACTGTAGGATTAAATTATTATCACTGAACCGCCTATAAATGTAGAATGGCGCCATCGCTGAACTGGCTAACACACAGTCCAACAAACAAAAATAACTCGGACAAGTTTTCGATCAATATTTATGACTAGTATGTTTGAGATGGCGCCATTGTTTGATTCGAGTCAACTTCGGCCAGTGGAGGAAGAGAGCTCGTGCGCTTAATGCTCCCCGCTGAGCACGTTTCTGTTTTGGATCACAAAACAAACCTTTAAGATATTTGCACTCGCATTGTACAATATTTCCGCTATCTGCGGTAATGTTATAAAAAAAGCGGACTGGGTCGTGATTCGGTAGAAATTATCGGCTCGCCTATGGTACAGTGTTGTCCACGCATGCGTTTACCAGATAACACAAATTATCATTAGTAAAATTTTAATGAATGAAGTACTGTGTTGTACCCGGTGCTTCATGAATTAATTTTTTTTTGATGATTACTTCTATAATAAGTGTTTGTAATCTTATAATATTGCTCACGCATGGGAAGTGACCAGTCCACGGTGGTCGTACTGTACCTACCTACAACACTATAAAATCTCACCTTTCGAAAAAGAAATGTTACACATTGAATCTGAGGTGTCACTTTCGTTTGTTTATTTATGCGGTCGGGATCGCGGTGGCCCAGTGGTTAGAGTATTAACTTCAAACAGAGATGTCCACGGTTCAATCCCTACCAGTGGTAACTGTATAGCCGGCGTTGTGTCCCTGGATAAGCCAAACAATCCCGATTGTCAACGTGGGGGCACGATAGAATTGTGTACTATGACGTTCTCCACGTCGAAGTTACGCTTGGTTTAACTGAGGCCAACACACTGCTAGTTCGGAGTTAGTACACTGGAGAAGATGACAGTTGCTCGCCGCTGATCGATGATTCTCTCTTCCGGCTTCCTCCACCCGTAAAATTGTCGGACACTAGGTGATCCTGGCTGTCAAAAGTGTCGTAAAAAAACAAATAAGTAAATAAATAAATTGATGCGGTCCTATCTTTGCAACATTTTATTTACAAACACTCGAAGTCTCACCTGTGATGAGATCGCTATATCGCAGGTCGAAGTATATAGCGATCTCATCGCGATCTGATTGTGAAAAGAGTCCGAATTTTTATCACAGTTCTGAATGGTAGCACATCGATCGTCTCTATTTGTACCGCAAAAATCGACCATGCTGTGAAGCAACTCGAGTTTAGTTCCAATTCATTATGTTTATTTCGCGATGTGGATTTTGGGTTGCGGGTTGGGTTCTATGGTGAACATGTACGTTATTGTGATGAACTGACTCTGAGCGTTTGTTCCGTGTCTCGGTTGAACATAAACTCCGAGCCGCAAACCCCAGACCATGTTAACGTCAGTTCATCATAATAACTTATAATGTTAGAAAAAGACAAGATTTATTACAACATTACAGAATAAGATTAGTGTGTAGTGTGTGGTCACCTAAAAGCTCAACAATATTTTGATGTTATTTACTTGGTCAGTTTCATATCGGCCGAGATATCAGCCTGAGATATCTTCATATCAGACTGGGATGGAAGGTCGAAGGCTAATGGGAAGTTACGTGGACTGATATCTCGGCCAATGCGAAACTAATCAAGTAGTAGCATGTTTATTTATTAAACCAAATCAAATAATTTCAAACTGTTTCAGTTTCCTGACAGGGTTGTTGTTTCTCATTTTTTCTTAAACTCCGAGGTTTCCTCTTCTTCTAGTTCAGTTATCCGCACGTCGCGGCTTCCCCATTGGGGAAGCCGCGATGTTCGGATAGCTGAACTATATCTCTTTTTTAAGTTCAACGAATCTCCGCTTTAGACCTTGAAGTTTTAGTTTGCGTTGAATTTTGTGAACAACTCTCTTCTGTTTTCTCCCCATCCACCTTATCCTTACCTGTTTCCATCATTAAATCTATTAATTAACAATTAAGTAATCAATTAATTATTTCCACCATTAAATCCTCACCATACCAAAACTACCCCCTTTTACCTTGTAACGTCAATTTTACTGATTGATTGCTTTCGACGAATAACGGTAAGCTGTAAACAAAAAGTCCGTGCCTAGTAACGCACAAATGAGGACAACACTAGCTTGATTGATATTGGCCGAGATCGGCATCATATCATCCGAATTTGCAGTCATATCTTCAGAGTTCGATAATAGGCAATTCTGCGGAAAACATCTAATCGATAAGATCGATTTCTTACAGAAACAATGTCATATTGAGGTGGTTTTGTAAACGAAGACAGCAATCATTTTTTCTTAGATTGCCCTCTTTATATAGCAATATGGGAATTACAATACTTGTAGACTCGGTAACCTCTGATATGAATCTAAGTAATATAAACTACGATACGCTTTTCCAAATTGAGCGTGTTTAAAAAGATAACAAAGACAAAAATATTATGAAAGCTGTCCATAGATACTCGCAACCAAATGATTCGCCCAATAAACATGTTTAATTCCTTTGGGTTGTGTTATCCAAACAGCATGAGTCCCACACTAATTCTCCACTCGAAATATGATGACGCCATTATCATGCAAATACTTCTCTTCACATACATCATAGCATTAGTACTAGAAGAATACATATAGGAGCCGAACGCGCGACCACACCCAATAATGATTGTCTTAGAAAATAAATTAAACCAGAGCCCATATGCTATCTAAAAAGCTTATCGGTCGCGTCTTTTGGATAGCTATTCATAAAATTAAGTTGATGCTAGCTAAGTTTCGGAGCGCCACCGTATTATGCCAGCAGTGGGCGCGGTGACGCTTGTCATCGCCAAATTCAGTAAGAAGGGTAAAAGGTTTCTATATGTAATACAAAGGCCGCCTGGTACTTCAGAGTCAGTAACCGATTGAATACCACTCGCCAATTTGAGTTCCGCTATACCTTCACCAATGGTATGCAATTTTGCGTCACGGTATTATAATTTCAGAGTACACGTTTTCTTGAAATACCAGATTATATACCACGCGTGAATGGGGAAAACATAGATTAAATGAAAGGGGTATTAGATAGAAAATAATATTTTCGGAACTGCAAAAATATTTCTTACGGCTCTAGGAAAATAGGGATTCCAAAGGAAAGACAAATTCGTTTCTACAAAAGCGTGTCACTGAAGAGTAAGGCATACAATTGTTAGCCGTCACTCGCTTACGCCCCACAGAACCTTTGATACAAGTCAATCAAGCAATCATAAAATTAAAAAAACGAAATTCTGTCCAGACTGCAAACCAGTTGAAAGACTCTATACAATATGAGAACCCCTCACCCTCATTCCCATTTTAAGGATTAAGTTTTACTGTACACTGCGGTGGCATATGCTCCTCACCTCCTCTTCGCGCAACTTTCCTATTAGTGTCTAGATTTATTTCGACTACTTCCTCCTTAGTAGTTGTCTTAGGTGCTTTCACGTGACAACCAAACAACATCCGTGTAGCCGTTTGAGATCTCCTTTCAGTCTTAATACTGATAATTTCATTTGAGTACGGCAGGAAGACGGGATATTGTGTCCATGCAACCCCGGTACAATATATTAAATGCATTTTTTAATATCTGTCTATCTATATATCTGTCACCCATTGTCGGTTTAACTCCTGTAAAAAATGACCAGCTCCTGGATAAGCGTTTAATTATTGGGTCTGTTTATTATCACGAGTATTGCCAATTGACTGTGTATGACATCAATCAGAAAAAATAGCATAAAACAAAAGATTAGTAGATACGTCCTTGCCTAAACAAAATCGGGTCTGCTTATACAAACAAACAATCCAACCAGGGAATATATCTACACCAATCCTTCTTGTAAATCACAAATATTCAGTGTTTCAGTATTTTATTTCCAAACGAAACAAAATACTGCGTTTTGATTGGCTGAGAGGTACGGTGCAACTTGCAATTCACAGTAGCTTTTTTTACACAGTGGTTAACCACGGTGTAAAAACAAGAATACACAATGGCAGGCTATATGACAAAAAAAGTACCCATTTTTAATTATCAATTCATAACTTCTGCTCGGTTATGTCAGAACAAACATAAAAATACAGGAAATTAAATATTTATGTGCAGTAAAATATTACAGATATGAATGTCATTGGAACTGGTTCGCCAGTTCCAATGACATCCATATTTGTCCGGTTTTATTAAGAAACTTACAAAGAACAAATTTTCTATCAGTTTTTGCCCTCAATGTAGGTTAAAGTATTAAGTACGCCAAACTTCTTGGAAATAAATCCGTTATCATTGTGTTTTCCAGGGTGTATGGGAGTTTACACCGATCTGGGACTTCATACACCCTTCGGCTTCCCAAACCAGTGTAAATTCCCAAACACCCTGGAAAACTCAAGGATACCTAACAGTATCTCACACTAATGGATTTTGTAACCAAAGCGTAAGCTACTTCAGCAACTTGGACTGCCCAACAAGGTGGGGGCAAAATTATAATATGGTGAAGCGTGTCTTAGAACAAGAGTCAGTTATTTGAGTATAACTTAGTGCAGAAAGAAAAACATCCCATCTTGTTCCAACTTAACAGGACAGTCAAATCTTGGAAGCTGTTTCTTCTGCTTTGGAACCTCTGAGTGATTTTACGAACATATTATCCGCAGAAAAGTATTATGAATTTCAGCGGTGAAGCGGTTAATGTCGCTGCTTGACACTGATATTCTTAACACAGAAAATGACACGCACACCCACACAAGTGATATTGATGCACGTTTTAAAATTAAATGAGTGACAAATATTGTTGTGATAAGGCTCAGCAACTGATTTTTGTCTCTTCATTTCTAGATCTCAGTTTCAAAACTCAATATTTATCTAATGATCTGATGGACTCTGTTAAACATGAAAATTAAGTGACAAAAGTTTAGGTGTGTCAATCTGGGTGATTGAACGGATGTCCGATAAGGCATTGGAGAGTGTTGATTAACCAGAACGAAAAACAATAGGCAGTTTATTTTAGAATAAATCAGCTCTTCAAGGTGTGAATAAACGTGGCATTGATAGACAAATTTATTAATAATGTAATACTGATAATTTAATCGCATGAAAGCATTCTAAACATTGTCGATAGATGAATCAAAGAAAGAGGTTGTACATTTAACAATCAAGAGGACACTCAAACTTATATACATACACATTATTGTGCCAATATTTGCTCTGTGTTTTTGTTTTTGTAAGGACAGGTATTGATACAAGCGCTGCTGCCCATTTACTTCTCCACATTCTGATTCGTGAAGTAAAATATACTGAAAAAAGTCTGCAAAGAAAGAATGAGAAATATACTCGTACAGTACGGCCACCGTGGACTACTCACTTTCCACGGGTGTGCAATATTTCCACGGATTCAATGATATTAGATTTCAAACCCTGTTTACAGCAATAATCATCACAAATTTAATTAATGAAGCACAGTGTACAATCCGGTGCTTCATTAATTAAAATTTTATTGATGATAATTTTCTGTTACATGGTAAGAGCATGCGTGGACATCACTGCCCACGCATGGATTATGACCAGCCAAGGCTTCTGTACTGTACGAGACACACAGACGAACACATTTTGAACCCATCAGTTGGTACCTGCCAAGCTTCGAAATTCGATTTGTTTCGAAATCGCGCTGATGATTCGATTCAAGTTGTCCTGCTTTGGAAAATTTTAAAATCATTGAGGTGTTCTCAAATCGTACCAAGTGCTTCCTTTTGAACTATTTTTTTTTATCATCAGGTCTCCTGTATTAAAGTTTCCGCATTCGAACTATTTCGATTTCGTTCTGGCATATTCCACATTTTAATTGACTTGCGCAAAATGACGAGTCGCCTTTGAAGACAATACTTATTCTGCCACTAAAAAGTCAATAAGATTCGATTCGGGATTCTGAATTTTCTGTCTGATTCGATCCGAGTTTCGATTCGAAAATGTAAGATTTACAGGGTTCTGTGAGATCTGAGTCGGAGAGCAACCGCAACAGACCAAACATCCTAAAGAACCACCAGGAACCGAATTCACCTTCTGGAAAGAGCTTCAGGAGAGCCTTCCCGAAAATGATTTTCGACATTGCCGGCACTATAACTAGATATTTAGATAACTATTTTATTATTAGGGCACATTCCAATGAACACTTCGAAACTTTTTCGTAAATTTGAAGCAAGAATGTTCCCGATGTTCGAAAGGCTCAGTCTTAATTTTACAAGCATGTTTGTACTGGATTGGGAGGATAATGCGTAAAGTGGATGACACAATGAAAAATAAATAGGAAGTTATGATCAGTAATCATATTTATACTACTGCTCTACAAAACTGTAGGATTAAATTATTATCACTGAACCGCCTATAAATGTAGAATGGCGCCATCGCTGAACTGGCTAACACACAGTCCAACAAACAAAAATAACTCGGACAAGTTTTCGATCAATATTTATGACTAGTATGTTTGAGATGGCGCCATTGTTTGATTCGAGTCAACTTCGGCCAGTGGAGGAAGAGAGCTCGTGCGCTTAATGCTCCCTTCTGAGCACGTTTCTGTTTTGGATCACAAAACAAACCTTTAAGATATTTGCACTCGCATTGTACAATATTTCCGCTATCTGCGGTAATGTTATAAAAAAAGCGGACTGGGTCGTGATTCGGTAGAAATTATCGGCTCGCCTATGGTACAGTGTTGTCCACGCATGCGTTTACCAGATAACACAAATTATCATTAGTAAAATTTTAATGAATGAAGTACTGTGTTGTACCCGGTGCTTCATGAATTAATTTTTTTTTTGATGATTACTTCTATAATAAGTGTTTGTAATCTTATAATACTGCTCAAGCATGGGAAGTGACCAGTCCACGGTGGTCGTACTGTACCTACCTACAACACTATAAAATCTCACCTTTCGAAAAAGAAATGTTACACATTGAATCTGAGGTGTCACTTTCGTTTGTTTATTTATGCGGTCGGGATCGCGGTGGCCCAGTGGTTAGAGTATTAACTTCAAACAGAGATGTCCACGGTTCAATCCCTACCAGTGGTAACTGTATAGCCGGCGTTGTGTCCCTGGATAAGCCAAACAATCCCGATTGTCAACGTGGGGGCACGATAGAATTGTGTACTATGACGTTCTCCACGTCGAAGTTACGCTTGGTTTAACTGAGGCCAACACACTGCTAGTTCGGAGTTAGTACACTGAAGAAGATGACAGTTGCTCGCCGCTGATCGATGATTCTCTCTTCCGGCTTCCTCCACCCGTAAAACTGTCGGACACTAGGTGATCCTGGCTGTCAAAAGTGTCGTAAAAAAACAAATAAGTAAATAAATAAATTGATGCGGTCCTATCTTTGCAACATTTTATTTACAAACACTCGAAGTCTCACCTGTGATGAGATCGCTATATCGCAGGTCGAAGTATATAGCGATCTCATCGCGATCTGATTGTGAAAAGAGTCCGAATTTTTATCACAGTTCTGAATGGTAGCACATCGATCGTCTCTATTTGTACCGCAAAAATCGACCATGCTGTGAAGCAACTCGAGTTTAGTTCCAATTCATTATGTTTATTTCGCGATGTGGATTTTGGGTTGCGGGTTGGGTTCTATGGTGAACATGTACGTTATTGTGATGAACTGACTCTGAGCGTTTGTTCCGTGTCTCGGTTGAACATAAACTCCGAGCCGCAAACCCCAGACCATGTTAACGTCAGTTCATCATAATAACTTATAATGTTAGAAAAAGACAAGATTTATTACAACATTACAGAATAAGATTAGTGTGTAGTGTGTGGTCACCTAAAAGCTCAACAATATTTTGATGTTATTTACTTGGTCAGTTTCATATCGGCCGAGATATCAGCCTGAGATATCTTCATATCAGACTGGGATGGAAGGTCGAAGGCTGATGGGAAGTTACGTGGACTGATATCTCGGCCAATGCGAAACTAATCAAGTAGTAGCATGTTTATTTATTAAACCAACTCAAATAATTTCAAACTGTTTCAGTTTCCTGACAGGGTTGTTGTTTCTCATTTTTTCTTAAACTCCGAGGTTTCCTCTTCTTCTAGTTCAGTTATCCGCACGTCGCGGCTTCCCCATTGGGGAAGCCGCGATGTTCGGATAGCTGAACTATATCTCTTTTTTAAGTTCAACGAATCTCCGCTTTAGACCTTGAAGTTTTAGTTTGCGTTGAATTTTGTGAACAACTCTCTTCTGTTTTCTCTCCATCCACCTTATCCTTACCTGTTTCCATCATTAAATCTATTAATTAACAATTAAGTAATCAATTAATTATTTCCACCATTAAATCCTCACCATACCAAAACTACCCCCTTTTACCTTGTAACGTCAATTTTACTGATTGATTGCTTTCGACGAATAACGGTAAGCTGTAAACAAAATGTCCGTGCCTAGTAACGCACAAATGAGGACAACACTAGCTTGATTGATATTGGCCGAGATCGGCATCATATCATCCGAATTTGCAGTCATATCTTCAGAGTTCGATAATAGGCAATTCTGCGGAAAACATCTAATCGATAAGATCGATTTCTTACAGAAACAATGTCATATTGAGGTGGTTTTGTAAACGAAGACAGCAATCATTTTTTCTTAGATTGCCCTCTTTATATAGCAATATGGGAATTACAATACTTGTAGACTCGGTAACCTCTGATATGAATCTAAGTAATATAAACTACGATACGCTTTTCCAAATTGAGCGTGTTTAAAAAGATAACAAAGACAAAAATATTATGAAAGCTGTCCATAGATACTCGCAACCAAATGATTCGCCCAATAAACATGTTTAATTCCTTTGGGTTGTGTTATCCAAACAGCATGAGTCCCACACTAATTCTCCACTCGAAATATGATGACACCATTATCATGCAAATACTTCTCTTCACATACATCATAGCATTAGTACTAGAAGAATACATATAGGAGCCGAACGCGCGACCACACCCAATAATGATTGTCTTCGAAAATAAATTAAACCAGAGCCCATATGCTATCTAAAAAGCTTATCGGTCGCGTCTTTTGGATAGCTATTCATAAAATTAAGTTGATGCTAGCTAAGTTTCGGAGCGCCACCGTATTATGCCAGCAGTGGGCGCGGTGACGCTTGTCATCGCCAAATTCAGTAAGAAGGCTAAAAGGTCTCTATATGTAATACAAAGGCCGCCTGGTACTTCAGAGTCAGTAACCGATTGAATACCACTCGCCAATTTGAGTTCCGCTATACCTTCACCAATGGTATGCAATTTTGCGTCACGGTATTATAATTTCAGAGTACACGTTTTCTTGAAATACCAGATTATATACCACGCGTGAATGGGGAAAACATAGATTAAATGAAAGGGGTATTAGATAGAAAATAATATTTTCGGAACTGCAAAAATATTTCTTACGGCTCTAGGAAAATAGGGATTCCAAAGGAAAGACAAATTCGTTTCTACAAAAGCGTGTCACTGAAGAGTAAGGCATACAATTGTTAGCCGTCACTCGCTTACGCCCCACAGAACCTTTGATACAAGTCAATCAAGCAATCATAAAATTAAAAAAACGAAATTCTGTCCAGACTGCAAACCAGTTGAAAGACTCTGTACAATATGAGAGCCCCTCACCCTCATTCCCATTTTAAGGATTAAGTTTTACTGTACACTGCGGTGGCATATGCTCCTCACCTCCTCTTCGCGCAACTTTCCTATTAGTGTCTAGATTTATTTCGACTACTTCCTCCTTAGTAGTTGTCTTAGGTGCTTTCACGTGACAACCAAACAACATCCGTGTAGCCGTTTGAGATCTCCTTTCAGTCTTAATACTGATAATTTCATTTGAGTACGGCAGGAAGACGGGATATTGTGTCCATGCAACCCCGGTACAATATATTAAATGCATTTTTTAATATCTGTCTATCTATATATCTATCACCCATTGTCGGTTTAACTCCTGTAAAAAATGACCAGCTCCTGGATAAGCGTTTAATTATTGGGTCTGTTTATTATCACTAGTATTGCCAATTGACTGTGTATGACATCAATCAGAAAAAATAGCATAAAACAAAAGATTAGTAGATACGTCCTTGCCTAAACAACATCGGGTCTGCTTATACAAACAAACAATCCAACCAGGGAATATATCTACACCAATCCCTCTTGTAAATCACAAATATTCAGTGTTTCAGTATTTTATTTCCAAACGAAACAAAATACTGCGTTTTGATTGGCTGAGAGGTACGGTGCAACTTGCAATCCACAGTAGCTTTTTTTTACACAGTGGTTAACCACGGTGTAAAAACAAGAATACACAATGGCAGGCTATATGACAAAAAAAGTACCCATTTTTAATTATCAATTCATAACTTCTGCTCGGTTATGTCAGAACAAACATAAAAATACAGGAAATTAAATATTTATGTGCAGTAAAATATTACAGATATGAATGTCATTGGAACTGGTTCGCCAGTTCCAATGACATCCATATTTGTCCGGTTTTATTAAGAAACTTACAAAGAACAAATTTTCTATCAGTTTTTGCCCTCAATGTAGGTTAAAGTATTAAGTACGCCAAAATTCTTGGAAATAAATCCGTTATCATTGTGTTTTCCAGGGTGTATGGGAGTTTACACCGATCTGGGACTTCATACACCCTTCGGCTTCCCAAACCAGTGTAAATTCCCAAACACCCTGGAAAACTCAAGGATACCTAACAGTATCTCACACTAATGGATTTTGTAACCAAAGCGTAAGCTACTTCAGCAACTTGGACTGCCCAACAAGGTGGGGGCAAAATTATAATATGGTGAAGCGTGTCTTAGAACAAGAGTCAGTTATTTGAGTATAACTTAGTGCAGAAAGAAAAACATCCCATCTTGTTCCAACTTAACAGGACAGTCAAATCTTGGAAGCTGTTTCTTCTGCTTTGGAACCTCTGAGTGATTTTACGAACATATTATCCGCAGAAAAGTATTATGAATTTCAGCGGTGAAGCGGTTAATGTCGCTGCTTGACACTGATATTCTTAACACAGAAAATGACACGCACACCCACACAAGTGATATTGATGCACGTTTTAAAATTAAATGAGTGACAAATATTGTTGTGATAAGGCTCAGCAACTGATTTTTGTCTCTTCATTTCTAGATCTCAGTTTCAAAACTCAATATTTATCTAATGATCAGATGGACTCTGTTAAACATGAAAATTAAGTGACAAAAGTTTAGGTGTGTCAATCTGGGGTGATTGAACGGATGTCCGATAAGGCATTGGAGAGTGTTGATTAACCAGAACGAAAAACAATAGGCAGTTTATTTTAGAATAAATCAGCTCTTCAAGGTGTGAATAAACGTGGCATTGATAGACAAATTTATTAATAATGTAATACTGATAATTTAATTGCATGAAAGCATTCTAAACATTGTCGATAGATGAATCAAAGAAAGAGGTTGTACATTTAACAATCAAGAGGACACTCAAACTTGTATACATTCACATTATTGTGCCAATATTTGCTCTGTGTTTTTGTTTTTGTAAGGACAGGTATTGATACAAGCGCTGCTGCCCATTTACTTCTCCACATTCTGATTCGTGAAGTAAAATATACTGAAAAAAGTCTGCAAAGAAAGAATGAGAAATATACTCGTACAGTACGGCCACCGTGGACTACTCACTTTCCACGGGTGTGCAATATTTCCACGGATTCAATGATATTAGATTTCAAACCCTGTTTACAGCAATAATCATCACAAATTTAATTAATGAAGCACAGTGTACAATCCGGTGCTTCATTAATTAAAATTTTATTGATGATAATTTTCTGTTACATGGTAAGAGCATGCGTGGACATCACTGCCCACGCATGGATTATGACCAGCCAAGGCTTCTGTACTGTACGAGACACACAGACGAACACATTTTGAACCCATCAGTTGGTACCTGCCAAGCTTCGAAATTCGATTTGTTTCGAAATCGCGCTGATGATTCGATTCAAGTTGTCCTGCTTTGGAAAATTTTAAAATCATTGAGGTGTTCTCAAATCGTACCAAGTGCTTCCTTTTGAACTATTTTTTTTTATCATCAGGTCTCCTGTATTAAAGTTTCCGCATTCGAACTATTTCGATTTCGTTCTGGCATATTCCACATTTTAATTGACTTGCGCAAAATGACGAGTCGCCTTTGAAGACAATACTTATTCTGCCACTAAAAAGTCAATAAGATTCGATTCGGGATTCGGAATTTTCTGTCTGATTCGATCCGAGTTTCGATTCGAAAATGTAAGATTTACAGGGTTCTGTGAGATTTGAGTCGGAGAGCAACCGCAACAGACCAAACATCCTAAAGAACCACCAGGAACCGAATTCACCTTCTGGAAAGAGCTTCAGGAGAGCCTTCCCGAAAATGATTTTCGACATTGCCGGCACTATAACTAGATATTTAGATAACTATTTTATTATTAGGGCACATTCCAATGAACACTTCGAAACTTTTTCGTAAATTTGAAGCAAGAATGTTCCCGATGTTCGAAAGGCTCAGTCTTAATTTTACAAGCATGTTTGTACTGGATTGGGAGGATAATGCGTAAAGCATTTTCTCGTATATCTTCGATATTTAGAGGACTGTTCTGTTATTTGGGAGCATTTCAAAAAGAATTTTGATATTTTTTCGGAAATTTTAAACAAACACCAAAGTAAAAGCTACTACTAATCAAGAACCTGTGTGGAAATGCAAACAATTCCCAATATCCAATCCCATAATTTATAACGTGTTTCATAAACCAAAGTGGCAATAATTCGCTAATTTGGAAAAAAACTATCAACTCTAGGATTTGTATGTAATTGAAAGAGCAAAGAAAACCTACTGTATGCACACTAGCATATACATATATAGGACATCAGAAACAACACGAGATCACTTAACAGTGTAGTTAAATTTCTTTAATGCAGACGAATGTACTAAAGATACGACATTGCGAGGAGATAAACAGTGATCAGACGAATACCCAACAAGTAAATACAACAGCGCAGAATAATTTCTGGATACATGGGGAAATAATTTTACTTGTCCGAATGAATGGCCACCCAAAGCAACAACTGTTCATTATGTTAGCAATAAATTTATAAAGTAAATTTAAATGAGGCTTCTTTTACTCTGTTTGGCTCCATAAGATCGAGGGGAACACTATGCAGTTTCTGAGTAGTGTGAAGCTCGTTGCATGAGGATCGTTCCAATGAGGGGGTCACATGATATGGTGTTGTTGAAAATTTTGGAAAAATTTAAAAAACAATAATTAAAATAATAAATTGTGATATCATGCGCTTTTGGTAAAGGGTTAATTAACCTATAAAAGAAGTTATGTTGAATCGGCAAAACCAGTAATAAAAGAATTCTATATGGTCAAATCAGCATGACAAGAACCATTAAATCTTAGATTTGTCATTGATAATAAGGAAAACAAAATCTTGCGTAACAATCGTTGTCACATAGTTATGGCGTCACTTCACTCCTTTGTTTAAAAGAAGTGATATATTTCGAAGAGTTAATACGAGTATATCCTGTATTCAACAAATATCACCCCAGGCTCTGCAACACATGGACGATGAAGGATATCTTTCGAGACGAACGGCAAAGAATTGGGAGAGTATCAGCTCTGACATAAACAAAAAACCGTGAAAACATTTCAGTGATCTGTATTAACGCTGTTCCCCGACGGGCCTTTTTTTAGGACCAGGAACATGATACGTCATAATCCCATTAAGTAGGAAGTGTTCTAAGTGCTTGTGTGGGGTAGACCAATCAATATTTTCAGCGCGCAGTCCCAAGGCTGCGCGTTGAAAATATTAATTAGTCTACGCCTAAATAATGAATATGGGCTCTTCTATTTGCTGTCATTGAACTGACATGGAAGATGCCACCAGTGTTCAAAGGGTAAAAGCATCTGAACCCATTCACGCACTATTTTGAACTTCTCGCCTGGTGATATTATTCAACGTTTCACACATAAAATAAAACTAAAACGTACGATAAAAATGACGTTTTCCGTATAACAATAGCAAGATTTTTGCTGACTCAAAGAAAGAAATTTTTGAAAAGAATGAGAAAGAAATGTAAAATTAAGTAAATTTAATTGAGGATTGATAATGAAAGTTTCTTGCTGATTGCGCATCTTTAATTGTCTCTAAGAAAACAAGCATCAAACGGGTTATTCTCGCTCATCCGACAAGGAGTGGTTTATAATGAGCGACAATGGCTATAGTCTGTTTCAAACCAAGTAACAATGCTTTCTCACTTGTCGCTGGAGTTGCTGGCAAATGTTATTTTAAAGTTGTCGCTCACTACACCGACCACTCAACTTCAAACTCTGATTTCCATTCAGTAACATAATCATATCTTTGGTCATTTTAATAAAGCATAAACTGTATGATAATTACACTAAGACAGCAAACGGTGATAGTTGGTCGCCTGAGTGCTAGAATGTCCTATGTCCTCTATGGTACATAGGATATTCTAGCACTCAGGCGACGAGTTGTCCACTTGCCCGTTAAGGAGCATGTTTGGAACTGGAGGAAGTTTATACCATCTCGTGGAAGCGGATGGAACTTTTAACAAATGGCCAACAGTGTTTCACCAGCCTTACATAATTCATGTTTTTGTGGAAGGTACGATATGTCCTTTTGTTTATGCATTTCTCCCTGATAAGAAACACACAACTTGTAAACGTTTCTTTCATTTAGTGTCGGATAAATGCAGTGTTCTGAACATTCATTGGGACCCGGTGACTGTATTCACAGACTTTGAGACTGCCACGCAGAATGTTGGGCGGACCAATTTTCCAAACACCACAGTTAAAGTGTGTATTTTTCATTATGGACAGGCCATATGGAAAAATGTTAAAAAGTGTGGTTTGCAAGTGTAATACAAGAACACTGAGGATGTAAACATATTGACCAGGAGAACCATACCTCTTCCGCTTGTGCCTGTATCAATGGTGAGTGATGCTTGGCGGCACACATTAGAAGGAGCTCCAATGAGTCCAGAAATTGACAAGTGTACTGACAAAGTAACGGGCATTGGATCAAAGGAAACTGCAGTTTACATACATAAAACCACCGTGAAACAGAAGGTCCACGGACAACAAACAATATTGAAGAACAGCACTGCAAGTTAACCCTTTACCTAACCTGAAAAGCAGACGACACTTGCAAAAATAATTCTTGAATAACTACTTTTAAATTTTTTGTCTCAAAAACATAGGTTATGAACCCTCGTGGGAACGAGCTCGACGAGCTCGTTCCCACGAGGGGTCATAACCTATGTTTTTGAGACAAATAATGAAAATTTATTGGCGATTTTTGAGAATACCGCTGGCCGGTTTTGGCCGTTACGTTAGGTAAAGGGTTAGGTTTGTTTATTGCAGGTTCTCATCCAAATATTTTTACAATGATCGACTTTGTTAAACTGAACCGTCTTTTTATGAAGCAACTATACTTCAGATCAGTGGAGGAGGAAAAGTTGCCCTTATGGAGAAAAATACAAACAAATAGACAATTCCATTGAATATTTGAAAAGACTGTTCAGGGAAGGTAATATAGGACTATTTGACTATTTGGACTCCGTGTCACATTTAACAGAATTTTAATAAATTTAAATGTAACAGGTAATATTTTGGCTTTGTAAAAGGTATTTCGTTTTATGTAACATATATCTTATATCTATACACACACAGAATAATTAAAAGTAATCACTTGAAAAGAGTTAATTTCTCGTCTATCGGACAGACGAGTAAACTGCAAAACCTCTCATCAATCAGAAACAGACTTTAGTCGGTACATGTTTGCTGTGAGGGATTATCACACTTGTTCCCTGAACAATAGATGTCGGATGAGCGCGAAGATCCCCATCAAACATTGCCAGTCTGTTTCCCCACCCTAAGCTCCACACACACACTTTAAATCAACTTTCAAGATTTTGATGAATTGTTTCAGTCCCAACATTACACAGACATTTTAGTGCTTACGTTTTGGACTAACAGAACGAACTAATTCAATCAAAGCCTCTCGAGTAACTTCAACCTCCTTATAATTAAACTTTTTTCGGTTCATGCGTTTTCAGATAAAACGATTGGCTCACACGATTCTGTTTTTTCCTTTCATAACTCAATGAACCGAAAAAAACACACTTCGGTCCGCCCCCAGCCACGCCCCTAACAGACCAGTCTTCGGCGTTGCAACATGGTGTCAAATCAATAGAAGTTAGAACACTGGCACGTTCTAAATGTGAAAAATAAAAGTAAATTTATATTACTAATTTATCACCATGAAATTATTTATAAAATATTTAAATGACCGTGGTGGGTCAATTTTTCTTTTTCTTCACAACTGTATTTATTTGACATTTCAATTTTTACGCACACTGGGTGATCGTCTGAGTTCATCGTTTTACCCAAATCGATTGTAAACAATGGCTGGTCACGACGAATACGGCAATTTTGACATTGCAAATTTGAATACGGCAATGTCATCTGGCTTTATATCTAACTCCACTTTTACAAACTGTGTTTTTCAGTTCTCGGGAAAGGGTCAAAACCAAAATACAATGTAATACTGATGGCCTACTTCCGCCTACCACGGAACGTAACTTTTACTTGAAGTGAACAATGAATGAAATTTGAGGGAGGCGTGGCTTATGACGTTTTCTTTGCATTACGTAATTCATTGGTCAATAAATATTTAATGACATAAGTGCATTTGACTTGGAAAGTGTGTCAATTGCTACCTGCATTTCAATAATATGCGCCCTCTTTTATGCCAGAAAAATAATATGTCTACCAGTTTTAGTTTTTAAGTCTTTGTTCGCTGAAGTAGAGGACGACTAACACTATTTATTTATTTGGTTTGGGTCGCGAACGTTTAATTATAAGGAATGATCGTTTCTTTTTGTCTATTTCTTGAGTTATGAACCCCCCAAAACAAAGTCCAAACATCGCGTAAATGGGCTACGCCCACTTACACAGTTTAGACTTTATTTTTTGGGGTTCATAACTCAAGAAATAGACAAAAAGAAAGATCATTCATTAAACCACTGAAATAAATATAATATGGGCACATTTCATCACATTTTCCCCTTGTGAATTGAATGGAGTTTTGCACCAATGATTGCTTGATTAAAATTTAGTTGAATTTTTCAGCAAATCTACTCATGGCTGCTTAACAGTAGCCATAACTAGATTTCATGAAAAATATTTTGAAAATACTCAGCGGGTATGGGAGCACAGGAACTCAGTAGGGGGAGATGCAGGCTACAATCCGAGAGGTCATAGGTTCGAATCCCACCTGCTGCAACGGCGTTGTGTCCTTGGGCAACACACTTAATCCCAAGCGCCCACGTGGGGGCACGGTGGCGATGTGTACTAATGCGTACTGCACGTCGGTGGTGCACTTGTCTCCAACCATTGCTAACACTGTTTAGTTTGTATGTTGGAGTTAGTATGTTGGGGAGTTTGACAGTTGCTCGCCGTTGCTCCGTGGTTCCCTCTGGGTACTCCGGGCCCCCCCATCCGTAAAACTGCCCGGCACGATGTGACCCTGGCTGTAAAAAGTGTCGTTAAACCTCAATAAATAAATAAGTAGGAGTTAAATAGGCGCTCCATAAAATATACGACTTAAATGGTCAACCAATTACACACTGCTGTCAAAATCCGAAACGTTCAAGAAGCCACGTTTTCCCCTGATGCCACGAGAAATTTAACCAGTTCATTCGTGTTTGACGAAGCTCAGCAAGCTCTGTCGAACACGATTGAGTTGATTAAATTCCAAATTGCGTTTTGGGAAAGAAATGTGAGGTGAAATCTCAATATTGTTACCTCTGTTTCCAGGGAGTTAATTGCAGGTTGAAATTACTTTGCTGCTGACAAGAAAAGTAAAGCCAGAAGACCAAAACATGGATCTATTTTTTAATCAAAAGAACGTTTATTATCAAGGAAGGTACACAGTTTTGAATCTGGGGATGGAATGTATAATAGGAAATATTTTTATTTTTGAAGACAAGTTTTCTCTGTTTTTCTTTTTACATCAGAACAGTACTAGAAAAAATTATGAATTGTAGCATAACTCAAATTATGTTGGAAAATTGACCCTCTTGTTCTCCAATTCTTGGTGTTCCATATTTTATGGCCAAACTTTATGTTCATATATAAACATCTTCTTATCAAAGTGTCACGTACGTCTGGCGTCAGAATGTTCACTGGGGGTTCAATGACCTTTTACTTTTCAATATTTATTTATCTTGCTATTCCATAAGGTCGTAAATACTTCCTTAGAGAAACAGTTTAAAGTTTCCACGAAGCAATTATCTGTACACATGTACCCCATAGGTATAGACAAGGAGGTACTTCGCCATAGATGTATTATGAATGTTAGTCGGATAGTTGATTGTCCTTTATTAAAAACTAAATAGCTATTTTAGTGAGCGCAAATTCTCTCAAAAAACACAAGTACACGGACTGTCTGTATGCCGGAAGTAAAAATCAATATAATGTAACAAGCTTTTATTTGTTCATTTTCCAACCGATGGACAGTTCTTCTTTTGTAAAGTTTGCCCTGTGTCCGGAAGTTCGTGGGAAATTATGCTCAGTGTGTGTTTCCTGCTACATCCAATCGTTTTGCATCCAATAGCACATTACCGCAATGCTGGTTTGCATTGGTAGAATGACACATTTGGAAAAACTACATTGCTGGATTATTCGCAATTTTGTTTTTTTTCTGATTTAGACTAAAAAAGTTCAGTCGTTGAACTTAAAAGGAAAATTGAACCATATACATGAATCAGCAAACCGAAATGAAAATTATGAATAAAAATAAATCGCCACATAACGTTGTTATATTCTTATTTTGGTGTCAAACAAAGTGAATACATGTGACCTTAAATACCAATAAATAAATAAAAAACAAAGTGAATGATAATGTTCCTCAAGCTCTCACACCACCAGTCTGTAAGGAAGGAATTCAACGTCGTTATGACCTTGAACCAACCTAGTCCAGAAATAGTCCATCACCTATGTTTAGATTCAATCGGGCACCTGCGGTCCGCTTTTCCGACCAAACGAAATATTTTGTCCGACTGAAAAATTCCATTTTTTGCATCAGCGCCAGAGGAGTTTTTCAGTTGGACTTGTTTTTACCAAAAATTCGTTATTACCAATACACTCTAAACTGTGTTGGGTTACAAATATACCCACACCAACTGGGTTGAGTGAATATGAACCCACTTGGGTTCATATTCACTTAACCCAGTTGATTTGTGTTGATTTTGAACTCAACTGATTTTAGAATGTGTGAATGAACACTCACTACATTTGTAGTTTTATGATGTCGCTTCTGATTGTGTTAAATATTGATATTTTCAAGGTGAATTCAATATTTATTGACTGGAATATCTATAACTAGAGCACGAACTCCTATCTATATATCATTGCCAGTATAAGGGCATCACAATGCACATGCATACAAACACCACATAACAGCGTCAATTTCCTAACAGAATTAACCACATTTTAACCAATCAAATTAAATTATTCAATGATCTTTCATTCAATATTGACCCCTGGGTAGTTGGCTCTCGAATTGAACATGAACTTCAAATTCGTCTGACTGTGGGGGTGGTGGGATAAAACCATTCGGTATAATAAAAATAATAATGAGAAACATTGGTTCCTCGGGAGAGAAGCTGCAATGTTACCCTCAAGCCAGGTCATTACTTTTATAATTTCGGTTTCTCTGAAATAAAGGCTGTTTGTTGTAGGACCATTTTCTCATGTGTTGTGCGTGAAAAGGACCACCCCCGCACACTAACTGTTGTCGTCTCGATTTGCTGCAGCACAATTAACAAAATAGCACTGTAACAAACGACAAAAAACCCGACTTCAGATTACAGTGTCGGTTATAAAGCGTTCAAGGTGGCTAGTAGTCACAACTGTTTGTCTTGTGCCAGACCTTGAGTTCTTGTGATCTGGACAATGATCAATCAATGCCAAATTAAAGAACCAAAGGTTTATTCAAGAACTGTTTCTGTGCTAATGAAGGTAGCCGTGTATGTTTTAGATACAAAGCTTGTCCTATAGCGAAAGTCAACGGGTCCACTTCCTCTAGAGCAAACTTGGATAGTATTGTGATGAATTTTTCCAAATAGTAACGAATTCACAGCTTTTGTGTCACGGTCGGTTTGGCTGACCAGAATGTGCCAGACCATATTTAAAGTTTTTTTTTCCAGTAACGCTCTGCTTCCTGATGTAAAATGTCAAAATTTCAAACTGCGAGTTTTATCCATAATGTAACTAATCGTTTATTTAGTGGTGTTTAAGGTCGCATACTTATGCACAATGGCTAATCATGACGTGACAGTTTTACAGGTTGAGGAAGCCGGAGCACCTGGAGAGAACCACTGTGCAACGACGAGCAGCTGCCAGCTCCCCAACATCGTGCCTCCGCACTGCAGCACAGGCAGAGTTAGATTGTTTGAAGGCATGCGCACCATCGACGTGCAGTACGCCTTAGTACACGGCGTCATCGTGCCCCCATGTGGACAATCGGGGTTAAGTGCCTTGCCCAATGACACAACGCGGGAGTCCGAATCGATCGCTCAGATCATAATGTAACTAGAAATGTAACCAATTCCATTTCGTTTGACAGAGCTCACTGAGCTCTGTCAAACAGGATGGAATTTGTTACATCCCCGCTGCTTGAAATGTCGGCATCTTGACATTATTGTGTCAGGGGTTAAACTAAGGAAATTATGTTTTGTGAGATACATAGTGGATGGTACATTTAGGCAACTATCGCCAGGATATCACAAAACAGTTTCACCAGCAACAACAAAGAAGAATGAAAGGATTGTTCCTACTTTAGAATAAACCGTTACATGGAATCAGACGTTTGTGTTTATTGTTTTCGAGGTCACTTTTAGCAGCAAAGCTTTATCATGACCATACCAAAAGTATAAAGTCAAGCATAGCCGAACATGTATTCCCATGCTGTTCACCTCAGACGATGGTCGCTACATAATACAAATAAACAGGAAGTCGTTTACCACAAAATTAATGCATTATTTTTTCCACCCCAGATGATCACTGCTCCTTACCAGTGAAACGGAAACTGTTTACTACAATATTTAAGCATTCCTCTCCATCCCTGGCTCTCCATTGTGCTGACATATCAATATCGTAATTATTAAAAAAATCTCACAGTGCTATAGTTGAATCTAGAAGTTCTGCCACCGTATTGTACACTATTTTGAAGTAATAGCGCTCTGAGTAAGTGCACTTTTTGAGCCTATCAAGCTCAAACTGCCCCATTAGCGTAACAATACTATACTAGTAAGCAGAGATCATTACGTCATTCCTAACGTCTATTGGGATACATGTATATGTAATGATGTAAATAAAGATTAAAATTCGATTACACATACAGACTGAAGAGGGTGGATTACCCAGTGGTCCTTGTGATGAAAGTTTGTAAGTGCTTCTTGTGTCTTGTCCTCAGAGATTGTGAATAATTGTAAATAATTACAGTTAAAACTAGAAGTCCTGTCACGAAATGCGCGCTTATATAGGCTTAATTGCGCGTAGTAATTGCGCGCAATTGCCATATCAAATGACATCCAAAGCATGGCAGGTTCTCCTGGTTGTTCATAGCAAACATAGGCAATGTTTCGGCCAATGGACCTCCGGGTTACCCGGAGGTCCATGGGCTGAAATATTGCTTATGCACAGGCGATATGTACATAATTTGGTAGCCTTACTATGGTCATAACGCGTAGATTAACGCGCAGATCAATGTGCTATTTTTGCGCATTTCAGGACAGGACGTCTGGTTTTAAGTGTACTGAGTGAAAAGGCTATCACACAGCGATTTAGCAGTAATCCACCCTCCTCCACATACTGTAGTCTCAATATTTTCTTTCTGTTTGATCGGTTCAGTTCGTGATTTCACTAATAGCACATCATATTTTGCTTTGCGCAGCGCAAACGTTCTTGCGTATTGCGGACTACTTCATTCTTCTGCAATAAGGAGCGCATTAACTAACGAACATTTACTGTGCTAATTGTGAAAGGACTTCTAGTTTCAACCGTAGCTCTTGTGAGGGACATTCGCAATTAAACATTGCTCCAGGTATTACTGATTCGATGAGTCCACGGTAGTTAATGTGAATGTCTTGCAACAACAGAGCGATCTTCCACGGATTTTTCTAATAAAGGTTAAGTGATAGCCTTGGGTATTCAGAGATTTTTATTCACCGCGGCAGCGAGAATAGACAGTCGATATTTACGAACAGAAGTCAGGAGCGACGCAGTTTATGCTCTGGTGTCCTGTTCATTGACACTGTTGACAAAGGGGGTGGTTTGTTTCAACAAACTATCGGAAGCGTTTCTGAAAATTTGATGCAACAAATTGCAACGATGATAAAAAAACATTCAAATGTACGGAATACTGGTGTACTTCGAAATGAGGCATACAAATCAATAAATGGGTAACATCTTTTGTTATATTGAAAATTAAGGTGCTATATAGGTAAAGGAATTTTGTTTATTTTGAAATTTCCACCTCTCATATTCCTTAAATTCAAATTAAAAATATACAAACTATACATCAAACTGAAGATTGAGATGTATAGAACACGAAACACATATATAATCAACTCACTGAGTTGACAACAGGCACCACTTGTTCCTGCAAGTCTGCTGCCGTATTCCTACCAGAACTGATAATAAAATAATATTTCACGAGAACAACGAATGGCCAAATATGCTTCAGAATCCAATAACAGAGCCGGGCATTCAAAATACTTTCGAATGCAGCGCTAGGACTGCATTTGGGAAAAGGACAACACTGTCTGCATTTTTATTGAAGATGGATTCCATGTTCGACAGACATGCACAAACCACATGATGCCATGAATTTCCATCGAAAAACAAAATCGCAATTCTAAGAAATTTCAACAGGTGTCAGGATACCCTGCATAGAATATGGCAACTCTGCGGTCTCTATATAAGAACAGAACGCTGTATTAAGGCTATCTTTCTCATTATTTGATTTTAGACGACGTTGTATGTCGATGCTTTTTCCGTCCGATCCGATGACGTTGACCGGAAATTGAAAGTACATTTGAATGTAAACAAAAGCGAAGGTCTTGGAATTTACCCCCAACGCAGCTCTGCCACTGTGTTATGAAGAATTTTGATGCCCTAGCTTTGTTCTTGGATATGGGAGGCACATTTGGCCACAAGTTGTTCTCGTGAAATATTATTTACGTATCAGTTCTGGTACATGTACGAATACGGTAACAGACCTCCATGAACCAGTTGTGCCTGCTATCAACTCTGTGAGTTGATTTAATCTATTTTTCGTGTTCTCTATTTTCCAACCTTCATTTTGATGCATAATTTGTGTACATTTAATTTGAATGTAAGGAATATGAAACCTGACTATGACATATCCACTCGTAGTGCACATAAACGGTGTTGTCGAGAGCAATAACGCCGAGGGTTATAGAGCATATATGCGTTCATTGGTAATTAAGACACCGACTATTTTCTGGGATATACTGAAGAAGTGCGATTAATTTTATATTTCTAACGAGGAAAGTAACTACAGTACGACCGCCGTGGGCTGTTCACTTTCCACGGGTGGGCAATATTTCACGGACGCAATTTTGTTTGATTCCAAACACTAATTATGTGGATAATTATCAAAACATTAATTAATGAAGCATCGGGTACTGGTTCATTAAAATTTAGCTGATGATGATTTTTATTATCTGGTAAACGCATGCGTGGGCATCACTTCCCACGCGTGGATTACGACCAGTCCACGGCGACTGTACGGCAGTAACTGACGTTAATTTTCTCCACCAGATCACAATCGGGTCTTCAGATACTTATATACCATTGGGTCAAGATTTAACAATAATAATTATTAATTATTATTTAATAATATATTAAGGAATCATGTCCGAATCACGAAAAGCAAACGGTGAAAAATCATCTCAGATTGCATTTTTCACGACGGACGAGATTCTTCATTGCTGTGGGGAGGAAAGCGGACCCAGTCATGTAATCACAGTTCTGAAGTGCTTATCGTGAATTCATCTGCGAGCCTCAGCACATGAATTGATTTAAATTTAAGACTTTCTGTTGTTTAAAAACACCAGTCAGCTCGTTAACATATTTATTCAACATATTTTTTGTCAAGCTGTCGAGTCACCATTCTAATTGCGATTGGAATTCGACTCTGTTAACTGGCTGTTTGCTGCTTCGCAACGATAACTGACTGTTTATTTACCCAGTTTTTGTAGACACTTGCGCACAAACAACGTTAATGCAGTGTGGTGTACCTTCACTTAAAAATCTGGGCAAGTATTCTTTATTGCCCCAATTATAGATATTCCAATCAATAATTATTTAATTCCGCATTGAAAACTTCCAAGTATTAACCCTTTACCCAACGCAGACTATATCAAAATTTATTTTTTTAAATATAATTTTTTCAAATTTTTCCAAAAATTTCAACAAAACCATATCATGTGACCCCTCGTTGGAACGAGCTCGATAAGCTCGTTCCAACGAGGGGTCACATGATATGGTTTTGTTGAAATTTTTGTAAAAATAATATTTTTTCAGCTACTGAATTTTCATATCACGCGGGCGGATGCGGGCGATTCGTTGGGTAAAGGGTTAACATAATTTGTGGAACTGTACCCACCGTAATCATAAAAGTACGCGGCTGTATTGAGTCCTCACTTCTGATTGTATGTCATCACAATGTCGATCAAATCAAGTCTCGATTGAGCAACAGTTTTAGCTTTGATTCACAGAAAATGAATCTTTGTAAAATATATTTTAGATTCAATCGTCCGAAATATATCAGTTGGTCAGAAAAGCTAACAGTAGCTTCCCTTTCCCAGCCAACTGAACTATTCCAGATGAGTGAATCTAAACATAGGAGACCACCTATTTGAGAAGTAGACTGGTTTCAGAACATAACATCATCGAATGTCGCACAGAATTAGACTGGTCGCCTGAGATCTTGAGAAACGTCTTCAAGTGAGGAGTTACTTTCTTTACAATATATAGTAACCACCACACATAATGACGTTTTCGTCCCTGTTTCAGCATTTGCCCCCACGTCGATGCTGCACTTACTTTCAGTCGCTACAAACTTTTGTTATGACGAGTTAGTAAGTTGGAGAGTCTGACATTTGTTCGCAGCGGCTTCCCCCACCCGTAAAGCGACCCAACACGACGTGTCCAGGGTTCTTCGAACCTCAAATTTCGGGTCGAATCGAATCTCGAATCGAATCAGGCATCAAATTTCGAATCGAATCTCGAATCGAATATCACCGTTTTTAAAGTTGTGGATATTGCACCTTCCAACAACCGTAATATTGTCAGTTTGCATTCAAGTATTGTGTTCAACGACGACTCGTGTAAATCAAGCAAAAAAACGGAATATTCCAGAACGGAATCAATATAATTTCGGAAACGGAATCTACTTGAACTCTTCTTCTGGCATCAGGTCTCCTGTACAGGAGACCTGATGACAGAAGAAGAGTTCAAGAGAAGACACTTTGTGGGATTTTGTAGGAGTTTGAAAATCGGCGCGATTAAAATAGAATCGAGCTGAATCATGGAGACTTTCGAATCGAATCGAATTTCGAAGCTTCACAGAGTCCTAGATGTATCCCTGGTTGTCGAAAGTGTCATTATAATCAAATAAACAAGCAACAATTGCCTGATGCTCAGAACTATTCGTGGCAAGCAGTTTTTACATAACTTCTGTTGTCGTGGCAAAAGGCTCTGTATGAAATCTTACACTCATCACATACTGCCGGTTCTCGTCAGATCACCGACGTTAAGCAACGTCGAGCCCGGTTAGTCCTTGGATGGGTGACCGTCTGAGCGATCGGTTCGGACTCCCGCGTTGTGTCCTTGGGCAAGGCACTTCACCCCGATTGTCCACATGGGGCCCGATGACGCCGTGTACTAAGGCGTACTGGACGTCGATGGTGCTCATGACTTCAACCAATCTAACCCCGCATGTGTTGCAGTGCGAAGTTACGATGTTGAGGAGCTGGCAGCTGCTCGTCGTTGTTTGGTGATTCTCTCCGGGTACTCCAGCTTCCTCCACCAGTAAAACTGTTACCGACACGATATGACCTTGGTTGTTAATGTGTCGTTAAACCCTACTAAATAAATAAATAAATAAATAAATAAATAAATAAATAAATAAATAAATAAATAAATAAATAAATAAATAAATAATCACATACTGCTGGTAATTTTGATCACATACAAGCCATTACTAAACGGTTTCGAACTGTAAGAGAGTCAGAAAAATACACACATGTACGTTGAACACGGTCACTTTCAGAATCCAGTTATCTTGACGGAAATTATTTTGTTAACCCTTTACCCAACGAATCGGCCGTATGCGCCCGCGTAATATGCAAATTCAGCAGCTGAAAAAATATTATTTTTCGAAAAAATTTAACAAAACCATATCATGTGACCCCTCTTTGGAACGAGCTCGTCGAGCTCGTTCCAAAGAGGGGTCACATGATATGGTTTTGTTGAAATTTTTTGAAAAAATTTAAAAAATAATATTTAAAATAGTAAATTTTGAAATTGCTTGCGTTGGGTAAAGGGTTAACGAGCAATGAAGCTCTTGATTCTCGGTAATAGGATAATCTTCGCAACGATGACCGACGAGAGCTCCGTAAATTGATTACGTCCGATTGTTCACAATAAACCGAGCTCTCTCGATGATATTCGACGTGCGATATCTTGGTGTGATGAAGCCGAATTAGCGGCATTAACATTTCTTCTTGTCTATCGTGGTCATCGGGAAAGCTCAGAAGACCTCACATGGGCTTTTTCATCGTTATTGTAACAAATTTTACCTGGACCTGCAGGATAGTGACATTCAGTCGCGTGGAAAAAAAAAAAACATCTTGCTGCGATGTCTTCTGCTTCTGGCATGAGATAACGGCCTTTCACACTACTATACAGTGAGCATAAAATATGGCTGCAAAAATCATCCCTTCACAAGAAGCATTTCAGATGAAGCCCTGTTCCACTCCAGGGTTGAAATTAGGTGTATTCCAAAAAGAGAATCGGGAGATATTTTTGGGCATCCGATAATGTAAAATATTTTTGTCTTGACGAATGTGGGCATTAAATTTATTTGCCTTCGATTGAAGTACACTTACTACGCTTTCCCCATAGTTTTCTAATATACTACGTGTACTTGTATCACTCATCTGATACTGTAGTTCAAGAACAAGCAGCCATTAAACTTTAGCTCCGTCAAGACACGCGTACTTCCAATACTGTTACACAAACTAGGTATATCGATGGAAAGAAAATTTAATTTTTCGAATTTCTTTGGAGGACAGAATGTTACGTAAATTATAATACATCACTCTCTATTCTTCCATGTATCATTTCACTGTTCAATACTTGCTCTGTAATCATATTGGCAACGGCTTCGTAATCGAATATTTCACAGTCTCATTCAGCTCGTTCCATACAAAGCAGCTAATAATTAACTTTCCTGACTTCCGTTAACACTTATTCTTGTCACTTCAAAATACTCATTCAGATAAATTTGATTACTTATGCAATAACCATCGTTTTAAATATTAAATGGGTGTTATTCTAGTACTCTGTATACACAAAATCATCCCAAATGCGGAAATAATACGATCTTCAGATCTTGTGTTTGTGGTACCGTTACTCGGAGGGTTGACAGTCCAACATTATCGTTATGAACTCGTCATTGCAGTCTTATTGGGAATTACAGCTGAAACTGGAAGTCCTGTCGCAGTTAGTGCAGTAAATACTCGTCGGTTAATGCGTTCCTAACTGCAGAAGAATTAAGTAGTCTGAAACACACAAGAACATTTGTGCTGTGCAAAGCAAACTATAATGCGCTATTAGCGAGATCGGTAGTAAAATCACGAACTGAACCAATCAAACAGAAAGAAAAAACATTTGAGACTGCAGTATGTGAAGGGTGGATTACTACTAAATCGCCTTGGGATAGATTTTTCACTCAGTACTTATTTGCAGTATCAGAGGACAAGACACAAGACGCATTTGCAAAGTTTCACCACCACAAGAAGCACTTGCAAACTTTCACCACATAGACCATCGGCTTGTACCCGGTGGTCCATGTGATGAAAATTTGCAAGTGTTTCTCGTGCTATTATGAACAATTATAAATACTTTTCGATTAGATAATATATGGCGCTGCGATTAAATGGTAATCCACTCTTCATTCTGAATATGTAGTTGAATTTTAATATCTATTCACGTCACTACATATATATGTATCCCAGTAGACGTTAGGAATAATGGTAATGATCTCTATTTACTAGTATTAAATTGTTGGGAACACTACACTATTTTCTACGGGAATTGAGTTACGCTAATGGGGCAGTTTGAGCTTGATAGGGATAAAAAGCGCACTTTCTCAGCACGCTATTATTTCTAAATAGTGTGCAATACAATGACAGCACTTCTAGTTTTAATTGTAGTAGGAAAGGGAAACACATTCCCCGCGGAAATCCCGGTAAACAGGCTCTGTTTTACTGGTAAAATAGGACCCAGTCACCAATGCATGGGAGGTGCAAACCCTCTCTAAAAGGGGCAACATGGCTTATTAACGCACACCCCTGGTCTTGAGCTGATACTCATGTTGTGGTCATGATTAGCCATTGTGCAAAAATATGTGACCTTTAACACCAGTAAATAAATAAATAAATAAATAAATAAATAAATAAATAAATAAATAAATAAATAAATAAACACATGCTTTATACTCTTTAGATGCAAACAAATATTCATTCGCTTGATTTGTCTCAAATAGAGGTTAAGGTCGAAATGAGAAGAATGCACATTTTCGGCTCCAAAATTTAACAGATGTTGCGACCGTGCCTATCACTCCCAAGGGTTTGAAATGTTTCTGAAGTCCCTTTGACCAGATGACGACATTTGCCAAAATACTCTCGAAGAAATCAGAAACAAATGGTTTTACGCTCCAAACATATCTAAATACTATATTTTAAATGCCAACGTATGTGAATAGCTATGGCCAAATATAAACGTTATGTTAGGTGAACGATTAAGCTCTCGGAGTTGTCGATCGTGAATATTTTGGTGTTACGGGCGATCTACAGCAGGTCTGACTTACCTGAAATGCTGCTTATTGTTTATGGAAGTCCGTCCATTACACTGAGGAAATTCCGGTACGTGATACACTATGGGAAAAAAACTTAAAGCCCTTTCCAACAGTTGCACATGCCAGTCCTTTATCAATGAAAATGGGCACACAAAGAGGCTGTTCCCACTCTCGAATATATCTTTACACTAATGCAATAGGACTATCTAAAGAGTAGTAAATAAAACACATAGGGTTCAGTAGAGTGGCACCTGGTGCAGGTGGTATATCCTTTCCTCGACTTGCTCACAAGGAGATAAAACACAGGTTGTGTAGAACAATGCTTTCACAGAAAACAAATACACTACTAATCAGATACATAATGTGCTCTCTCAAATAAGTCACTAACTCGTCCCCTGAGTTCCAATGTGTTCTATGTGCCTTCTGGCACATAGAACACATTGGAACTCAGGGACGAACTGGCGGATTAGGGGTCTATACTTCTTTACTAGCCGGGTGATGCACTCATCAGTTCAGCACAGGCATGTTAAAGTACCGCCGATACCAACAAAACCGGTACCGGGACAGGACAGAGCCTGTCCGCCTAAACCGGTATCGGTACCGGGACAAAACAATTGGGTGACATCACAGTCAGATGGGAGAAATTCGTATTTAAACCGACTCACTCCCCAAGATCGCAAAGACAAACATGGCATCGTACCAATTATTCTGCGGCGACATCAATGTAATCATAAAGCACGAAAACCACGCTTTATGATTACTTTGATGTCACCACAGAATAATTTCTTTGAAGCAGCAGATGTCGGTGCTATCATTGTTTTTGATGCCACGTTTGGAAAGTTAAAATGATCGGTCTTATCGAAAAGGTGGTGCAGACAGAACATGCCCTTTCAGTGTTTTGATATGTTCATTCCTAAATAAGCTGAAAGTATGTCGTGCAAGTGTGCCATACACAATTAGTAGCCCGATTACCCTCGTTCAGTTAGGAATTTTCCCATAAAATAATTTTGACCCGGTACTGGCGGGACAAAAGCTTCAGTACCGGTTCCGTTTGGAGCATGAGGGAACCGGCGGTGCCGGTACAGGTACAGGTTGGCATGCCTAGTTCAGCAGTTCGTTTATGCAGCACACCTCTCTGCACAAAATGTTAGGATAAAACGTGGCGACGCTACTAATCACATTAGAGTGTATTTGAGCGACCAGATAGATGCTTAGCCAAAATGGGAATCCAGATTTTTCGTTCAAAATGTTAAAAATTTAAAAACGCATAGGGAATTGAAAGTCAGCACCACAATTTCCAAAATAATTCCATCCACCTTATTATGGATGTGTTTAAATGAATGAAATTCATCTCCACCACATCGTTGCATCCAGGAAGGAATGTTCTCAGTGCCACGGTCGTAAATGTTAATACATAGATGCGATGCAAGCATTCCGAGAGTTCCTGTAAACTGATGAATAACGAATTTTCTTCACATTTTGAAATTTCGGATGTCTAGTTTTTTTATTTGCTGTCCAACAAACACCAGTCCATTGTCTCATATATAATATATAATCACTGAATCTCATTATGACGCCACGATTCGTTGAGTCAAAATTACAATCAGTGATTTTATATTTCAGTCTGTACATTGGTCTTATTGTGGTTAATATTCAGAGTCGGGATGTCCGTTTGGTCCATCGGTTACTTTCCCGGTGAGCTCCCCTTTTGGGAGTCACCCATGGCCCCAAAATCTGCGCAACCCAATACCCGTTGACGCATAAAATTTCGTGAAAATGACCAAAAGGCGAAATGGATCTGATTGCATAGGCTGTCGATTTATCGAAATGCCCTCTATTTGGACTGCCATTGGCAGTCCACACAGAGAGCGTTTCGATATAAAGGCAGTCTAGTCTGCCACTGATCGGTCATATGCCCGGAATCAGCGTTCTGTCGGTTCGAAAAATAAACATCCCAAAGGACCGAAATATGGTGGGCCTGATGAGTCGGGGACCCCTTTTGGTGCAACCGCTTTTGCCAAATGAGCGACAAAGATGATCACAAAAATGCCATCGAAAATGCCTCCTATGTGGACTGCCACTGATCGCTCAGATGCAAGGAAGCAGCGTTCTTTCAGTTCGAAAAATCAAAATTTTGAACGGGTCGGGGTCCCCTTTGTACGTTTGCCGGCAACGACGTTTGGCCCAGCCCGTCCCTGTTAATATTTTTGTACAGCAAAGCTCATATTGGAGACATCACATCATGCAGAGATGCCCCAATAGGATGAAGATTTGATATTTGATATTTTATCTCAACGCTTGGGTCGCTCACATCCCAGCTGACATGTAAAGGCACAAAGTGTGCAAACGCAGCACGTAATCCCAAATATTCATTGAAAAGTCCACATCGACCTGTGCACCGTTTCATACAAACACGACTGTGGCTGAGTGAGAATCTTGTTATTTTTTTTTTGAAAATGGTTATTTGTTCCGAGAGTGTGAATACTTCCTTCAGCCAATTATTCAAGAGGTGAGGTGAGAGCCGTCGAGAGGACCGGGGAAGCTAGGTAATGGCACCGGAGCCCGGTGTGTTGAGGAACTATACGGGGGGGGGGGGGGGGGGGGGGGAGTACCGCGCCTCTTAAACAAGGGTCCATCGCTGAAACAGCATGCTTGTGCAGTATACAAAAAGAGTACATATGAAATCCCACAAATTTATTATTGTCAAATCGTGTAATTCACGGTAGGAAATCAAGGGAACCTCGTCAGTTGACACCTGGAGAAGGAACAATTCCACGGGGTAGGGCACTTATCATTCGACACCTTAACAATGGAATTTTTACGTGTTTGTCCCCCAAGCCCCGGCGTACGCCTGGAAGGAGGGGCACCAGCACTCGTGCTTACCCTCTTCTGGCAGGTTCGCGACTCGGATGATGCGTTCCGTATCATGTGGGCCCCTTCGTCTAAACTGTTCCTAGGCCCGATGTTCCCCCACGCTCTTGCGTGAAGTCTTCTGGTTGTCGTCTGACAATACACGTGTTGTTAGAAAGATATCGGTAGAAGCGGGCAATCATGAGCGTCCTAGATCAGGACGCCCTGTACCACGGCCCCTGTTTAGAGAACAATAGGTGAATACGTTGGAGTCTGCAACGGAGTGATCGGGAAGTTGGTGAGCGGTGTCAGAGGATTTTGCACCGTAGACTACATGTTGCTGGCCTCAAGGAAAGACGTCCTCACATCAGGTCTGACAACCGTAGCAAGCCCAGTAGTTCAAAGCGAGGCGACAAGTACATTGACGAGTGTCGGAAAATACATTTGTCTGGCGAGAGTGCTTTACTTTTCTTATGCTGGTGATCGGATCCAAATTGCTATAACATCTTTTATAGACTAACACGGAAGACATCTGACGTGGCACCATCAAGTTGCACGGAATCATCAGCCAATCCTGCAGGCATCAACCTTTTTTTTCTAAAACGCATTGTCAGGCATGGCATCTTGTAAGGGCATAATGTTTTATTTTTTCGCTCTCATTCATATATGCAGGTCTTCCACAGGGTACATACTCACCAAAACACTACACGCATTTTCCCAGACTTTCGCGTCCCCACACAACATCGGGGTAATGCCAAGGCCATCACCCTGTCTGGGTATAGCCCTGATTTAGTATGTTTAGTGTGAACCGGGGGTGCTGGTTCTATGATGCCAGGTTAGAACAGACGGTCCGGGGACTTGGAGTAGCATTTGAGTACGTATGGGTAGCATAAAATAAAGCTTTTCCCAGGAGATGTGTTAACTCTATGGGGAGACTATTCACAGCTAACATTATCAACGCGGACATACAGTACGTGGAGAGTGTATTATCACTAAATCACCCGCGGAGTGGATGAGCAATAATTGCAAATTTGTTGCAAAGCATAACCAGCACCAGCAAAGTTTCAGCCAATGAACCTCCGGGTTAAACCCGGAGGTTCATTGGCTGAAACATTGCTTGTGTTTTTTGTCGATATGTACAAAATTTGCAAGTTATAGCTTGGGTGATAACTCCACTCTGCGGGTGATTTATTTACAATCCACTCTCCACATACTGTATGACTTGCCTTCATTCTATCTAACCTACCATGAATACCCCCATATCAACGAAAATCAATTTCATGTTGCCCAGTCCGTTCATTCCGATAGAACCACGTGCTCATTTACGGTTAGTATTACAATTTGTCAAGCTCTCATGCCACAAGTCAAATTCTGAAAGTATTTCGACCCCCTTATGAACTTGAACCACTCTAGTCCTTGAAGACTCCATCGTCTACGCTTAGATTCAATCGTCAGGAATATTTCAATCGTCTGGATTATTTTTCATGAACATTGTTCTCATTGAATCTACGCCAGATACATTTCTCAACCAACACTTTCTGTGACGGAATCTTTAGTGACCTCACCATTACCATTAGACATATTTGCTTATTAACCCTTTGATACTTTTGTACGTCTTATGACGTACGAAAGCAAACAGCGCGTTGATACATTGTGGTCATTTCTTTTGTTATTATTTTTCGATTTCATTAAAGTTTTAACTTCAATTCCTATTTTCTCCCGAATAGTGCTCAGTGACAACAGCTGAGCCAAATGTTATCGTAGCTTAAAACACGAATATAACCCTGCTGTCAAGACTTCTTAAGTGGTTGAGTGCAAAAGCCACTATCAGGGCTTTCAAAAAATGAGGATACCAGAACAAAAGCCAACACTTTCTTTACTTAAGTTTCCTATTCAGTCAAACACAACTAATATTTTGTTGATATAAATTTGTTTATTACAAACTACTGGAGAGGGTCTGTGGGTACTCTCCAATAACTTGTAATAAAACAAGTTTTGAATAATCAATTCAGACCACCAAAAATAACCTAGCTCTCAACCAGTTAATCACTAATATGAAAAATATAAAGGATATCTACGCTGTTTTAATGTGGACCTGAAAGTATTATTTTTCACTCGCGCAAGCGCTCGTGCAAAATAAAACTTTCAGGTCCATACTCATGAGATAATTCCCGATATTTACTATTTATTTATTTATTTATTTAATTATTTATTTATTGGTGATTAAGGTCACATACTTATGCACAGCGGCTAATCGTGACCGTGGCAGTTTTACGGGTGGAGGAAGCCGGAGTACAACAGTCGAGCATCGACAAGCATATGTAAGCTCCTCAGCATTCTAACTCTGTTCGAGCTCCGCTCAAGCAGGGTTACAGCGGTTGAAGACATGTGCACCATCGACGTACAGTACGCCTTAACACACGGCGTCATCGTGCCCCCATGTAGGCAACCGGGATGAAGTGCCTTGCCCACAGACACAACGCCGTCCGTCCCGGATGGGAATTGAACTCGGGACCTCTAGCATAGAAGTCCAACAGTCTACCACTGAGCCACCGTGCTCCCTCCGATATTGACTAAAACAGCGTAGATTTTCTTTTTGTTATGTGCTACGTTATATTTTACTGCGCAATATTCAGCCCAATTCGACTGCAAACACTTTCAGGAAAATAACAAAAAGCTTCTTCTAGGCAACGTTGAAGGCGACGTCACGCGCCGAAGCGTAACACCATTTAGGACGCTACTGAAAACATTCATCGTGTGAACCTGAAAATATTATTTACTTTAAAACTTTCAGGTCTACACTCATGAGATAATTCCAGATACTGACTAACATAGAGTAGATTTTCTTTTTATTATATGCTACGAGACATTTTATTGCACAATATTCAGCTCAATTCGACCCCAAATGCGTACGTTTCAAAACAATAACAAAGATAAGCTGACCGTTCCTTCAAGTCGACGTGATACGGCGTAGCCTGACGTCAATTAGGAAGCTACTGAGGGATATTCCTCGATATCCATCGAGTCGATAATTTGCGATAATTCACAGGATAGTATATAATAAATCTTGTTATTTGTGCTTTCCGACGTTTGACGTCGCATTTTGAGAAACGTTGAAGAAACTGCATTCCCAATGAAGTTTGAACGTCAGGATAATTAAAGTTTCAAAGGGTTAATAATTATCAATGAAGACTCGTCACAGCGGCAGTTTCACGATTACGCTGTGTAGTTCCACAATTGTCTTAGTATACCGTTTTGCAAGGTGAATTAAGCACTTATTGATTGGAATATATGTAGCTGGGTCACGAAAAAATACATGTACGTTGTAGATCTTTCAAACCAAAAACAAAATCACATTACATCGACCGTAGCTAGCGCTCCAACTTCACAATAAGTGGGTAGGCAAATAACCCATAACAACATAGAATTTCTTGCAGAATTGGACTGGTGACCAAAATCATGGACAGTCGGTAGACGTGCTTGAAACTATCAGCCCAAAGTTCAACGAACTTATTTGGTCGCGAATCTGACGAACCCGTAATCATTTTTATGTACATGTATCGTGAAGTAAGTAGAGTCTGTAGAATCGAGACTGTGTTAGAGATCATCATTTGTTTCGGAAAATAGCAATGATATTTTGAAGGCAACATCCGTAGACCCTATCAATAGGAGTAGGTATACCAATTCTCGTCCACAGTGTCTTTTTCAACACAATACCTTACGTCTTCTGTCAAGACACCTCGGTCCGTTCTGTGTGCGGCAAAGAGTCTCCAAAGATACTGCTCCACGTTCAGTTTTCGAAAGATGTGGCAGACCACTACAACACATTGTAAGCGTCATTTAGGATGGAATCCGAGACGGAACAGGGTTAATAATGCATCGCCCTGTTGTCAATATACAATAATATAGTGGCAACTGAATATCAGCACAGGACGATTGTTTCCAGAAAATGTATTTTATACATGTAACGGGACCCGTTGTTGTTATAAATAGCGATCCAAAACTACGAAAACGTCCCCGCCAAAAGTGATATTAGATCTGTTGTTCTGGGCTAATGAGCCTATCTTCTGTGCGTTGAAACCATTGGGCGCTCATCGCCGACATACAAAAACTGGCTTTTATTACACACCTGTTCTATGAAATCCCCATCAACCGTGCGGAAAATAAAAATCTGTTCCGCACAAATGTGCGGAACGCAAATCGTTGACGGACTATTTTTAAATAGAAGCGAAATTTCACTGGAATTTTCTACAAATCGTGCAACGCAATTACAATTTGAATCGCTAACGGTAGCTGAAAATCGTCCCCTGAGTTCCAATGTGTTCTATGTGCCAGTAGGCACATAGAACACATTGCAACTCAGGGGACGAAATGTTAACACGGGTTCCCCTCGCAAATTTGGTTGGCGATAAAATGTGTTGTCTGTGTTAATAGTTGTCAAATGAATTGCCGAGTGTCCTTCTAATAATTGTTTTATAGACGCGAACACAGGACGACACATGTGTGTGAATATGTTAATCGATATGGCACTTGTGCCATCGCGGAAGGATAAAACTCGAGGCATGAGACCCCTCGTTCTATACTTCCGCGCTGGCGCTCGTGCCATATCGATTAACCCATTCACACGCATGTGTCGTTCTGTGTATATCTCGCCTAACTGACGGACCCCTTGCCAGGTTTCAAGATGATGTTGTGTGTTACCAAACATACAAAGATCGGATTAGGATCCCCAATACTAATTATCGAGACGGGTACGCTAACATCTCCGGGTCCTCGTCGTTGTTGCTGTTAGCCGATGAGACCTTGTCCTAAAGACAAATCTTCTATCGGGAAGCAATAGCTTCATTAATCCTTTTAACACTTAATCTTCCGAATGATATCAGGGCTGGCCATTTTCGTCCATGGAAGTGGTTACAGGAAAGTTAACTGTCCTTAAAGTTGTCAGTATATTTAATACTAAGGGTGTGGGAATTTCATATAAAAATTAAAATTAGCGAAGTTGTATCATCGATGTGAGCCCCATTCTACAAATTTCGGGCATTTTGTTGTACAGTAGTACAAAAAATACAGAAAATGGCTTTTTACAATTGTTTCCCAATCAGTTTGACCTTTTGACTATTATTCTCGGTCTAAACCCATTTAAAAATAAGAAAACGCCCTTTTCACTATCCTTTGATGTTCCGGAACGTATTTTGTCTCTTAACGGCATTTTCGACACCCAGGGTCACCTCGTGTCGGACAGTTTTGGAGGTGGAGGAAGCCGGAGTACCCGAAGAGAATCAAGAGCAACGGCGAGCAAAAGTGTACTCGTCGTGACATATAATACAGGCACTATCCTTTCCATTAATATAATAGTCTAGATCAGATTTGCTAGTTTTTCCTGAGCAAAATAGAAACTTGCAATTTACTGTAAAAATGCCCCCGAAAAACAAAGAGCCAAAGTGGACGGCTACTTGCTTGCTTCCAATTAGGTCTGCCATGAAAAGCCAAGTTTCCGTTTATAACTTTTAATAAACGAAAACAACAGACAGCTCAGAGAGCTGTCTGCTGTTTTCATTTATTAAAAGTAACAAAAAGAAACTTCGCTTTACTTCCTAGCGATATCTTTTTTACGTGCTTTCCCAACAATTACATGCTACTTTATTGGACCTTCCTCGCCAGTCCAATAATTTCAGGGAAGATAACTCGATCGAAAGTCCATTTCCATAACAAGAAAAGTCAGGGATGCTTTAGAGTAATGTAGGAAAAATATATTTTATATTCAATGGAAGTTTCAGTAATAATTTAATCCTACAGCTCCATAATAAATTTTGACTAACCCTCATTACCGATTCGCTGTGTATTGCGTGGTCATGTCGTCGGATGATACTATATTTTATGAAAAGATTGCTGTATAATCGGTAGAGAGGTTTGAAGTTGGGTTTGTTTTCAACGGCTTCATGTTTTACTGAATTACACCAAATCCCAAATGTTACGATGTGATATTTAAGAGGATATCGTGGTCTTGGGGGATTCATTATTCGATTAGTGAACCTTTTTGTTTTCGAACGTGTCTGTCCTTTACTGATTTATGGCAATCGAATTGACACGGAATGGAATTAAATGAAATGCCAATGTTCTGCATGTCGATTAAGTGACTCTAGCAATGTCATTGATATCAATTAGCGCAGTCCTAAATTTACAAAACAAGACTATGATTTTACGAACACATGTGTTTCAGAATAATTCTGCATCTTAACCAAAGAAATAGTTATTATAATTCTACAAACTTATTGGGCATTTTTCACAATTTACATATTACTTTACTTGTAATGAGTGCAATGGGAGCGCGGTGGCTCAGTTGATAGAGGTACAGGCTGCAAGCCGAGAGGTCCTCGGTTCAAATCTCACCTGCGGCAACCGCGTTATGTCCTTGGGCAAGACACTTCACCCCCATTGCCCACGTGGAGGAACAGTAGCGTTGTTTACTATGGCGTACTGCACGTCGATGGTGCACTTGCCTTCAACCAATACTAACCCCGCTTGTGTGGAGTTAGTATGTTGGGGAGCTGACAGTTGCTCGCCGTTGCTCGGTGATTCTCACCGGGTACTCCGGCCTCCTCCACCCGTAAGATTAATTAAGATTAATTAAGATTAATTGTATAGGTCTATATCCACACGAAGTGATCTTTGGCTGTACAAAATGAAAGGTAGAGAGCTAAAGGTTATAGCACCTATGTTATCAAATTTCTAGTCTTTTGATCGAGGAAAGTTAGTTGGTAGATGTGTGTCTTCAAGCTTTTTTTGAATTTGTCAAGTGTTTGTGGTGTTTTTAAGTGGGGTGCTAGAGCATTCCACAATTTTGGGGCAATGACCGAAAAAGCTCTATCGACTGTTGTAACCAACTTAGACCTCGGTTGGACGAAATTAAGAATATCTTGACAGCGGAGCGGTCTTCCAGGTTTGTAAGCACTTACAAGTTCAGACAGATAGGATGGTGCCATTGCATTCAGACATTTGAATGTGAGTAGAATGATTTTGAACTGGATTCTTTTTTTCCACTGGGAGCCAGTGAAGTTTGAACAGAATTGGAGTGATGTGACAGAATATGCGACATTTTGTGATCACGCGCTCTGCGCAATTTTGCACGTGCTGCATTTTTCAACCTTTGTTTTAGAGCAGCAACTTAACAAGGAGTTGCAGTAGTCAAGGCGACTGGTGATGAATGCATGAACTAATTTTCCAATTGTGGATTCATCTAAAAAGGCTCTAATTTTACCGATCATCCACAAATAAAAAAATGCCGATCGACAGACATGATTTACATGTCTCCCGGCCGACAGAGTTTCATCCATGAAGAATCCCATGTTTCGTTCAGATGAGCATGGCGTTTTAGACACATCATCCACGATTATGGGCAGTTTTGAAGTTTCAAATATTTATTTTGGCATTCCAAAGTAAATTATTTCTGTTTTGTCTCCATTCAGCTTCAAGTAGTTTTCGGTCATCCAAATTTTTATGTTAGCTACACAAGCCCCGAGCTTGCTGCATGCAAATGGTCGAAAATGAATATATAATTGGGTGTCGTCAGCATAGAAATGGTATTCCAAACCGTGTTGACGAATTAGGTCAACAAGTGGCAAAACATATTGTATACAACAAGAGACCTAGGACCGATCCCTGTGGGATACCAAAGCGCAGCGTGACTTTATTGGATGCAACAACCTTTATTACGACACACTGCATACGGTTTTCTAAGTAGTTGGTGAACCATTGCAGGGCGTTTCCGGTAATGCCGCATCTCTCTTCAAACCTACGCAGAAATAAATTGTGATCTATGGTGTCAAAAGCTGCACTTAGATCTAGCAGGACAAGGCAAGATACCAAATCTTGTCCATGGGCATTAGGATATCGGACTGCACACGTAGCAAAGCTGTTTCAGTACTGCAGAAGGGTCGACATGCAGATTGATAAAATTCACCGAGCCGCCGCTGTGATGTTAAGTGGGATTTCAATTGGAGAGAAACCACCCTTTCAATCACCTTTCATAGAAAGGAAAGGTTAGAAACCGAGTTGTAGTTTTTCAATACCTCCGAATCTAAACCGCGTTTTGTTGAGAATTGGCGTCACAAGAGCATGCCTCATTGTTGTCGGGAAAACCCCACACAAAAGAGAGGTGTTAGCTATTTTTGAGATGCATGATATCAGACTAGACACGCACGCGTTTAGTATCCAGGTTGGGATCGGATCCAGCGTGCACTGCTTTGAGGGTGAATAAGTAATTATTTTAGAGACCGTTTGGCAATCAACCATGTCGAAGGAGTGGAGTTGAGCGTGGAAGCTGGGTTCATTGGGGCTTGACGTTTTTAAAGTTAAGCACTGACCGGTGCTCAGAGTGTCTCTGATCTTTTCTATTTTTTCTTTGAAGAAAGTAGAGAAACGTTCTGCCAAAACATTGAATGACTCATGGTCGGGAAGGGCAGCGACATTCTTACGATGAAGAAGGCTGTCAATGACATTCCACAACGCACTGTAACTGATTTTGTCAGCGATACATTTTTCTTTTGTGTGGGATATCGGCCAATTGACGTGATTACACTGGGCGATGAACATTTCTCTATGGACCATAAGATTTGATTTGCACTACTGTTTTTCAAGTCGGCGCCGCTCCTTTTTGGCCGTTCTGATTTCGGTCGTAAACCATGGTGTATTTGGACGAATAGCAATGGGTCTCTTTTGAATATGGTCAAAGTTATCAATCTGTGTTTTGAGTGTCGAATTCAAGAGTCCCAGCTGATCATTCACACTTGAGCCTCCAGTACAGATACTGATAGCGTTGACAATACTGCATATGCGAAGTCGGCAACGTTAACAGAGCGATATTTATGATAGGTGATGGTCTCCCTGAGTGTTGCTGAGTGGGGAATTGCACATGACAGGACACTAGAAAATGATCGGAGAGTGCAGGGTCACAGATCTGTATGCTGTTAATTAAATCCACCTCGTCACTACTAGTTATAAACTGATCAAGGATAGGACAATCTTTGTGTGTAGCACCAACAACATGCTGGCTCAAGTTCAGGGAGTGTAGAGGGTCCCTTGAATTTGCGTGCATCTCTGTCTTCGTCGACGTCTATGTGAAAACTGAAATCCTCGGCTATTAGAAATTTTTCAGATGATGACAGAACATGCGCCAGGAAGTCTTCAAACTCAGAAAAGAAACAGCTAGTAGTGCACTTCTTTTTTATGGTCACGCTGTGGTCTGTAGATAATGATGAGTCTGACAGACTGTGATCCTGACGTTAAAATCACCGAAAAGTTTTCGAAAGTCTCGACACCTTGAGAGGGAATGGGTTTTACTTACAATCCACTGTTGAAAAGTATTCTAACTCCCCACCACTTCTGGGCTTTCTAGGAGAGTGCAGGGAGGTTTTACCCCTTGGCTGAAGCTCGCCACCGTAATTAGATCATCGGCGCGCAACCATGTCTCGGTTATGAAGGCAACTGAAATATTCTGGATGTTAACAAGATCGATAAAATCGCCAGTCTTTTTGGAAACAGAACTTCAATTTTCAAATAGTTTAACTAAGTTGGAGCGATGTTAGCAAGATTAACACTTATCAAATTTAAGGGGTTAATGCACTTGGGTTCACGATGTTTTAATCTTCGTCTTCCACCTTTCCTGTTTCGACGCTTTCGAATCAAGTTTAAGGATTTAAGAGTTTTAATACCATTGTCCTGTAGAAAGAAGAGTGATGAAGAAGAATTTGGGGCACACATTTATGTGGGAACACCGATGTCCGTAGCCTTTCAGGCCCGTATACAAGTCGGTTTTGACTGTCTGTTACGCTGTCAGCTGTAGGGAATTCCCAACTGCCTGACCTACATTGAGTGTGGTTGTCCACAAAGTCACTATGCTGATTGAATGGCGTGTTACAATTAACGATTATAGGTGGGTGATTGGTTTTTACACACAGAGGGAAAGATTTAAATGTACATAAAATGTTCAAAAATACACTAATATCATAGATCAGATGAACGAAAATCTTCTCCAGTAACATTCCTAGTGGTATCACAAGTATCTTACAAAAATTTGAGTGTTCTGTCTGGCTTATAAACACTTGAATTTCTGTGTTTTTTCCGGAGCATATTTACAGTGCTGTCGACACACAGACGAACAAGCAGTAGACCCGTAAAACTCTCGTGATCATGATTAGCCATTGTGCTGAAATGTGTGACCTTAAAACAGCAATAAATAAATAAATAAATAAATAAATAAATAAATAAATGCGCGGCGGCTGAGTGTTTACGGCATTGAACTTCGATCCCCGCCTTGGGCAAGGCACCTAATCCCGAATGCACACGTGGGGCCACGGTGGCACTGTGTACTAAGGCATACTGCACGTCAATGGTGCATCTGTCGTCAACCAATACTAACTCTGCTTGTCATTACGTTTGGGAGTCTGCCAGTTGCTCACCGTTGTTTGGTGGTTCTCTCCGGGTACTCCGCCTTCCTCCACCCGTAAAACTGTCCCGACACGAGATGACCCTGGCTGTCGAAAGTGTCGTTAAACTCCAATAAATAAATAAATGTATGCCATAAATACTGCATATTTATTCCACATACCAGTTACTCATACCATTCGATATCAGCCCACAGCGTACTTTATAGTTTCCAAATCTGAACACTCATCCCTGACTTATATTGTAATGAAAATCGACTTTCGATAAAATTATCGCCCTTGTAATTATTTGACGCGTGCGGAAGGTCTAGTGCCTTTTATTATTTTTAATGAACGAGAACAACAGTCGGCGGTCGGAGCTGTCTGTTGCTTTCGTTTATTAAAATTTACAAAAGTGAACTTAATGGCAAGCTAATTAGAAGCAACTAATTCACAGATAACCCGGCATTAAGAATATGTATCATTATTTCCAAATGAAATAAAATACTGTATTTTGATTGGCTTAGAGGTATGGTGTAACTTGCAATCCACAGTAGCCTTTTTTTTACACCGTGGTTAACCACGGTGTAAAAACAAGAATACACAATAGCAGGATATGTGGCTAAAAAAGTACCCATTTTTAATTATTAAATCACACCTTCTGCTCGGTTATGTTGGAACAAAAATAAAAATACAGGAAATTTGATATTTATGTGTAATAAAATATTACAGATACGGATGTCTTTGGAACTGGCTCAATGACATTCATATTTGTCTGGTTTTATTAAGAAACTTACAAAGGACAAATTTTCTGTCAGTTTTTCCCACAATTTAGGTTAAAGTATAAAGTACACTAAAATATTTGGAACAAAATCTGCTTCGCTTCAGGGTGTATGAGTTCCTAAACCGGTGTAAACTCCCATACACCCTGGAAAACACAAGAATATTATAACACCTTCCAACACCGAGTTACTGTTGACTTGGACTCTTTGTTTTGCTAATGTGTTTTTACAGTAATTTGTTAAGTTTTCTTCTTCCCAAGAAAAGAATTAGCAAATCATACATCCTAAACTTTTACATTAACCCTTTACCCAACGTAACCGCCAAAACCGGCCAGCGCTATACTCAAAAATTGCCAATTAATTTTCATTATTTTTTTCATTTTTTGTCTCAAAAACATAGGTTATGACCCCTCATTGGAACGAGCTCGTTGAGCTCGTTCCAATGAGGGGTCATAACCTATGTTTTTGAGACAAAAAATGAAAAAAATGAGTTATTCGAGAATTTTTTTTGCATGTGTCGTCTGCTTTTCATGTTAGGTAAAGGGTTAATGGAAATGACAGTGTCTGTATTTTGTCACGATGCGTACACTGTTGATACAAGGGACAGAGAAACATCCACAGAATATGAAAAGATGGTGAAAACGCCGTTTTCTTATTTTTAAATGAATGAGTTTCAGCAGAGAATAATAGTCAAGCGTTCAAACTGATTGTCAAACAATTGTAAAAAGCCAGCTTCTGTATTTTCATTCTACTTTACAGGAAAATGCATGCAGTTTGTGAAATGATGTGCACATCGATGATACAAATTCGCTGATATTTTGAAATTTCTATTTATAAAGGGAGATAACTTTCCTGTAAAATTCTTCCAATGACGAAATTTGTCTGCCATGTTACCCAACCCTATTAGAAGACGATACTTTCACTTAAATTAGAAAGATTTTTTTATTTTTTGCCTAACAAACACAGCTTATATAACCTCTTGTGGGCACAACTTTTAATCCCTCCAAACGAAGTGTAATAAACTAGTTTACATGTGTGAAGCAAAATATTAAAAAATAATAAAATTTGAATGACGATTTTTGAGAATTGTGCTAGTTAATTTTATCGTTACTTAAAACGAAGGAGTTAATGTCCTTAAAGGATCAGTTGCTTTTAAAGACAGACTGGTTTCTCTTACAAACCTGAAGATGACATATGCATGCAGAGAGCTGATACTGATGCACTATCCTATCTGAAAGTACTAAGTGCCTGTAACAAGCCTCTGGCAAACATATTTTATGAAATGATTCGATATGCTTTCACATAATGGATGCAATATCGATCGAAATTTTCCCTTTCAAAAGTGCGGAAAATACTGCTTTTAACGTTTTTCAAAGCTGAATACAACAGACTGCTGGGATGAAGTATATCTCATCCCCAGAAAGACCGTTTGTGGTACGTACCGAAACACATTCAACGAAATTTAACTTATCGTAAATACCTGGTTCAACATACCTGTCACGCTGCATCACTAATGCTTGTTGCTATTTGTCCTTGCTTTACAGGTTGTTGTCTCTTTCCTGAGAGCTCTGTTTGACATAAATCAGACCATGGCTGACATTTTCGTCATTGGAAGAGATTTACAGAGTTGTTAGCTCCTCTTAATTTTGTCGACTTGTCAGTAAATTTAACACCGAGGGAATTGGAATTTAACATAAAAAATGAAATTCCGAAAATGTTGTATCATCGATGTGCGCATCATTTCAAAGACTATAGGCATTTTCCTGTAGAGTAGTACAAAAATACATAGGCTGGCTTTTTCATAATAATTTCCCCTTTTAGGCCTAAAGACGCTAAATCTCTGTTTCTCAGGTCCTCCCGCATGGTCATTTTAGCTGCCGCATGCTCTCTTTTTACAACCAAAGCAAACTTTAAAAAAATTGAATGGCTTATGTCGGTCTATTTTACCCAAACTAATAAAATTGGTAAATTTATCCCTTGAGTGCAAGAAGGCTTTGCAATGCTATAGCATTGCAAAGCCTTCATGCACTCAAGGGACGAAATGCAGCACCACCCATGTTTTTTTCCAGAGTAATAGGCCTAAGACATAAAACAAAGCAAGAACACAAACTTTGGGTGACAAAGAAATAATTACAAAAATAAAAAACCGCCCGTCCGCATGCAATTTTACAAACCAAAAGAATGGCCTGAGAAACAGAAGATTTATTTTGTGGGGCTCTACTACTCTGCAGAAGAATGCCATAAGGTGAAATGATGCGCACATCCATGGTAGAAATTCGCTGATATCTCGAATTTCAATCTTAATATGAAATTTCCATACGCCTTGTGTTAAATTTTCTGACTGCTTAAGGAAATTAAGGGGCGTTAACTTTCCGTAAATCTCTTCCAGCGATGAAAATGGTCAGCCACGAATGTCGCAACTTTCCCGGCTAAATGCCGTTTAACTGTCACATTTCACTGCTGGATATTCCATCCTAGTACGACAAATCTCCGACTACTAGAACTAAGTATAGTTCAGTCGTTTTTAAATTTAACCAACTTTTCCACCAAATGAATGTTCATCAAATCCAGTGACGACTGCAATTTAGCAACCGTGACTAGATTCGATGAAGAATATTACAAAAAAAAATACATGGCGGGTTAAGAGTTAAACATATAATGGCTAAATTATTCATTTCAATTCTATCAATATTCTTGCAGTTTATAAGGCGTCCAATTCTAAACTCAATTTTACAATCCATAATTTGATTTGTCGACGTCACATTTATCATGGCTCATTGTTCAGAGTCCAGAAAATTATTATGTGTGCAATGCATGGGAACTCTGTAAACATCGAAGATCGCTTTAATTTGCAGTACAACATCATAAAGTCACTTTTAGAAAATTGATAAACAAACAGGTTTGTGAATCTGTCGGGTGGATTTTGTTTTTTATTATTGGTGTTTAAGGTCACATACTTACGCGCAATGGCTAATCGTGATCGTGACAGTGTTATGCGTGGATGAAGCCGGAGTACGCGGAGAGAACCACCGAGCAGCGACGAGCAACTGTCAGCGCCTCAACATTCTAACTCTGTTCAAGCTTCGCTCAAGCAGGGTTACAGCGGTTGAAGACATGTGCACCATCGAGGTGCAGTACGCCTTAGTACACGGCGTCATCGAGCCCCCACGTAGGCAACCGGGATAAAGTGCCTTGCCTAAGGATACAACGCGGGTCGTCCCGGACGGGGATCGAACTCGGGACCTCTAGCTTAGAAGTCCAACATTCTACCACTGAGTAACCGCATTCCCGTCGGGTGGATTAATGAGTATTCTACATCTGAACACAGCGTTGAAATTATTACTTGATTCAACCTAATTATCAAATGGGGATTCGCCAATTCTCAGTGGAATGCAGGAGTTACGGTATTCTATATGCAGCATGGACGCCCTCTGGACGAGCAGGGGCATGGGCATGATCTGCTGACATACAATGAAATATTTTCACACATAAGAAGCTGACCAAACAAACCATCGCTTAACCCCTCTTCAAACTGATATCAGAATATCAAAATTTCAAGATACAAATGTTTCCGCGCTGCTATTAGGAATTTAATCAATTCAATCTCATTTGACAGAGCTCATTGAGCTTTGTCAAACAAGACTGAATTGACTAAATTCCTTGTTGCGTTATGGGGAATATTTGCAGGTTGAAATTTTAATTTCCTTTATCGGGGTTTTAGCACTTTCGAAAGCGAGGATCACCACGTGTCGGGTAGTTTTTGGGGTAGAGGAAACCCGTGTACCCGAAGAGAACCACCGAGCAGCGGGGAGCAACTGTCACACTCCGTATAAGCAGGGTTAACATTGGTTGAAGAAAAGTGCACCTTCGACGTGCAGTATGACAGAATTTCGACTTCAACATACAGAGGGTTAACAAAAACCTTTTGCTCATTTATTGTGCATTAACCACTTGTGTAATACGGGTCACCCTTCCCTTTACAACAGTAGAGAGGTTCAGTAATTCTTAACTCTACATTCCAATAACTGGGATGTAGGATTAAATTATTACTAATCCATTATTTATTTATTTATTTATTTATTTATTTATTTTTTATTTATTTATTTATTTTATTATTTATTGGATTTAATGACATTTTCGACAGCCAGAGTCACCTCGTGTCGGAGAGTTTTACGAGTGGAGGAAGCCGTAGTACATTGAGAGAACCACCGAACAACAGCGAGCAACTGTCAGACTCTCCGACGTACCAACTCCATACAAGCAAGATTAGCATTGGTTGAAGACAAGTGCACCATCGACGTGCAGTGCGCCTTAATACACAGCGCCACCGTGTCCCCGCAATCGGGATTAAGTGTTATGTGCCTTGCCCAAGGACACAACGCAGTCACCCCTGGTGGGAATCGAACCGTGGACCTTTCGGTTTGAAGTCCAATGCCATAAACACTGAGCCACTGTGCTCGCTCCAATCCTCCTTTTTTAGATGCTCATAATAATGTTATTACATGCCTGTTCTACGAAATCCACATCTACAGTGTCAGGCGCGTTTATTCACGTGGAAGGGGGGGGGGGGGGAGGACATGGGGTTGTTTTGCCTCGCCATTAAAAACATTGGGGACGAGCCAACAAGGAGGGTCGGAATCCGGGCACGGGCCAAACTCGGCTCGCTGAGCTGAATTGGGACCGCACTATGATTTTCTTCCCTGCCAAGTAAACTCGAAATATAGGTGCGTTCTTCGTTAGGTGTGATTCCTAATCACTCCAGGCTGCGGAAAGGAAACAATGATTAAAGTAACAACGATTCTTGTATTTACATTTAAAATAAACTCATTTCCATATTCAACACATTTAACAATTTGATCGACATGGTAGATGATTTATCACAGGGGTTAAATAGTTTTTCATCAATTTCAGTTTATCTATATCCCTGTACTGGCGCTATAGTACACTTTCAAACAGTCACTGTCGCGGGCTCGCAACAGGAGCTTAAAGTACCGAGTTCTAATCTTTTGCGTTTGTGCAAGTCTGCAGCTCTGACTGCCGCGGTATCCGACTTGCAATGTTAATTACCTTGTGGCAAACATCGGTTCATCCGCTCTGTTGGCTGGTTTAGCAAGTCTACGCCCCATACCTTATAAATGCGTGCTTTGAAAGAACTCCCAGTGAATGTTCCTGTTCTTTTGAAATCCACACAGTTCATGGCAGAACTCACAACTTCAAAATGCGCTTTCGAGCTTGCGCGAATTGCCACTTGTTGACTTTTAGTTGATATTCACAACACCCTGATACTACAACAGACTACTACGCGATCAACATCTGCGTTTCTAAGGGTTAATACCACAATACAATAGTCTACACTTTGAGACAGGTGCGAGTCGATCCTCGCTAACGACATCTAAACTTAGCCTCTACTTGGGTTCATAATCTGTTCTGTAAATTCTGGCTTTTAGCCCTCCTACGTCCACCTAATCTGCCAATATCGACGTACAATGGAGCTTCGTGGATTGCCCAGCAATTCCACTCGCATAAGACCCTATTATATGCCGTCTCATAAATGGCCGAACCCAAGTCTCTCTCCCAAACGGTTGGAACCCAATTCTCTTTGAACTAGCTATTTCTCCACACTTTTATATCTGGTCTTGGGGTGGTCAGATAACGATATCTCAAGATGCCTAAACATGGCACGCGACATTTCAGAAGATAAAATCACCGCGCCGCAATGCATATGCTATCAAGCTATCAATCGTATCCCGAGAAATAATATTCTTAATAGCCGTGATGTGTGAAATCAATATTTTAGTGCCGGTCACGTGGCGATTAACTAACTGCAGATAGCATGGAGACGTTTTATTCTGACTAGTAATATGCTAGAGAAGTATCCCACTGTGAATCGCCTAAGGCTAATTATCTAATTAAAACACGTGTGCTTACAACACAGAGAGAAGAATTATATTCATATATCTGAACATGAAAGTAGGGGGGAGGGGGGTTCTCCTCCCTTTTAGACTGGCTTTGCCCTGACATACAGCAACACAAAACCATGCAGAAAATGAAAATATGTTCTGCACAACGGAAATCGTTGACGGACTATTTTTAAATAGAAGCTGAATTTCACTGGAATTTTCAACAAATCGTGCACCGCAATTACAATTTGTATCGCTAGCGATAGCTAAAATAGTAACATGGTTTCTCCTCGCAAATTTGGTTGACGATAAAATGTGTTCTTTTTGTTGATAGTTCGTCCACTACCTACTGGCACAAAGAACACATTGGAACTCAGGGGACGAGTTGTCAAATGAATGGCTGAGTGTTCTGATAATTGCTTTCATAGACGTGAGGGTGTGTAATAAATACAAAACGACACACGCGTGTGAAAAGACTAATCTATACGGCACTCGTGCCATCCCGGAATGATTAACTTGGAGGCCTGCAGCCTCTCGTTTTATCCTTCCGCGCTGGCACTCGTGCCATGTCGATTAACCCATTAACACGCGTGTGCCGTTCTGTGTATTTCCTCATCACCATTTGATGTATAGTGACTGCTATGACAGAATCAACGTGGAAACACAGTCGCTAAAACGTGTAGAAAAATTGACGAAATTCATTTTAAGTCTTAGTATTAAACGGGGGTAGGTGATGGGGGCATGTTTAAGCCCCAATTGCGACGGGGGGGGGGGGGGGTAGGGGTCTTTGACTTTTATATTTCTTGACCCTTTCGCTCAGATTTTACCCTGGTGAAAGGGTAAGATACAGCGGAGTAGTCACGCAGGTGGGGGAAGAGAACTTGCCCCACTTTTCCTGACAAATGTCAACTTTGGTTATCTACATTCATTCCTGAACTCTAAGCATTATATTTCTTGGATCATTTCGCTATAGCCATTGGGTCACTTTCGGGGTACCCCAGCTGACTCCAGTTGGCCTGAAAAGTTATTTTTTACCCAATTGTGGGCCCTGAGCCTTCTCTTTTAGGGGATACTCGTAACCAAGAAAGAGATAAAATGAAGTGAGGGAAACACCCTCCCCTCCACTTCACTGAGTGTGACTTTCCCCCTGGTGGGTTATCAGCTACTTGCAATTAAATTCGCACGAAATCTTCATCATTTTATTTGTCGAGGTGAGTCAACATCCATCTGTCTCTGAACATTAACCATTTGACCAACGTAACTGCCAAAACCGGCCAGCGTTACCTGCAAAACTCAACATTCAATTTTCATTATTTTTCCTTTTTTTGTCTCAAAAACATTGCTTATGGTTTTCATTGGAACGAGCTTGTTGAGCTCGTTCCAATGAGGAGTTATAAGCTATATTTGTGACGCAAAAATGAAAAAAAAAGTTTTTCAAAAATTTTGTTTTAATTGTTCGTGTCAGGTAAAGGGTTAAAATAATCCAGCTTTATATTGCCATCCTGTAGATGCCATGATGTAATAGCGTCTCTGAGCAGAAAGCAAAAAACAATAACAAAAACAGAAAAAGAAAGAAAAAAAAACGAGAACGGATTAAGGACAACGTGATATCTCCCAATTGAGCATTGCATAAAGCGAGTTGGAAAGAAAAGGGTGGGATCAGTGGTGATGGAGCGTGGTTTGAATGATCATTATTTTCAAATAATCTGAAACATGATGATAGATACGTGTTCTTTTTGTACAATATTTAAACACAACACGCACACCTGGACGCATTCGGAGTTAAGTTTAAAATGAACTAAGAAACTTCAGTCTGTCCGTGACCTCAGCCTCACTTTGTATTAGTTTCGTTTCATATTGACATTTGCGATGCTGTCTGCTCCCACCCCCTAAACCCACACATCCAATAACAATTTATTCTTTCTTTAGATTTGAATACTGAAATGTGAGCAAAATTACCAAAAAAAATATGTCCAATTTTATATGAAGTGTTCCAAATTGACTAAGATACAGCAGTTGCAGAATTCGAGAAAGGACAAAAGAGGTAAAAATCATCAGCCAGTCAGAAGACTTTCAAATTGGACTCTGAGGCCTGTTGACTTGAACGCGAGATGGGAGTCTCAACATTTTCTGAATCCGTATCATTTCTGCCATACACGAGGCTTACGGGCCATCAGTGACGTGAGTGTACCTTCGAGGCGACAAATTTATCAATGCGAAATAAAAAACTCCGCTGACTTTTAACTCAACACACTGGACAAACATAATTCCATTTTTGTTTAGACTTTAGTTGCCACTTTCCGTGTTTGGATATCAGCTGTCATATAATAAAAAAAAAATACTGGAACAGTCGATCACTTTGGGTTGTCATAATCTCGTTGACGAGGCGAAATCAAACGCGACGACTACAACGTCGTCTTTGGTATCGCTGATCTGCTCTCGTCAACGGGACGAAATATGGTACTTCACATTAGTCAGTAGCTATAGAACACCTTCCTTCGCAGCGTAAGAAAAGCATACATTGAGAATGGATAGCCGATTGATAACTCACGCACGGACTTTAACTTTCAAGCGGAGCAGAAGTCTCCAAATTTGGAGGTATGGTAGCTAAAATTTCACTTATACTTCTTTTTTTCATACAGTGGCACTTCTTATCAATGTGGAAATCTCGTCCCGCGAGTATTTATGGGCAATTCCTTTCTCAGCGTACTATGATGGGCAAAACATTAGGGTGATTACAATAGTGGAGGGAGTATTTCGACTATGTCACGATCCGGGGCCAATACTATAAAACTTTTACAATTGTATTTTCTAGAATTGTAATTTTTAGTTAGGACTTAAAATTGGTTGAAATGAACCATTAGCATTTTTAAAGATGTAGCAATTTGCCAGTTGGCAAATTTCCGTATCTTTTAACGTTCTAATGATTCTTTTAGTCAATCATATTTAATAGGTAGAAAATACCATTCTAGAAAATACAAGTTAAAAGTTTTATATTATTGGTCCCTTGTCGAACTTGTCCCTCCGTTTCCCTCCCTCCAACGCTCTAAAACCTCATTCATCGAAAAAGGAAGGTGACAACACTGAAAGTCAGATGCTGATGTTTATTTGTTTTCCTTCTTCCGATCTTGAATTCACAATATTCATGCTTTATTACTTTCCAAAGTGTGATTTACTGGGATTTCTGGGTTTGATTATAAACGATAACTTCACAAGTGAATTATGCAATCAACAATTGTGTCATGTATCCGTGCGCGCAAACGAAGACGCTTTGCCCTTGGTGTAATGGGGACTTCATTGCTTTTTTGAACCCTTTACCTAACATGAAAAGCAGACGACACTTGCAAAAAAAAATTCTTGAATACTATTATTTTCATTTTTTGTCTCAAAAACATAGGTTATAACCCCTCATTGGAACGAGCTCGATGAGCTCGTTCCAATGAGGGGGCCATAATCTCTGTTTTAGAGAAAAAAATGAAAATTAATTGGCGATTTTTGAGAATAGCGCTGGCCGGTTTTGGTCGTTACGTTAGGTAAAGGGTTCAATAATATAATTATCGTTAATAATGAAAAGTATTAAACAGAGTAATCACTTGACTGGACTGGTTACGTGAAATAATTCATTCGAGGCGAGGGACTTTATTGTAAAACACTCATGCGCACTCGCGCACTCGTGTTTGTACAGCGTCCCTCACCTCTCATGAATTATTTCATGTAACCAGTCCAGTCAAGCGATTACCTTGTATATAATTGTGTCGCGAGCGGATTGCGATCTGATCGAGAAAGATACCACTTTTATGACCACAGTACTCTACGTACAGTACAGTCCTCTTGGAAAGGTCAAAATCCTCGCGTGGGCAATATTTTCACGCATGCGTTAACTGTGAATTTCCGACATAAAACAACGGAATCGCTATCAAGATTTCATTGAAAGAAGCCCCGGGTACGACCTGGGGCTTCTTTCATTGAATATTTGTTGAAAACTAATGATTATTGATAGAAAAAAGTGCCCGTGTGCAACACTGCCCACACGTGGATATCGACCATTCCACGGCGATTGTACTGTACCACACCTGCAGACATACGAACACCAAAGTAAACGAAATATCGGAAATTATTTTTATGCTAGAATTTAGGGCTCGCCGAATCCGGCTCTAATTTCGAGTCGAATTGTGTTCCGAATGGAATCAAGCAGAAGGTTTCGAAACGAATCGAATCTCGAATCGAATTTAAACCCTGTTCACGTTGTAGGTATTGTTCCTTCTTATAATAGTAAAACTGCGCAAATGTTGTTTGTCTTCACTCAAGTATTTATGCATCATCGACTGATCTGTTTGGTCAATTAATTTTTTTTGTTTATTGGTATTTAAGATCACATACTTATGCACAATGGCTAATCGAAACCGTGACAGTTTTACGGGTGGAGGAAGCCGGAGTACCCGAGGAGAATCGACGAGCAAATGTCAGCGCTTCAACATACTAACTCTGCTCAAGCTCCGCTCAAGCAGGGTTACAACGGTTGAAGACATGTGTACCATCGACGTGCAGTACGCCTTAGTACTCGCCGTCATCGTGCCCCCATGTAGACAACCCGGATAAAGTGCCTTGCCTAAGGACAGAACTCGGGTCGTCCCGGACGGGGATCGAACTCGGGACCTCTAGCATAAAAGTCCAGCAGTCTACCAGCGCGATCCCGGGCAATTTATTAAAAAATCGGATTATTCCAGAATGGAATCAAAGTACTTTCGAGAGAGAAACCTTCTTGGACTCTTATTATATCATCAGGTCTCCTGTACAGGAGACCTGGTGATAGAAGAAGAGTTCAAGAAGAGGCACATAGTTGGATTTTTCGACATCTCGACGATTCGAAAATATCCGATTCGGCGAAACTCAAATCGAATCATCGCCACGATTTAGAATCGAATTGAATTTCGAAGCTTCGAAAAGCCGAACTAAAATTGTATATAATATAAGTATGACCAAAACCAGCATATAATGCTTTGTTGTATGAGAAAATGAAATACAGTGATTTGGTTGGCTGAAAGTTGCGATGTAAACAATACCCCTCGTTATCGTGAACTATTTACACATTGCTGTGGTCCGGTGTAAACAAATATGAATTTGAAGAGTGTGTGATTTCTTTAAAAACAGTTCCTAAAATGGAATATAATGATGCGCCGTGTAGCAAAAATAACCTTGTCATTCTTTAACAGAGTAAATGAAAGAATAATGAAAGAAAAATTTTCATTATTGAGGGATCTGTGACAAGAAGAAGGTCACTACTGCAACTATTTATTATGGGGAGTTATGACTCATTTTTCATTTGTTCAAAATTAAATTTGTTCAGCATCTGAAGAACATATTCTGCTGTTGGAACGCACGGCAAAGCGCGCCTGGCTTCCAGCTATGCCTCTTTCATCTTGCACATTACTGAAGTAGTTGGTAATAGTTATAAGGAGCCTATTAATTCTTCTTCAATAAACTCCTCCGCGAAAATGAAATGGATGGAAAAAGGGGTACTACAAACGTTATATTGTTTCAGAATAAATGCGAAAGTATAACCATTTCCAAATGCAGACTACATGGCAGTGCCTTAGTATGGAATCACCTTTATAAGCCAAATTTCCGCTGTGTTCATACGAAGACCATTATTATTATTATGTCGTGGTATGCTGCGAAGCGATTCTCGCCCAAATCAAACACATCACTCGCGGAGTATTACTTTTATTTTCAAATGAACCAAAATACTGTATTTTGATTGGCTGAGAGGTACGGTGTAACATGCAATCCACAATGGCTTTTTTACACCGTGTTTAACCACGGTGTAAAAACAAGAATATTCAAGAGCAAGCTATATGGCTAAAAAGTACCTATTTTTAATTATTAATTCATACCTTCAGCTCGGTTATGTTAGAACAAAAATAAAAATACAGGAAATTTAATATTTATGTGCAATAAAATATAACAGATATGGATGTCATTGGAACTGGCCAGTTCCAATGACATCCATATTTGTCTGGTTTTATTTAAGAAACTTGCAAACTTGCAAAGTACACATTTTCTGTCAGTGTTTGCCCATAATGTAGATTAAAGTATTAAGTACGCCAAAATTTTGGAAATAAATCCGTTAACCTTGTGTTTTCCAGGGTGCATGGGAGTTTACACCGGTCTGGGAACTCATTGACCCTTCGGTTTCGCCTCAGGGTGTATGATTTCCCAAACCTATGGGAGTTTACACCTGTTTGGGAACTCATACACCGTTCGGCTTCGCCTCAGGGTGTATGAGTTCCAAAACCGGTGTAAATCCCATACACCCTGGAAAACACAAGGATAACTAATAGTACCCATGTTCTGCACTTTGATCTCTATTTCAACATATCCTATATTTCGATAACGATTATACATTTTACCATTAACCCTTTACGCCCTCGTTTCCTGGAATGATATCTTTTTGTGTACACTTACAGTGATATGATTCAGTCCAATATCAATGTTCAGGGAGGATAAAATAATAACTACAGTCTGCAGCCGGATGGCAGTTAATATTTTATCATCAATACCTCGCGTATAGACCTATTATAATAAGACAAAAATGAGACGAAATTATGCCTTCGACCTAAACTAAAAATCGGTCTTGCAAGTTCAAAGGATTAAGTTTTTGATTCTGAATTTCGGCTATTTTTGAAAACCTCAGATTTATCAATCAGCAAAACGAAGGCTTAATGAATAGAAGTTGATTGAATGCACTCATTTGGCATAAAGCGGATTTGAGTGGTTCTTCCGTGTCTCTACTGCATAAGATCAACAAAAAAACCCAGATTATATTAACCCAGTATGCATATTATTATGAGTGAAGAAAATGTCGAGGAGCACGGTAGCTCAGCGATAACGGCACTGGACTTCAAACCGAAAAGTTCACAATTCGATCCCCGCCAGAGGAAACTACGTACAGTCTCGATTGCCCACATTGGGGCACGGCTATGCTATCTTCCAATGAGAACTGCACGTAGATAATGCGCTTGTCTTCAATATGTGATAGCCCTGCATGTACAGAATTAGTGCGTTGAGGTGTCTGGATGTTTCCAACCGCTATTCGGTGGTTCTTCTTCCACCCACAAAACCTACCGACACGAGGTGACACTGGATGTCAAGGGTGTCGCTAAACCCCAATGGAAAAAAGGAAGGAAAATGTTGGAGGTGGGTGAACATCCAGCACAATGAATAATAAATCGATAGTGAGCATCAGTAATAAATTAATTCCACCGCCCTACAGAGCCGTTTAATCGAATTGTTAGCGATCCTCCCAACAAATGCACAATGATCTCGCCCATTCGCCGAAGAGAGTAGTACTGTTTCTGACGATGCTAACCAGGGGCCAAAACTATAAAATTTGTACAACTGTCATTTCTAGGATTGTATTTTCTAGTTATGACTTTAAATGGATTAATGGACTGAAATAAACCATTAGCATTTTCAAAGATAGGGCAATTGGTCAGTTGGCAAATCGCCATACCTTTTAAAATGCTAATGATTCATTTTAGTCAGTGATATTAGTAGGTAAAAAATACAATTCTAGAATATACAATTTTAAAAGTTTTATAGTATTGGCTCCACGCTGTAAGGTGTAAAACCATAAATGGGCAAAAGTTAACCCCGAAATCCAGGAATATCTGCAGTACATTAAATCAGTTGAATTCACAACAACATACATATATGGACAAACTCTTCCAACGACAGGATTTTTTTAAGGAAAGACTCCATCTTCGTTTTTTTTATTTCCAGTTCATGTCGCATGTAATAATTTCCCGAAACGTCGATACTGCAGCAGGCTTATGCATAAATCAGCAAACGTGGCGGTTTGGTTTGGCAATTGTTATAACACTGACTGCTTTATGGCACAGAACGGCCTACTACCATCGCAGGTAGACTTAAGACATCCGAAAATACGTGGTTAATATTTTTCCAAAATGTATCTTGTCTTTCAATTGTTTTTAGACTTTCATAAAATCTATTTCGCGTCATGCTTCTAGAATATTTGTTTTTAATATTTATAAATTTTGGGCTAATCTCTCTTCGACTGCAAGATGATGCAAGAATACACCAAGGTTAATATCTGTACCCACTTCCCCAGCCTCCCAAATGGTCCAGACACAGTTATCTGAGGCAAAATTCAACAACCTACGAAGGTAATTTTCCTAATTGTTCGCATTTCGTGTGAAAAAGTTTGGTATAGGCATTGCAGCATTGATTGTGATAATTACGTTTTAATCTAAAGCTTTAATTTTAGACCAAACTGTTTGCTGCAGTAAGAGCACTGTCGGATAAGTACTGACATTTTCCAACTTAAGGTACTGTTTTCTATCAGTTTGGAGCACTTTAACGTCCAGGGACCAATGCTATAGAACTTTTACAATAGTATTTTTTAAAATTGTATTTTCTATTTATGTCTTTAAATGGGTTGAAATGAACCATTAGCATTTTCGAAGATGTGGCAATTTGCCAGCTGGCGAATTGCCATATCTTTTAAAATGCAAATGGTTAACTTTAGTCACTCATATTATTAAGCAGAAAATACAATTCTAGAAAAAACAATTGAAAAAGTTTTATAGTATTCAACCTAGTTCCAGCGTGTTGATTTTCTGTGTCTGGGATTGCCTAGTAAACAAACTGTTACTGTTAGGCTTTATCAAATATCTGATTTGACTGTTTAATGAGAAAATAGTACGTGTACTATCAGAAAAGTTTTCAGTGCAATTTGTAGTTTTTTGTTATGTAGCTCCGTGTCATGCTAAATCGGAAACCTATTGTTTGCTGCATAAAAATAGTACCGTCCGAAAAAAAACTTAATTTTTAAATTGGATTATGCAGTTTTATTTATTTATTTATTTATTTATTTATTTATTTATTTATTTATTTGTTGGGGTTTAGCAACACTTTAGACAGCCAGTATCACCTCGTGTCGGACAGTTTTACGGGTGGAGGAAGCTGGAGTACCCGGAGAGAGCCACCGAGCAACGCTGAGCAACGTACTAACTCCACACAAGCAGGGTTAGCATTAGATGACGACAAGTGCACCATCGACGCACTGTACGCCTGAGTACAAGCGCCACCGTACCCCCACGCGGGCAATCTGGATGAAGTGTCTTGTTCTGTACTGATGTTTCTCACACAGGAACGTAAAAGCTCATATCTCCTTTCGTCGAGAGATAATGAAATTGCAAGCAAAGCTTTGCATAATTGGATCAAACTATTAGGGAGCAGGAAAATCCATGTTAAGTATTTGATTTAAAAATTAACCCGTACCTATTTGGCGGTTTGAAAAAGAGCAATCACAGAAAGACGTTTCTTCCCATTTTTCTTACTTATATTCTCAAACAGAAAAACAAACAAGAGATCAGGCCAGAAAATAAGAAGATGTCATCTGCAAAATGAGGTCCCCAGAGTGTGAATTTAGTGATGCTACCCTGCATAGCAGGGTAGCATCACTAAATTTACCCTCTGTGAACCTCAATCTGAATCAGGGTCTCAAAACTAAACGGAAAGAGGTACACAGAGGATAAATTGGTCCACTGTATGGGAGAGCATCATCAAATTCACCCTTTGGGACCTCATTCTGCAAATGTCAGACTGCTTATTTTCAGGCCTGCAAGAGATATCTTTCGTAGCTGAGAACTGGAAGACTGTATGTATGAAGTATCTGGCCTCAACTGTATTCTATTACTTTTTATCATCGAGAGTAAGAATCTTAATTTTCTACCTTGCTGCTGTTTTGTATTACGTGAGTTCACGGCCGTCTTGTGAATCATCACGTGTACTACGTACGCCATTGTTGTCAATTCCGTACACTAATAGACAGATCGTTGAATCTGACAACAGGCGAAATTCTAATGAAATGCTTTTATAGCATTCTAGTCATTTACAAAAATGCAAATTGAAAGCGAGATCGCGCGTCAGTTGTTGCTGATTATGATTATTGTGGTAGAAATTCTGTTAAGACGTATACCGCATGGATGGCGTTGTAAAACAGGGAAGATGTAAAAGCATCGCAACATAGTATTTGTATAGTTTTCCACCACGTTATGGGGGCGCAGTGGCTCAGTGGTAGACTGTTGGACTTCTATGCTAGAGGTCTGAGTTCGATCCCCGTCCGGGACGACCCGCGTTCTCTCCTTGGGCAAAGCACTTCATCCCGGTTGCCTACAAGGGGGCACGATGACACTGTGTACTAAGGCGTACTGCACGTCGATGGTGCACATGCCTTCAACCGCTGTAACCCTGCTTGTTGAAGAGTGTTAGAATGTTGAGGAGCTGACGGTTGCTGGTCGATGCTCGGCGGTTCTCTCCGGGTACTCCGACTCCCCCCCCCCCCCACCCGAAAACTGTCGCGGTCACGATTAGCCATTGTGCATAAGTATGTGACGTTAAACACCAATAAATAAATAAATAACCACCACGTTATTTAGCGTAACCTGCTCACGGGTTACGATGCAAGCTCTTTATTTCTGGGCGAGATAATATAGCCTAAAAACTCAACCACTCCTGGGTCAATTATTATTTATTTATTGATGTTTAAGGTCACATATTTATGCACAATGGCTAATCATAACCGTGACAGTTTTACAGGTGGAGGAAGCCAGAGTACCCGGAGAGAACCACCGAGCAACGACGAGCAGCTGCCAGCTCCCCAACATCGTAACTCCGCACTGCAGCACAGGCAGGGTTAGAATGGTTGAAGACATGCGTACCATCGACGTGCAGTACGCCTTAGTACACGGCGTCATCGTGCCCCCACGCGGGCAATGGAGATGAAGTGTCTTGCCCAAGGACACAACGCGGTTGCCGCAGGTGGGATTACTCCTGGGTCAAAGCGTCAGAGCATCGTAATGTGAATATTGAATAACAATGCATATCTCTCTCTCTCTCTCTCTCTCTCTCTCTCTCTGCGAGTACTCAATCCGTCATATTCCTCCAAATCCCCTCACTCTACGAAAATATTGCATTAACCTTCCATTATTTTGCGTTAACATCTATATAACGCGATTTACATAACTTTCTCCACACCAAACGGGAGTAATCGAATTTACGCTTGTGGTTGATGACTAGACAATACACTGAGACACAATTTGTTTCATGAGGTCAGTGATAGTTTCACAGAGCAGCTCTGAGGTTGGTAGACAGAAAACATGTGTGCTATTCAATCAAGTAATAATCAACGCCTACAAACAAGAATGAGAAACAACAGCTAATTGACTGAACATTAACAAAATGTGCCTAGACTTACAGATCAGCAGTTGTTTTATAGTCAGGTGAGTAGTATGCCAACTCAAGCAGGCGACACTTGATTATGAATGGCTGTTGAATTTATTCGATTTTTCCAACTCACTATTACTCGGACTGCCAATATAAGAACACACCCAGCCCATCATCGAAGGCTGAATTGAACATAAACAAAGTTTGCCATGATTTGTACCTCAGCAGTAGATTATAGTCAAGTGTCGTCTGCCTATTCAGGCAGACGACAATTGACTGTAAACAACTGCTGGGCTTATTTGGCTTTTCGTTCTCGCTATTGTTCGAACCATCAGCGTAAGAACACCATCTGTCCAACATCGAAAACATGTCGGTTCGACTTCGGGCTTTTGGGTGCTAGGGACGTTTCTTCTCAATTTACAATTTCTGTCCAATGTGATGTCTGTAAAATGTGCTCTGTTGTAAAATGAAGACAATTATTGACAATGGTGGGAACAGTGAACAAATTAAAACACAAGGACATCATTGATTTGATTTTGTTGCGTCAAAACGTGATCGGTGGTTGAAGTTTTTTACAATGGTCCATGGACATAACATGTTTTGATGCGAGTGAAAAAGTAATGTTTTATAAAACCGTTTCATGTCTATGACAAAAGTGGTGAGCTGGATTTTTATGACAAAACCTGTCGATTGTTATTACAAAGCGCGTGACTTCGGCTTATGACAACACCTAACGACTTTTTTCACAAAAGTGGTGAGGTTTGACAATATCTTTTTGTATTTATCGATATTTTAGGGTCACCACCTGTCGGGCAGTGCTACGGGTGGAGAAAGTCGTAGTACCTGGGAACGCCGAGCAACTGTCAGTCCACCTCATCGTACTAACTCCACAGGGTTAGCATTGGTTGAGGACAAGTACACCATTGACGTGCATTAGACCTTAGTAAACAGTGCTACTGTGCTCCCTCGGAGGTAATCGGGATTGAGTGCCTTACCCAATGGCGGATACAGAGGGGGGCGGGGGGGCGGTCGCCCCCCCCCCCCCCTTTAGCTCGTGTTTGTCTCGTATGTAGGGCGTAGCCAGGATTTTCATTTGGGGACAATACATGAATTGAAGTAAAAACATACAACGACATTTATTTCCTCCATCACCATTCGCTATGGAAAACAAATATACCGTTGAAATTATGCAAAATATATCTACTGGTCGCCTCCATTTATAGCGTCACCGACACAGCATGATTTTGTGGTGTTACATGCCCCTAGCCTCAGGTACCCCATGGCTATGCCAGTTATGGGTCAGGATCTTAATTGACATAGTCATGGTGTACCTAAGCCTAGAGGGCTGACTGCTGAAAACTTTCAAACGCTGGCAGATCGCAATGTTCTCCTGAGGTTAAGTCGGTTATGACTGTAAACAGTGTTATGGTAAACGGATCTGAAGAGCATATTTCAAATTTTCTAATTCTGTCTTGAACGTATGACAGAATTTGAAATTCTGAAACATGCTGTTTAAAAAGTGTTAATTAGCCGTTCAAAAATTCAAGAGGATTTCCATTCCAGAAACCACAAGAATGCCCCATTTGGTCGCTCATTTCCAAAAAATTTCTGGGGGGAGAACCCCCCAGACCCCCCTACAAAAGCTCGTGCCTTCGGCACTCGCGGCAGATGCCTTCGGCATCTGCACGATCCGCCCCCCCCCCCTTTAAGAATTCCTGTATCCGCCACTGGCCTTACCCAGTGCAGTTACCCATGGTGGGGGGTCGAACCATGGACTTTTCGCTTTGAAGCCCATGCCGTAATCACGAAGTAACTAGGCTCCCGTGACAAGACCTGGAAATTGTATTACAAATATTGCCTCTATGATAAAATTCTCAGTTTTTACAAAAGTGGGATACTAGTAACGTGATTTGTGACTGGTCCAAAAATAGAGGAATTCTGATAATGTGACTGGATTACGCAACTGTGTATGTCCCTCTTCCTGACATGAAAAATAGACGACACTTGCAAACAAAATTATTGAATAACTAATTTTAGCGTCAAAAACGTAGCTTATGACCCTAATTGAAACGAGCTCGTTGAGCTTATTCCTATGAGGGTCATAAGGTATTTTTTAGGCAAAACATGAAAATTAATGAAAATGGAATGGAAATATTTGTGGATATCGCTGGTCGGTTTTAGCCATTACTTTGGGTAAAGGTATAACAGTTCAGATCGCCTAAAATGTTTGAAACGTAGCAATGACGAACTTAAGATTGAGTGAACCACCGCCCGCCTCCACTAAAATGCTTTTCATTTTCTAAGTGCATATATGTGTGTAGAATCAGGTATATTGGTATTTTTCAGCCAAATGCGTACAATTTTAATCTTGCCATTTATATATTTTATACATTTGGTTTCGAATATGCAGCGAGAATCGTAAGCACACGCCCTTTGGAATATAAACTAACAAGGGGCTAGTCATAAATTAAAAAAAAAAATTCAAAGTGGTCAAGGATAATATCAAAAGAGCAAATTGTCAGAAATTATAATTTTTCATGCGGAATCGAAAAGTCATTGATTTGGCTTTCGATAATCGTTTTCTGAAAACACACCCTTTAAATGATAAGTATACAATAAAACACCAAGCCAAACATAAGCACTTAGCGAAGAGTGCCAGATGAGAACTTGAGTTCATAACTGTCCTTCCTAATTCATTATCTGATACAAGTAGGAGATGACATATTTACAGTTGAGCCTTTCAACAAGTTATCCTACACACAAGGTCTTGACGACAATTTATCATTCTTGTTCCACGGTTAAGAAACACTCTTGGAAATGAGAATAATGAGCCCGTTCCACTGAGGATGCATAAGTTCCATTCCTGATGCAAAACATGGGCGAAGAAGGATATCTACCATTGGTAGGTCCGAAGGACTGAGGCAGTTCGAGACAGCCTCAGTCCTTCGACCATACCGCCTAGCGCCGAGATGGAGGGATAGTGTGGAAGGGGAACTTAATGGGCATGTCATGGTCACTTTCTAATGGTGGGCAATATTTCCAGTGAAGCGATATTATAAGATTCCAAACACTAATTACAGGAATAATCATCGACAAATTAATTAATGAAGCACCGGGTACAGCCCGGTGCTTCATTAATTAAAATTTTGATGATGATGATTTTTGTTACCTCGTAAACGCATGCGTGGACATCACTGCCCACAACGACTGAACTGTAATGCTACCTTCAGTAAAATGATTTACCCTTTCACCCCGGTAATTTTTCACAGATGTATAACAGTCATCATGCGATAGAATAAAAAACAAAGGGATAGACAGATTGGAAATATTTCAATCCTAAAGTCCGACAGGGCAAAATATGGCTGCGAGAATAATTTATTACTGATCACCTCACCAGACAAACTTAAGAGTCAAAATACGATTCGACAAGATAGATTGGAAAGTAGAAATTCAGAAACACAGATAGACAAAAGCTGAACAACACCCACCCTAATAAAGCTACAATTGAAAAAGGGTGTTTTTCCTTTCTACAACATCATTTCATCGTCTCTTGAGGAGGGGCGTTGCCAAGACGACCGTTTGGGGGAGGAGGTGTAAACCTCATTTGTCCCCACTCTGATGGCTCAGGTTCAGAGTGATAAATATGCCAACTACATCATCAAAGCGTGCCTCCGTCGAAAGCACGTCTTCTAGATTTCTTTGGATTATTAGCCATTGGGGATTATAGTTCAAAAACTCAGGAGTTCTTGTAAATTTATTTGTGGTTAAACAAATACACATATAGCTGTGACACATCTGCTTTTTTAATCAACACGTACCGTACTCCAAATTCTAGATGATGGGCACCCACCTACCAGAATTGGGTACCACAGCTGTGCATTTCTGTGACCGACTGTATGTGGCGTAAGACCAGGGTCGGAATGGGCCAAAACAGTCGCCAAGAAACGTACCAAGGGGGTCCGGATTCGGACAAACTTTCGATATTTCGAACTGAAAGAACGCTGCTTCCTTGCATCTGAGCGATCAATGACAGTCCACATAGAGGGTATTTCGGTGGCATTTTTGTATCATCTCTGTCGCACATTTGGCAAAAATGGTTGCTCCAAAGAAGGCAGCGGACTCATCGCACCGATCATCGTTCAGTCCAATGAAAGAAAACTTAGATTTTTCGAATCGAAAGAACGCTGCTTCCTTGCATATTGCCAATAAATGGCAGACTAGACTGCTGGTATATCGAAATGCTCTCAATGTGCCAATGGCAGTCCATATTGAAGGCATTTTGATAAACCGACAATCTATGTAATCAGATACACTTTGAATTTTGGTCGTTTTCACGAAATTTCATGAACCAACAGGTGTTGTGCTGCCTCAGTTTTGAGGGGGCCCGTGGGCTCCCAATTGGCGGACACACCGGGAGATTTTCTGGTGGATCATACGGTCAGTCCACCTCTGCATAAGACCAAGTATCAAATCTACTCTAGCAAGAACGTACACGATTACCAGTAAAGGCGAATCACCGAATCGGTTAAGACTCCAATCCAATTGTCCTGACTGTAAAAAGTGTTGTGGAAGGTGTTGTTACCCGCCAAAAAAACACCCAAAAACAAAAAAATAAACAAACATAAAAACAAAACAAAAACAAACACATTCAATATACACACACAGGCCGTCCCGTACCAGTCTTCGTCTGAGGCCAACCACAGCACTTTCGTCGTACTGTAGCCAGCGCCTTTCATACTTCCATGCAGCTTCCATGAGGAAAGTGAACATCATCTTAAAAAGCTGGATTCCAGCCATCGCTTTTTGACGGTATTAGGTATTGGATTCCTGAATGCCAGGCGGGGTTGCCGACGGTTCGATTGGCGACCGGGGACCAGATAACAACATCTCAGAAAGCATGATTGTGTCCGTCATTACACACACACAGTTCCCGGCCAGTTTTCGTCTGAGGCCAACCTCAGCACTTTCGTCGTACTGTAGCCAGCGCGTTTCACACTTTCATGTAGCTTCCGTAAGGAAAGTGAACAAAGTATTCATGAGAACATCATCAAAAAACTTGGAATCCAGCCATCGTTTTTTGACGGTGTGCAATGGTCCAGTGGTTTAGGCGCTGGACTCCTGAGTACCAGGTGGGGTTGCCGACGGTCCGATTCCCGGCCGGGGTTCAGAAATCAACATTACAAATTCTTCGAAAAACATATTTGTGTTCTTCAATACACACACACAGGCCGTCCCGTGACAGTCTTCGTCTGAGGTCAACCACAGCACTTTCGTCGTACTGTAGCCAGAACGTTTCACACTTTTATGTATGTGCCATAAGGAAACTGAAACAAGTATTGGTGAGAACATCATCTAAAAACCTGCATTCCAGCCATCGTTCTTTGACGGTGTGCAGTTGTTCAGTGATTTAGGTGTCAGACTCCCGAATGCCAGGCGGGGTTACCAACGGTGCAATTCTCGGCCGGGGATCAGAAATCAACTTTACAAATTCTTCGAAAGCATGATCGTGTCCTTCAATATGCACACAAAGGCCAGTTCCAGTCTTGGTCTGGGGCCAACCACAGCACCATCGTCGTACAGTGGCCAGCGCGTTTCACACTTTCGTGTAGCTGCCGTAAAGAAAGTGAACCAAGTATTCATGAGAACATCATCTAAAAACCTAGATTCCATCCCTCGTTTTTTGACGGTATGCAGTGGTCCAGTGGTTTAGGTGTTGGGCTCCTGAATGTCAGGCGGTTCGCTTCCTGGGATCAGAAATCAACATTACAAATTCTTCGAAAACATGATTGTGGCCTTCAATAAACACACACTTCGTGACGTCCCTATTGTCCCTGTCGCGTTGCGGCCGATTACAACCGAGAAACGTCACTGAGAGTTACCACTTGTGTAAGTGGAAGAGTTAATGTGTCAAACAGATATTTTAGAACGACAGTACAGTCGTCGTGGTCTGGTTGTAATTCACGCGTGGGCAGTGATGTCCACGTATGCGTTTACCAGGTAATAAAAACCATCAGCAGCAAAAGAAGGGAACGAAATATCGCACTTCGAACAGCGAAGATTGTTTGCTGTCACCGTGGATACATACTGGTGCCAGTTACTGTTGATGATTCTGCGCGGTGCTGTTAATTCATTGTATCTTCTAAAAATGGAACGCTCGGTCCGTTCTTTGATTCTCGTGAAAATGTGTTAATCCCTTGATTTGCGTGGATATTCGACATAATAAACATGTTACATGGCGTGTAGCTGGCTGATATATTTCCATACAAGGTTCTGAGAGTTCATATCAGGTTCGACTTCGTCTCACCTGCTATGAACTCCCATCCCCATGAATGGAAATGTATCAGCCAACTACACGCCACGTAACTTATAATACATCGCTTTTGCGGCGTTAGATGAAAAATGATGTTCCTTAAACTTCGAAAGTAATTGTACAGTTCTGACCTGTAGCGTAAATCATACTTTGGAGATTAAATTGACGGGAATTGAGTCTGAAACAGGAGCGAGCCTCAGAATTCTGATTCTGTGCACGCTTCCATTCGATATAGTATGGGGACACGGAAATGACTTAAATCACTAGAGGCATTAATTTGTATTTAGACGATAAAAATGTGATTTATAATCACCAAAATCGATTGGAAAATTCTTAAGTATTTCATTTGCTACTGTCGTCTTGGATAAATCTATTTTGTGTGTCTGAGTTGGTTTTATCAATGCTTATTTCTTGATGTGACCAATATATTGCCCCTCACTATTTAAGTTTTAGCGTGGCATACTTAATACTTTTCATCGTCACGATATAGCCTTAGTTGCCGATGTCGCGTGAAACACCAATAATATTTATTTATTTATTTATTTATTTATTTATTTTATTTATTTATTTATTTATTGGTGTTTACGGTCACATATTTATGAACAATGGCTAACCATGACGGTGACAGTTTTACGAGTGGAGAAAGCCGGAGTACCCGGAGAGAACCACCAAGCAACGGCGAGCAACTGTCAGATCCCCAACATACTAACTCCACACATGCAAGGTTAGCATTGGTTGAAGACAAGTGCACCATCGACTTGCAGTACGCCTTAGTACACAACGCCAACGTGCACCCACACGGGCAATGGAAATGAAGTGACTTGCCTAAGGACACAACGCGGTTGCCGCAGGTGGGATTCGAACCGAGGACCTCTCGGCTTGCAGCCTGTACCTCTACCTACTAAGCCACCGCGCTCCCCTGAAACACCAATAAATAAATAACATGAAAGTGGATAAAAACTAACATGTGTCATTTAAATGTTTTGAATTTAGAGAGTAAAACACCTATTCACCTTTTCCCATTCTCCACGTCTTTACTCAGACATATTTTTTCTGTCCTTTATTTGATGAGCAAAAGTAGGTTACAATTTTGGGATAGCTGATAAGAAAAAGAAAATTGCCATTTTTTTATTCCCCCTTTAGGTACCAAAGGGAATGAAAACAAGTCATACAAGTCATTGCTATATTATATTTTACGAATAGGTGTAACAGGAAAACACATATAATACTGTATTATACCCAGTCTAAGACAAATGTTCCATCTGCATAAATTCCCCATTTACTTTCGTTGTTTACTTCCAAATTTTTCATTTCCAACTACCCTGCGACCCGAAAACGAATAGGACCGTGTAAAGTAGTTGCACTGTTCTGTTCTTATAATCACAGCTTCCGCAAGGTGGGGGTGGGAGGTTGGGGGGGGGGGCAGGAAGACGGTCGAAGTGGCCATGTTACCTCCCAAGGATATACCACATGCTAAAATTGTTCTTTGTGTACAATGTTGTTCAACTCTTTACCTTCCATGAAAAGCAGACGACACTTGCAAACAAATTCTTGAATAACTAATTTTTTTCATTTTGAAAAAATAATGAAAATTAATTGGCGATTTTTGTGAATAGCGCTGGCCGGTTTTGGCCGTTACGTTGGGTAAAGGTTTAAACCCAGGTACATTGTTAAATACAGATTGATTGATTGATTGAATGATTGATTGATATTTATGTCACAAATAGGTGTCTACTGAATGGATACCACACCTTGGATTACTTTTTGTTATAACATTACTAAATACTTGACCATATTCATAACGTTCGTGTGAAAAAAATGGTCGCTCATTTTTGTTTGGGCATTCAAATATACGTTTTGATTCACAAATACGAGGATGGGGGAGGGGGCTTGTTTGGGCATTCAAACATACGTTTTGTTTCATAAATACGAGGGTGGAAGCTTGCAGCAAATAAACGACAAAAATGACAAAAAAAACTACCGGTAACGTGCACAAAACCACACCAAAAGTAAATTGTATTTTTATAAGATCCAAACATTTATCAGTTTATCAAAGCACCCCATTTTCTTCTGATCTTTCAGCAATGATGTGAGTATTCAGTAAAATGCTTACAACTTTTCTTTATAACAATATATGTTCTTCACGACTGCAAAGTTTCGAAGATTGCATCATTTACGACTCCCACTTTTCAAGGCTGGTAACTCCCTTTCAAATATTTAGTATGGCTATACCTATTGATTCAATCCAGTACAATACAGCCGCCGTGGACTGGTCGCTTTTCACGGGAGGTGGGGGTGTGGCAAGGCAATATTTTGACGGACGGAATAATATTTGATTCCAAACACTAATTATTGGAATAATCATCAAGAATTTAATTAATAAAGCACCGGGTACAACCCGTTGCTTCATTCATTAAAATTTTGCTCATGATGATTTTTATTTCCTGGTAAACGCATGCGTGGACATCTCTGCTCACGCATGGATTACAACCAATCCACAGCGACTCTACTGCACATGGGTAATGAATTTTCAGATATACCTCTTACAATACTGTGATTACGAAACCGGTCTCTTTCGCAATCTGTTTCGAAATCAGATCGCGATAAACTTGCACCATTGGCGACAAACTTAGACCAGTGAGTGGAGAGTTTGCAAATAAAATACAATGAAATCAAGACCGTATCAAGGAGACAATCGTAAATAATATCTCGGATTCATTCTTCGTGCATTTGTTTTCGATAGGCTAGACTTTACAGTATTGCGGTGAGGAATGCGGTCAGAGAATGTTTACCGGATCGCGACTTGGTCTCTGTCCGCTTTGTGGTCACTGTATATTCGGGTGTCACATCCGTCGCTCTGATGAGATATCCATCAGCTGCACAACAGGATGTAACAAGAGGTATTGACATTACAATCATCCCTGACTTATCTCGTCAGGAAACTCGACTTCTGAGAAGGTTATTTTCCTAGAAATTATTGGACGAACGAGGAAGGTCCAATTAAGGATCAAGTTATTAATGAGAAAACAACTATATCAGTAGAAAATAAGCCAAATTTCCATGTGTTACTGTTAATAAACGAAAACAGCTGTCTTTTGTTTTCGTTTATTAAAAGTAACAAAGGGAAAGTTGGATTTTTATGGCAAGCAAACTAGAAACAACTACTGTACAGATAATCCGCCATTATTTATTTATTTATTTATTTATTTATTTATTTATTTATTTATTTGGGTTTAACGGCCCTTTTGACAGCTAGGGTCACATCGCGTCGGACACTTTTATGGGTAGAGAAAGCCGGAGTATCCAGAGAGAACCATCGAGCAACGGCAAGAAACTGCTAGAATCCCTAACGCACTAACTCCACACAAGCAGGATTAACATTGGTTGAAGACAAGGGCACTATCGGCGCCCAGTACGCCTTAGTACCGAGCGCCACCGTGTCCCTATGTGGGCAAGAGGATGAAATGCCTTGCCCAAGGACAGAACGCAGTTACACCCCTGGCGGGGATCGAACACTGGAACCTTTCGGCTTGAAGTCCAATTTCGTAACCACCGAGCCACCGCGCTCCCTAATCCACCATTAACCCTTTACCCAACGTAACGGCCAAAACCGGCCAGCGCTATTCTCAAATATCGCCAATTAATTTTCAAAATATTTTCATTTTTTGTCTCGAAAACATAGGTTATGACCCCTCGTTGGAACGAGCTCGTCGAGCTCGTTCCAACGAGGGGTCATAACCTATGTTTTTGAGACAAAAAATGAAAAAAATTAGTTATTCAAGAATTTTTTTTGCAAGTGTCGTCTGCTTTTCATGTCTGGTAAAGGGTTAAGAAGCCTATCAGTATCACACCTATCAACACTAAGTAAGTGTCCACTTTGACTTTTTGTTTAGCGAATTGTTTTTACAATAATTTCTAAGTTTTTATTCTTCCAAGGAAAAACAGATTAGCAAATCTCACTTCCTAGACTTTTATATTAATAGAAAGGATAGTGTCTGTCACGATGCGCACAATGTTGATATAATGAACAAAAAAAGTTACAGAATATCAAAACATTGTGAAAACGCCGTTTTTCAGTTTTTTAACCCTTTACCCAACGAATCGGCCACATCAGCCAGCGTAATATGCAAATTCAGCAGCTGAAAAAATATTATTTTTCAACAAATTTCAACAAAACCATATCATGTGACCCCTTTGGAACGATCTCGTCTAGCTCGTTCCAATGAGGGGGTCACATGACATGGTTTGGCGGAAATATTTTGAAAAATTAAAAAAAAATATTTAAAATAATAAATTTTGATATCGGTTTGCGTTGGGTAAAGGGTTAAATGAGTTTCAACGGAGAATAGTAGTCAAACGCTCAAACGGATTGGGAAAAATTGCAAAAAGCCAGATTCTGTATTTTTATAATAATATATAGGAAAATGTCCGAAGTTTGTGAAATGATGCACACACCGATGATATAACTTCGCTAATATTTCGAAATTTTAATTTTTGTATGAAGTTCCCATACCCTTAGTGTTAAAATTAATGGCAGCTTTCGGAAATTAAGGGGAGCTAACTTTCGTGTAAATCTCTTCCAATGACGAAAATTGTCAGCCATGGAAAGTAACCGAACAACACGCGACACCATCGAACATTAGTTATTGCTGCCGATATGATTTAAACCCATAATATATATATAGAGGATATGTAATGTGTGTTTTTCTCATATAATATTTATGAAACGAGTCTAAGATTTTTCCGTTTTGGCGCGCCTCTAGCGAGCCCAAACGGAAAATTCGGACGAGCTTCATAAATATTATATGAGAAAAATACTCATTTCAAATTCCATTTACCATATGACACACACACGATAGCCACTTAGTATGACTTTTTAACCCATCACCCAACTTGAGTTGCAGACGGCACTTGGAAAAAACATCCTCGTATAACTAAATTTTTTCATTTTTTGCTTCCAAAACAAAGGTTATGACCCCTCATTGGAACGAACGCGACACGCTAGTTCCAATGAGAGGTCATAACCTATGTTTTGGAAGCAAAAAGAGAAAATATAAAAAAAATGAATGGCGTTTTTCTTGTAGGTAAAAGATTAATACAATATAACCCACCCTACATAGGACAGATAACGTAAATTCTCCCTACTGAAATTATGCAAATGTGACCCAGTTGTATTTTGTTTGGCCAATCAAATTGTCCAGTTTTGAAATTGACATGAAAGCTCCCAACTCTAATTATGCAAATTATGAAAATGTGGGCCAGTTGTATCTTGTTCAGCCAATCAAATTGTCTAGTTTTGAAATTGACCAATGAAATTGACGGAAGGCTTTATTTATCACTGATTAATATGAAAATAAAATATCAAATGTTTTAAAGTGAACAAAACGGATATGATAACATTCGTTATTACAACACTGTTAAAACTGAAAGAATGCGACTATGTTGAGAAACTGAAGAGACATGAAAAAGTTCAATGTGAACGAGATGTACGTGGATGAAAACCATCACGTAAAACAATCAAGAAGTGGAGTTCACAACTTGACAATAATTATTTTATGTTAGAAAGAATAAGACTATTCCACACAGTTTTAGTTTGTGAGTAGGCTTTAATATATTCCCAGTTTTCTATAGCAACGGGAACGGGAATGAAATTACACTCAGAACCGGGAAATATCTCGGATAATATCTAGTACATTTTCGAGAGTAACAAGACGCATTTATTTTCGTGAAAATGAACATCTTTTATTGACAATCTGCCATCACCGTACGAAACGTTTTTTTCCTAAGAGAAGTGAGAAACCCCAAACCCGCTTCCAACTCGGTTTTATTTTCAGAATCGTTAGTTTTATCACCAGTATCTCTATGGCTCCAGCTCCCTCTTTTCTGCCGTCACCCGTCTCCTCTGCTTTAAGCAGTAAAGAAGGAGTTGATGTTGAAGGAGTAACTAGTGCGTGATAGTCGTGATTCTGAAAATGAAGACGAGTTTAAAGATGAAGCGAGTGAAGATCTTGCTGTTGAAGAGAGGAGTCTTCCGAAACCGATTGAGAGATACAGTGATTTGGTGAAAAGGATTCTTCAGGAGGCAGGATTGTAAAAAGTTCAGACGTGGAAGGGCTGAAAGAATCTTAACAAACTTACGATGGATCAGTTTTTCCATTTTGAAAGTTGAACTGAAACAGTGCCATGTGTGATTCCCGGTTCCGTGCTATAGATTTCCCCGGGTATCGTGACATGCTTTCGGAAACGGGAACCCGGGAATTCCCGTTCCCGGGATTAAACCCTATTTGTTAGGTAGTACAAGCCACGTAAGCATAATTTCGCCCAATGGAACTCGCGGTTAAAACTAAAGATTCACAAACCAAAATATTTCAGGAGCGTCTAATGCTTTGTGCAGAATTTGACTGACTGTGTGGATATTTCACGCCAAGAATGTTTTAGTGATAATACCATATGTGACGCAGTTGTGTTAGTATCTAGGGCCCAGCGAAGCTTTGAGATCTGATTCGGATTCAAATCTTTCCCGAGATTCGATTCGATTCGAATCCGTTATCACGGATTCGAGTTCTCGATTCCACCCAATTAGTTTGAACATTCTCACCAAGAGGAAACTGTAGTGTCACTGTTCCGGAGTATTTCACCCATGAAGTCGTCAACTCATCATTGCAACAACGACAGGGTATATGAAATTAGAAAGACACTGGATTTTTTTTTCTCTCATTTGTGAGTTACCGGCCGATCACGTGGAAATAGCCTGTCAAGTGACGAGACGTAACCGTCAATACAATATCCTCTAAAATGAGTTGATTAAAAAATAACCCAAATCAATTGAGTTGAGTGAATATGAACCCAATGGGGTCCATATTCAATCAACTCATTTGATTCCGGTTGTTTTTCAACCTAACAGTTTTTAGAGCGTAGAGTTACTCCCATTAACAAGCGAAGGAGGGGATGTTTACTGAAACTATTCAGTTATGCTGATGTTGGATGAAATCGTGACGAGCCATGTTGAATACCTCTTAGTCGGCTTTGCCTTTGAACCTGACATTATCAACTATATGTCATAGTGCTATCTTTCCCCTTAAACATCGCAATTAAGAATTTTATACATCTGTTTCGTTTTAGAATCCCCCCCTTTCCCAATGATAGAGCAAAATGCCGAAATACTTTGATGGCTCCGATGTCCTTTAGTTTCTTCGCTGAACGATGTAATTTGGATACACAAGACAGATAATTTCCCATAGAGCTTATTGACAGGTTATTTGCCACAATAACGAATTCGATTCGGATTCGAATATTTTGCTATATTCGATTCGGTATTCGATTCGAATACAAAATGAGGATTCGCAGGACCCTATTAGTATCCAAATGTGGTACTTGGGGAGTGAATAAATTCCATATTGTACGCTCTCGTCCAATATTGAATTTACTGACAACGTATATAATATCTCGCCCAATATGGAATTTGCTGACTCCAAAACCGTCCTGTTTGTCTGGACGACTGATATGTCAAATGGTGGATCAAGCTCAGCATCCCCGAAAAGTTGTACGGGGTTATAAAAAGTAGCAACTATAAAGGAGCAAATACTATACTGATAAAGAACAGAGAGAGTCCCTTTCTTCGTTAGACCTTCGGCAACTATATATGTAACAGGAACATTCACGATATTGATCTGAAACTGTCCAATTTCAGAATCGAGGCTTACAAGGAATTAACCCTTTACCCAACAAATCGCCCGCATCCGCCCGCGAAATATGCAAATTCAGCAGTTGAAAAAATATTATTTTTCAAAAAATTTCAACAAAACCATATCATGTGACCCCTCGTTGGAACGAGCTCGTTCCAACGAGGGGTCACATGATATGGTTTTGTTGAAATTTTTTGAAAAAATTTAAAAAATGATATTTAAAATAATAAATTTTGATATCGTCTGCGTTGGGTAAAGGGTTAAGTCGCATTCTCAGGTGTGATGCAGGATAGCAAACTTAACCTCTGTAGTCACTTAATTCTTACGGCCAACAAAGTCATCAATAACCTGCTGATATATTACGCAGAAGAAAGACCCACATAAATCAAACATCTTAACTACAGCGGATCCCAAAGCACGTCTTATGCGTTGCGATATATTAGCCCCATTTGATAAACTATCCACGGCCTCCACAAATCGGCAAATCTTGAAACTATCGCAACGCGTTCAAATCTCATTGTGATAACAACTTTAAATAGGCAACAAGACAGTCATCTCATCGAGGAACTGATTTCCCATTGAATGCCCAGCAAAAACATGCATCTAAAAATTAAAAAAAAAACAATATTCAACAGACCGCAATTAAGCACTGACATTCTTGTGCGTACAGCACGGGACAGAACTAAAAAGGGAGCATAGTGACCCAGAACATGGCTGCGCCGATCGGCCTACGGTCGCTACATCCACCAACGAATCGACCAGAAGCCTTTGGGTGATATATTCCCCCTACCTACAGTGCGATACAAACACCAAGCCCCATTACCACGCACTTACAACTCTTAAAATCTGAGCACAAAATCTGGCAACTGACGACGAACAGACTAATCGCGCTAACTAACACACGCAGTAAGTGTCCAGTACCAAAAATATCATCACATTCAGTCAAGCAAACCGGAAAGCGGATTAGCTAGGGTGCGGTGTCATTTGTTTTGTTTGAGTTCGGCAGTGTGCGATTATAGAAGAGATATGGAGATTTAGCGCACGCACACACTTCTCCCCCCCCCCCCGGGACCACGCCACTCCATTTGTGTGATGAATAGGATGAATTATTCAAGAAGCGTGTAGGACCTGCTGCTCCCCACCACATGATTCAGACACCCATCCAACAAAAGACCCAGATCGCAACCATCATACAAACTCAAACTGTCTGTATTTCTTTGCTTTTTAGCTACAGTTAAAAGTAGAAGTCCTGTCATGAAATGCGCACACATAGGACGTCGATCTGCACGTTAATCTACGCGTTATGACCATAGTAAGGCTATCAAATTCTGCACATGTGGCCTGTGCACAAGCAATGTTTCAGCCAATGGACCCCCGGGTAACCCGGAGGTCCATTGGCAGAAACATTGCCTTGTTTGCTATGAGTAACCAGGAGAACCTGCCGTGCTTTGGATGCCATTCGATATGACAATTGCGCGCAATTCCTACGCGCAATTAAGCCTAGATAAGCGCACCGTTCGCGACAGGACTTCCAGTTTTAACTGTAGGTTGTAGGATTCTAGCTATCGCAAATTCCCCAAAGAATACCCGATTGGCCCCTCTACAGCACCCAATCTTACTTGATAGGCTAGGGATGGTCACGGAAAAAAATATCGATGGCCCCTACTGATATTGCCCAACACCTGTTGGTGCTTGAAATTTCGTGAAAATGCCTGGCAGGCGAAATGAAACTGATTGCATAGAATGTCAGTATATTGAAATGTTCTCTTTGCGGACTGTCATTCGCCAAATCCAAATTTTCTCCGGGCCTGGGGTCCGCCTTGGTTCAATTCCCGATAACTTTTCTTGGCCCAGTCCGCTCCTGAAGAAAAGCCTCTAAAACTACATTGAAGCAATGGACTGTTTTACTGTGCGATTTGGCCGGACATACCTCTCCAGGACAAAATATTTTTTCAGTATTTTTTACAACACCGTTTGAATCCTCCGAAAAGAATATTAACTATTTACTTTACGCAGCATCGCTATTCTAAAAGGTCTCCATTTGAACATAATAAGATTTTCATTTTTGTCAAAAAACGCAGCTTACAGTACAGCCGCCGTGGACTGGTCACTTTCCATGGATGGGCATTAGTTCCACGGACGCAATTTTATTAGACTTCAAACACTAATTATAGGAATAATCATCAACAATTTAATTAATGACGCACCGGGTACAACCCGGATCTTCATAAAATACAATTTTTCTGATCATGATTTTTATTACCTGGTAAACGCATGAGTGGACACCACTGCCCACGCGTGGATTACACCAGTCCGCGGAGACTGTACTGTATGATACATCAATAGATTGAGACCGCTGAGCTCGTTCCATAGAGAAGTCATAAGCTATGCTTGTGAGATAAGAAATGAAAACTGGAAGTTTTTCAAGACTTTTTTCCAAGTATTCCTATTTAAAAGGATTAGGTGTTCTGCAGTAAAACTTCGCTAATACACTTCCATTGAAGGGTAAACACCGCATTTCAACGACAGGAAGCTATCGAACCGGGAAGACAAAGGTTAGGTAAAAAATGGAAAAGAAAGCACCACATCCATTCATATATATCTCAGCTAGTAAAAGCAAGAAAACGCTTCTGAAAATACAGGAACTCAAATATTTCTTAGGCGAGATAAGCAGGCAGTGTTAAACACCGCAATAGATTGAAACCACCGAGGTCGAAGACACTGCTAGAGCATTAAGTGCTCTAAATGTCTATCACTCCGCCAGTATCTATTTTAACGACACTTTCTACAGCCAGAGTCACCTCGTGTAGGACAGTGTTTCGGGTGGAGGAAGTGGGGGCACCCGGAGAAAATCACCGAGCAATGGCGAGCAACTGCCAGACTCCCCAACGTACTAACTCCACACAAGCGGGGTTAGCATTGGTTGAAACAGGTGCACCGTCGATGTGCAGTACACATAAGTAAATAGCGCCACCTTGCCCCATGTAAGCAATCGGGATGAAGTGCATTACCCAGGGACACCACGCAGTTACCCCTGGCTGGGATCGAGCCGTGAACCTTTCGGTTGCTCCGCCAGTATCAACACTTTACCTAATACGACCTGAAGTGGACACTAGAAATATTTGTCAAAAATAATTTTCAAAAACTCTATTTTTCCTTCAAAAACATAGCTTTTTGTCCCTCAGTGGAAAGATTTGGACAAGTTCGTTTCAGTTATTTGCCATAAGCTTTTCTGTTTTGAAAGCAAAAACTGACAGGATAACATTGAATGAAGATCTCTGTGTTTAACATTGATCGATTGCGCCGGTACTCTATGTGAAGAGTCAAGCAACCTCTCGAACGTACGTCTAATTTTATGTTAGAAAAAACACATGTACTGAAGACGCATTTTCTAAAGGCCTTTTCTGACATATTATTTAGATGGTAGCACGCGTAGAGTAATAAAATATACACTGTAGTGTTTCTGTCTATTTTTCAGAATGCAAGTAAATGTATATTTAATTTAATCTGGTGTGCTTTTTCAATCCATGCACGGAGATATCTAAATTTAAAAATTTAAACATAACTCAATCCGTTTAGAAATGTTGTCCGTTCCTGTATTGCACCGTGATATCTTCTTCGACACCAATGTCTGTAAGGAATTCGACGCTGTTGTGGTCTGGAATCATCGCCCATGTTTAGATTTAATCGGAGATATTCCATTCGATTGACTCTAACAAATGCCATAACATTCATTTTATTTGAATCAATGCAAGGACTGTTTCTGAATCACGACTTGATTTGATGGAATCTTTAATGACCTAACAATTCATATGAATGAAGACCCACACGCTTGTAGTTTCACGATTACGCCGTGGATTTTCACCAATTATATTTATATTTTGATGCTTTCGGGGTGAAATAATTACTTACTGAGTTTAGATGATTGTTGTACTTCAGTATAGAACATACTAATTATATGACATAAACTGGAAAGGTAGAAAAACTATTTACTTCTGGCAAGGTAGAACCATTTTCTTCTTTTACAGTTAAAACTAGAAGTCCTGTAATGAAATGCGCACAAATAGCACGTCGATCTGCGCGTTAAATTCTGTACATATAGCCTGTGCACAAGCAATGTTTCAGCCAATGGACCTCCTGGTAACCCGGAGGTCCATTGTCAGAAACATTGCCTGTGTTTGCTATGAGTAACCAGGAGAACCTGCCGTGCTCTGGGTGCCATTCTATACGGCAATTGCGCGCATTTCCTGCGCACAATTAAACCTAGATAAGCGCACAGTTCGTGACAGGACTTCTAGTTTTAACTGTAACGCCTTGTGTTCTTTTTTAACTTAAGATAAGGTGCCTATTCTACAGTAGCATAGCATATACTAATTCAACGATATTGACTGGAAAGGTGGAAACATTCTATTCAGTACAGTATGCCTAGACTACAACACCACAATACTTGACGACGGGACTATAGTAACATTATACCGTTTGCCGAATGACGACGCGACTATACCAATATTAATATAATACCGTTTGCCGAAGGACTAAATGTGAAAACCTTCCTGTAACGGTTATGCCCCTTTGTACAAACGGATGTTTAAACTTAATAAAGCACAAGGATAAAAGTTTATTGCAACACATTTCTTTTGCTTTTCTCAAACATAAAATTCCTAATTAAGCCTTTACCCAACGCACAGCATATCAAAATTTATTATTTTTATTCTTGTTTTTTATTGTTTTTCTAAAAGTATCATAAACCGTAAACCATATCATGTCACCTCTAATTGGAACGAGCTCAACGAAGGGCACTTTTCAGGGATTCTTTTTGCATACACTTTGACCGCTTCTACTTCTAAACATACTGTCTGAAATGTAGATCTCAAAATGTCTGTCGCCTATGTCATCAGAAAAAAACCATCCAGCATTAAAATTAATTAAGGACGTTTTTACGTTGAGAAGCTTTTATGTTTGCTTCAGTCAATAGTAAAGGGTTAACAGATTGTACTGTGATGACAAGGGTGGCATATTTCTCAGCTAGATCGCGATCTGGTTTTCACACCTTTAAGCCAAGTTTGTAGGTTTGTAAGTGAAACACTGCAAAATGATGACTGAGTCAAGGAAAACAAACGAAAATGGTATCTGAAATTTAATGTTCGTTCGTAGTAACGCCCCCTTGTCATGACCGGTTCTTCTATTTTAGCATACAGAATAAACATTGTAAAACGCCACAGTCCAACTTTATTGCCCATGCTTCAGAAAATAATCCAATATTTTCCAATGAACTACACAACGAATTATTCAAACAATAAATCGCCCGATCCTTGTCTAACATTTCTCTATCTACGGTGTATTTTACAGAGTTCACAAACAGATAGAAATTGTTTTAAATCAAGAATTTAATGACAGGAGAAACTCCATGTTCAACATTTTGTTAGCATAGGTAATGACCTGGATAATACTTCTAATGACAGGGAGGGACACTCTCTCTCTCTCCATCGTGAAACCGATTCTCTAAAACTCCGCTCAGGAAAAATCGAATCTGACAACACTAACCCTCTCAAGGTGTATATATCACATTTTGTGTAAGGTTTAATACTGGAAACGGGAATTTCACAGCTCTGCGCCTCCAGGTTCTGAAGATCAACCACGATACCCGGGAAATTCATAGACCATGGCATCAATGATTGCGTATTATACTTTATGAGATTACGGCGAATATCACTTTCTTTCGAGACCAGCATCGCCGTTCGAGCTATGGTTGAATCTCACAAACGGGAATTTTCCGGTTCTGAAAATGAGGGCTAACGTCCAGGAACTTCATAAACTAGGATCAGAAATTAAAGGGTGTGGAACGCAACTTTTAATTCTCGGTTCTGTCCTTTGAATTTCCCGGGTATCGGTACCCATATTCAGAAAAGACAACCGGATAATTCACGGTATCATGACAGATGATTTTTAAAAAAACGAGAACCAGAAAATTCACATTTCCGGGTTTAAACCCTAATTTTATGTGAAGCAAAATTTGTCAGTTGACAAGCAGACGACAATGGAAAATGAATCGGCAATGAGAGTCAGTACTAATGTCATCCTACTTTACTGTAGAGCTTTAGGATTAAATTATCAAGAACGTCCCCATAAATGCAAAATGCAATCGCCAATTTCACCGTAAACAGCATTGTGTGAGGTGATACCATCAAGTGCGCCATTGGTGAAAGTGATGTAGTCGTTGATTTATTTATTTATTTATTGGTGTTTAAGGTCACATACTTATTCTCAATGGCTAATCGTGACCGTGACAGTTTTACGGGTGGAGGAAGCCGGAATACCCGGAGAGAACCACCTGAAAGTTTTATATTTCACGAGCGCTTGCGCTCGTGAAAAGCTAGCGCTCGTGAAAAATAAAACTTCCATGTCCACACTCATGAGATCATTCCCAATATTCACTAAAATAGCGTAGATATCATCTATATATTATACGATACGTAACTTTCCGTGTCTCTGAGTGGCTAAGATGCATTATATTATTTCTGATGGTGTGGCTCAACGTGGATTCTAAAAATAATAAAGCTGTATTTCCCTGCACTGTACACTTTCTAAATTAAAAATAGCCGTAGAATATTTTTGGGCGTTCGACTGACAGAACACAACGGGCCGTTTTAAGATATTACAGAATTCTGCTTCGTTATTTATGTAGTTCCAGAATGAAAATGCATGCCTTGGGTAAGATCCCCGACAATAGGAAGTGTACATAGGATTGGGATCCTGAAAGGTAGCAAGATCCTTCCGCTATTTGGTCGATATTATGCAAACAGTGACTTTCCTTGCGGTTCATACAAGGAATATTAACCCCAGAAACGTAATATTCACCCAGGTGCACCGAGGCCTACGGCTTGTATCATCAAGGAAAGTCAGATATTGTTTATTATTATGACTGAAAAATTTCCTTGCTTTACTATATATTTTTCGAAGAAAAACAGCATATTCATATGCAACAAAATAAATTTAATTTCAACATATATTCTAGCGGAAAAAAGAAACGCTAGTTTTTTTCTGTGGTAAATATTTCAAATGTGTTATGGGTGATTATTTAATTATTTGGATTTTGATGTTATTTAATCATTACTGATTAAATTGTGACGAGTTTTGTTGTCTTAACACACACGGCGTTTGCATGGATAACGTTCAAATATGGGTACCTCTAACTCCCCTTATCATTGACCCCATCATGTTGTTTATGGTCCTTTATGGGATGTTATTCCACTCCCGAAGAAGGGCCTGCGTGAGCTGAGCGACGTTAACGCACGCGTCAGAATATCGCTCACCTCAACGTCGATAGCAACATTGTCGTCCATCTGTTCGGCAAAGCGTGAATAACACACCTCTCCAGTGGGCCAAGTGATACCGAGTTGGTGCATGTGCCCGCAGCCATTGCAGTCGACGTTGACGTCGCCTGGGTGCAAGTTGCGGACCACCGTAGGCGCGTCGTGGCCTTAAAATGAACTCCCACAACCTATTTCTGGCTGTTCTTGGACACATTCGGTGACCATGAGTGCCTACAACCTGACTCGGCGTCTCCGTCGCCGTCTGCAATCTTGACATAGCGACATACATTTTCTCCTGGGACAGTCAGCTAATCTTCCTGTGGCTCTAAGACGCCCAACTGAACGAGCCATTGTTGACTCATGGGCCCCGAATTGATGGCATATGAGACGTTGCGATTGGCCCAGCATAATTAGAGCAATAGCCTTACCCCTATCAACTTCGGACATTCGCGGCATTTTGCTTTTCAATCGAGTTGAAATGAAATGCTCGCCTATGTTACTATCTGTGAAAAGTCTGTATGTTCATTTTTAGCTCTTAACCCCACTACCGGTAAAGCTTCTACTGCGGTTAAAAAAAAAATTACACCTGAAGACGGAAGTTCATCCAACTTGACCTTTGGCATCAGATAATTTGCCAACTTCGATGCATTCACACTTTGCGATGTTTCATTCAAACATACGACATTTTGAGGTACTATCTACTACGTGTAAATGACTTATTAAGTTTAATATACCTACAAATAAATATTTAAAATAAAATTTAAGAATTGAAAATAATAATTTGACTGAAAAAGCAAGGTAAATTCAATCAACTCTGACGATGTGTCTTGCTGTCAATGAATCATTCACGTACAGCCGGTAGTACTGCCTTCCGGCGCCGATGTAAACAAAACAAACCCGCGTGTTTGCGATAGAAAGTGTCGTTTTTCCCCATTTTAAGTGACAAAGGCGATTATATATTAAGAGCATGGTGTAAATAAAACAAATAGGTACTAGGGCCAGTAATCAGTTTGTAAACCACTCGTAGAATAAGGGTTTTAACCACTCGGCAATCCGAGTGGTTAAAACCCTTATTCTAAGAGTGGTGGTTAAAACCCTTATCCTTCCCGTGGTTTAAATCTGATTATCGGACCTAGTACCTATTTATTTTATATTTTATATATAACTACTGAACGGCACGTCGTTGGTTACACCAAAATAGTGGCTCCAGAGGAAGAGTAGGTCACTTGCCCCCCCCCCCCCCTCCCGAGGACCACTAATTTGTCATAGTCAACTGTAAACTCTGCGATATTTTTAAAGGAGTCAAGGCCCCCAAAGTTGCTAAAAGTAATAGTCAGAATAACACACACCCGCAGTTTTGTGCAATGTTCATGGGACCTCTTAACTGAAATGGTCAACAACTTAATGAAATAAGCTATTTTCTTTAGGCAAAAAATGAAATATATAATAAAACTTGAATGGCGAAGTTTGTGAACAGCACTGAACGGTTATAACCATTACGTTGGATGAAAGGTCAATATATTAATTTTATTTCCAGGGCAATTTCGCTGCGCCAGTATACAGTACAGCCGCCGTGGTCGTTATCCACGTGTGTGCAGCGATGTCCACGCATGCGTTTACCAGGTAATAAAAGTCATCATCAGCAAAATTTTGTTTGACGAAGCACCGGGTTGTACCCGTTGCTTCTTTAATTAAATTTTTGATGATTATTCCTATAATTAGTGTCTGGAATTTAATGTTATTACGTCCGTGGACATATTGACCGCCCGTGGAAAGTGACCAGTCCACGACGGCCATTCAGTATTAACCCTTTACCCAACGTAACGGCCGAAACCGGCCAGCGCTATTCTCAAAAATCGCCAATTAATTTTCATGATTTTTTCATTTTTTTGTCTCCAAAACATAGGTTATGACCCCTCATTGGAACGAGCTCGTCGAGCTCGTTCCAATGAGGGGGTCACAACCTATGTTTTGGAGACAAAAAATGAAAAAAAATAGTTATTCAAGAATTTTTTTTGCAAGTGTCGTCTGCTTTTCATGTTAGGTAAAGGGTTAAGTCATGGCACACCGAGGGTGGAGTACATGTACGGGGAACAGGAATCAACGACCCTAGTTGGAGTTTCTCAAGTTTTTCACGAGCGCCGTGGTCCCCGTGTTCAAACATAATTGTGATCTGTATTTATACAATGATTATATGTGAATTAAGTAAATGAAGCTGATATTTTTAAACAAAAATGTCATCTACAGCGGTCTGTTTACTTCCTTGCTTGACACCGTTTTGTATTGAAACATTGTATTCACTCATAACCTCAACCAGATGCACAATGATAAACCAAATGCGTTCATACAGGTACAACTGAATTCCACGCATAGTGTATCTGGCACATTTTTCAATATCTATCTTGTATTGGGTACCTTAACTACACAGGAAACGTTGTATAATTTATCTTTCTTACAATGGCATAGCGGGGGTTCGAACCCACTCCGAGAGAGTTTCCTTCGGCACCAACCGTCTAGCGAAATTATACTGAACCACGCACCCCACTCAGCCACGACGACTGGTGTACGTGGTTCAGTATAGTTTCGCTAGGCGGTTGGTACCACAGGAAACTCTCTGTGCATGGGTTTGAACCTCCGCTATGTCATTGTAAATAAAGCCAGCGTCCTTTCTTGATTCTATGGCACACGAGAAATTTGTAAAAGAGACGTTCTCGGTGATTTCCATGAGGTGCGGTTTGTAGAATTAAGTGATGCAATTATATGATAAATTATATTTTAAAAATTATTTGTTAATTTCATCGTCAATGCTAAATGGAAAACTTGAAGTTGAAAGGTTAAATCCCAATACGGTAAAGGACTTCATATATAACACCTCGAACCACATGTGAAATAAAAAACAATATCCTCTTCTTTGTTGACAGGGTTTCGTTCAATAAATCCCGTGGCGTAACTCGACAAACAGTAGATAGGAAAGAATGAACTGGGATAAATAACAAATCCTCAAGATATCCATCGCAAAAAAGGAATGCATTTCGTTTTAAACCAGAGAAAGGCGTCATAGACATGTGACAGCATGTGTGCTCTTGCAGAAATATTTTACAAAAGCCCCATTTATTCCACAAACAAAGAGAGCTCCATGTTTTGAGCATTTATGAAAGAACATTTGCTATCTCGTTTATTTTCTGACAGAAATGACTCCGATCGAAAATGATTGGCATATTGCGATTTTCTTTTAGTATTGTCTGTTTTACTTGGATTTCAACAGACACATCACTTGTGACATTTAATTTTGTATGTAGACATTTATTCCAAAGCAGTGGGGTGTAGAGACGACACTGTTACTACATTTCCAGAACTTAACCCGTATAACATCGTATTGCCATTAGAGATGTCGAAAAACCGAACCGATACCGATGTCATTGTGATAACGAAAAACTGACCCGAACAAATTAATGAATACCGAAACCATCAGTATTGTCATATTTTCCTACATTTGCTATTTGTAAGACATTGTTGAGGCTTGATAGCAGCTGAAGTGTTTATTTGCACGAAAGAAGTGACAGATTTTCTTTTTAGCTTTTTTAACCCTTAAAAACCTGGGCAATTATTCTGAATTCCCACTTGACTGCAACCGGTACGTGTCCTGTTGCTTAGCAGCGATTTCTACTCAAATTCTGGCTGCCTGTTTGACTAGAATTCACTGCTCAGGCAATTTTTTTATTGTAAGAAGGACCTTCCGTCGCAAGGGCACATGCTCTGCGATAGCAAAAACCTGATCCTTTAAAGGTTAAGGCATGTTTGGAACAGGTCATAAACTTATTGTAGACATGAATTGTGTTGGCAGAAGAATGCCAATGTTGAGCTCATTTGTAGTGGCATTTGCGGCGCTCTAGTAGAATGATACAAGAACTGATTCTATATTTTCCTGGTGTGAATTCCCCTTTGGTACTTTTGGAGAATCTCAAGTCAAGTCAGATACCGAAGACCGCAGCGATACCGTGGTATATCCCCCTAAAAATACCGATACCGAACTTGAAATGCCAATACCGCCCATCTGTAGCTACTAAATCCGACGAAATAATTTCTTCTGCAGCTCCAATTATCGTTTTCCTCTGTTTGTATACATCAGCGATAAAGGTGTAAGGATATTTCCATATCAGTGTCTGAGTCAGAGGTGTCTCTGAAGAGGATTTATTTTATCCTTGATGTGTGTGATTGTGGAATGTGGATGAGATCGCACCCGAGGGGCAATATATCTGAGCCAGACACGAGGTTTGCCGATTGTCTGGTACACATATCTTGTCTGGAGGGTGAGATTTCCCATCTCCCACACAAAACTCGTCGTGGATATTTTTTCTCCCACTCAAATGTCAATGTGACATCAATCGGGATTAACGAATGGCCATTTACTATCTGATCGCCCTATCAGTGGGTTGATCGTTGCCAAAATCCGGTTATATATTCCGGAAGAGGAACAAATAAATTTTTAAATACTGTATCCACATTTCGTGGAGTTTGCTTGCAGGCTGACGTTGATTGAATGTGATGTGCCCTTGTTCACAATGATATACAGATATTCTTTCGTGTTCGATATTTCAATCAATAAAACTTTACTTCTCTTTGAAAACATTAACTACGCAGCGTAATCATGAACCCACAGCCGCGATGAATATTCTGTCATAAGTATTTAGTTTGCAAACACATCTGGCAAAGTATTGTGTAATTCGGTCAAACCAATTCTCGATTGGGAAACATTTCGTCCCTTGAGTTCCAATGTGTTGGAACTCAGGGGACGATTTGTTGCATTGCGTCAAAGTAAGTGAATGTTTATGTTACATTTAGATTCAATCTAATGAACTATTTCAGTGGGAAAACCGAATCGTAAACGCGAAAGCAGACCATTAAATCTAAAACAAAGGCGATGGGCAATTTAAGGACTAGACTGGTTCTGTGCCATAACAGCATTGAATTTCTTACAGACTTTGACTGGGGCTTGGGGGCTTGGTCGCCATGTAGTTGATCTGCATTGTCATCGGCCATGTGACGGTTCCCACATCGGGTTGTAAGTCTATTGAGTTCAATAGCTGTTGGATTAATATCCATAACTTATCGCAATATAATAACCATATTTCGAAGAATAAATGTCTGGGTTATATTCTTGCATGTATAGAACTCAGCAGACGTGTGAGATGATGTGTCACCCAACAAGTGAATTGTGACGATGTAGTCCTGCTGCCATAGCGGCATAAGTGGCACATAAGAAAAGACCTGTTCTCAACTCTGTTTACTATCTGTTTTCACGCTTGTTATATAAATTGTAATGTAAAACTCTGTTAGGTATACATATCGGTATAGTTCTTATGAAACCAGTATTTCCCGTTTCGTTGCTTAATAAAAAAAAAAAGTTCAAGTCGTATGCGTTTTCCTAACTGAAATAAACTATCTTTTTAGATCATTAGCCCAGAACCCGGGCAAGCATCGGTACGAGTGGTAGTTAAAAAAAATAACAAAACCTCTATTCGAGAACTGCGAATGACTAAAGTGAATAACCTTAGGTTGGATTACCGTCTAGTGTAACGATTTTGGGACGACATACACAGTATTGAATGTGATGGGAATCGGCTATTTGTTTCAGGAATGAACAGCTTAAACTCTTTAATTTAGCATCTTCACGTTGGGTTTCGAACCTGAAACATTTAAGTTTGTCGCCAACAACATGCGCACTGACCAGCAGATCAGTCAGCAAGTTTACCAAATTATCAAAACTGCGTATCATAAAAATACCAGAATTCTTATTCTCACAGAAAGTGTCAGTTTCGGTTTATTGCTTCACTTATGTTATCACGTAACGAACTTGGGACACAGACTCGAGGGAAACTGAGTGACCACCCGTCTCTCACGAAGAGCCCATTTAACCCAGCTATTCTTAATCCGGCATACCATACTTTAGCTGTGATAAAAACTCTGCACACTGTGGAAGCTTAAATCGATATTGCATTTTGAATTTAAGCTGGCTCTATTTCTTCTTTTTTATCTCTTTTTATCTCTCTTTTATTACTTCGTCATTTTCCCACAAGGCAAATTTAAAACACTCCCGTACATCGTCAGCCTTAGTTGTGTGTGTGAAAATTTACTGTCTCAAACTTGTAGGAAAATGGTATCTGCTTATCTCCCAATACGTTAACATGCCTTCGTGTCTGTTGGCTGCTTGTATGTTGGGTGCAGAAGTTTGGTTCAGTGAGCGACAAATGGTGATTCATCTCGGTGCGTGGGTTGCCAACTAAATTTCATTTCCCCCAGGGTGGCGAAGCATGAGCTTAGCTACTGATCCTAACAATCTTCTTACTGAAACATATTTACGGGAGCTGGGGGACGAACCAAATAATCTCCAAGCTTTCTGCAGATTCCTTCTTCAAACTGTATTTTCTCTATTGTTATACTGTACAGTATTGTTTCATATTAAATCATGTGGATGTATTGCATTTTGTATGCGCAAAACGTAATTTGTTCCAATAAATATTGTTTAAACTAAAGCAAAAAACTAAACTAAAGCTGAAATCGTTGGTTTGGGACTTTTCATCAACAAGTTGGCACTTGCTGGCACGCTCGAATGACCACTCGCCTCTTACGAAGAAGCCCGTTTAAACTTGCTATCATTAATCATACTATGTCTGTGATAAACATGCTGCGCGATCTGAAAGTTGCAATCGTTGGCTTGGGTCTTTTCATAAAACAGTTGGCACTTGATGTCGCTGGAAGCGACCCTTTGTTTAGTGTTCAGTCGTTCTTTGTGTGTTTCCACATCAGCTAGAATCCGGGCAAAGATTCTGTAGAAACACAACGTACGCAAACATGTAACACATTTTTATTAGCATGTTGTTGACTCTTTTAACAGTAATGGTCACACCGTGTCAGATAGAATTATGGTTGGTGGAGCTACAAAGAGGCTGCCACAATTAGACGGTCTTGAAATCATAAAGTGAATTACCAGAAGTCATCCAACGAAGCAGGATTAACGCCATTTTTGTGGCCAACACCGTTTTAGAGGCCAAATGTGTTTAGAGGCCAAATGTGATGTGTATTCGAAAGTTTCAAAATTTCTCATGGGAAATGTCAAAAATGAGGTTGAAAGAGAATGTAAACACAAAATCGCAAAAGTGATATCGCTGGCCTGGGGTGTTGTTAAAAAGTTTAATTTAAGATAAAGGTTATCAATTTCAATTGACTAGAAAACGGTGTGTGAAGTTTCATAGCTGTGTAATTGATATATGATTGAGCTACTGAAATTGAATTACACGCCTGATCTACGAAATCCCCATCTACAGCAACACTAAAGCGTGTGGAAAATGAAAATCCGTTCCGAACATATGTGCAGAACGGAAATCGTTGACGGACTATTAAAAAGATGCGAAATTTCACTTGAATTTTCAACAAATTGTGCACCGCAATTACAATTTGAACCACTATCGATAGCAAAAAATCGTCCCCGGAGTTCCAATGTGTTCTATGTGCCACTAGACACATAGAACACATTAGAACTCGGAAGAAAAATAGTAACACGAGTTCCCCACGCAAATTTGGTTGGCGATAAAAAGTGTTCTTTCTGTTGATAGTTATCAAATGAATTGTTGAGTGTTGTTCTAATAATTGTTTTTTTATAGTCGTGAAGGCGTGTAATAAACACAGAACGACACGCGTGTGTGAATGAGTTAATCGATATGGCACTTGTGCCATTGCGGAAGGATAAAACTCGAGGCCTGTGGCCTCTCGCTCTATCCTTCCACGCTGGCACTCGTGCCGTATCAATTAACCCATTCACATACGCGTGTCGTTCTGTGTATATACTGATGCAGTTTTTAACCCTTTACCTGACACGAAAAGCAGACGACACTTGCAAATAAAATTCTTGAACCACTAATGTTTTTTATTTTTTGCGTCAAAAACATAACTTATGACCCTCATTGGAAAGATCTCGTTGAGCTCGTTCCAACGAGGGTCATAAGCTATGTTTTTGTGACACGAAATGAAAAGGTAATAAAAATTGTATGGTGAATTTTGTGAATTGCGCTGACCGGTTTTGGCCGTTACGTTGTGTAACGGGTTAATGAGATATGACCAAAATAGCCTAAACATTGAAGTGACGTAAAAACATCAAAATGGCGATAAATCGAAAAACGAAAAAAACAGCATTCTCCTAATCTTTGAACTTTACAACACACTAACATTTTAAAAAAGTCCGACGCATTTCAACGTGACGTCACCTACGAGTTTGCCCATAACGGTTGGGAATTTTATAGCACGATAGGAGATTTTTAGATGTGGCTTCTGTGGGGATTATAATGGCTGGGCTTCCAAATGAGATTGAAAGTAAAAGGTATACATAGATGTAATATCGCCATCGTAAGCATCGGGTGCGTAAATCTTAATTGAAAATATACAATAACATAATTTCAAACAACCAGAAAACAGGGTGTGTAGGTTCATAACGACAGTAAGTAGAGAGTGTATTATCACTAAACCACCCGCAAAGTGGAGATCCACCCAAGCAATAATTGCAAATTTGTTGCAAAGTGTAACAAGCACAAGCAAAGTTTCAGCCAATGGACCTCTGGGTTATACCCGGTGATCCATTGGCTGAAACATTGCTTGTGTTTTTTATCCACATACACAGAATTTGAAAGTGATAATTTCGGTGATAACTCCACTCCCCGGGTGAATTAGTTACAATCCACTCTCCATGTACTGTATGTCGTTTACACGTGAATCACGAGGTACAGTTTTTAATGAAATATGTCCAAAATAGATTAAACTTGGAAGTGACGTAAATATCTCAAAATGGCGCCAAATTGATTTGTGACCCGACGATTTCCTATGACATCACCTCAGTGTTGTAGCATAGGATTTTTTTACATAATTTTTTTTATCGAGATTATATTTCCATAATTTCGAAAGGCTAAGCCACAAATGAGGTTATGGCATCAATTTTAAATATATTTTTTTGTGGACATTATACTCACAAAATTTCGAAAGGCTGGGACACAAAAAATGAGGTTAAATATGAAAGATCAAGAAGATGACGTAAAATGGACATCGCTGGCATTGGGCGACATTTTAATTCAACAAATGAGTGCGCACAATTTCAAATGCCCAGGAAACGGTGTGTGAAAAAATCGCTGACTCCTAATTTTGGGGGCTTTATAGTATACGAAACTTTCAAAATATTAACTTTGGTCCCTATGATCACCCTGAAGTGAGCCCAGAGTTTGACCATAAAGGCTAACAGTTCCTAGATGGTGCCAGATTGTTAGATATGCTTTTGTGGATATTGCATTTCCAAAATTTCGAAAAACTTAGGCTCAACATGAGTTTATAACCAGAAGATCAAGAAAACGGCGTGCAATTGGCCTCACAGGCATCGGGACAACATTTCAATTAAAAAAATGGATGAGCGCAGTTTCAAATATCCAGGAAACGGCGTGTGAAGTTTCATAGCTCTGTAATATATACAGCTGAAACTAGAAGTCCCATGCCTGTATTGAGCACTATTTTGAAGTAATAGCGCGCTGAGTATGTGTACGTTTGTCCCTGTCAAACAACACCATAAACTCAATTCCTGTAGAAAAACAGCGTCCCCCAACTCTGTACAATATTCTATACTAGTAAATAGAGATCAGTTGCATCATTCCTAACATCCAGTGAGATATATGTACATGTAATGGGGTAATTAGATATTAAAATTCGACTGCATCTACAGAATGAAGAGAGTGGATTACAACTTAATCGCAGCGCAATATATTCTCCACTCAAAAAGTATTTATAAGTGTTCAAAAGAGCACAAGAAACATTTGCAAACTTTCATCACATGGGCCACCGGGTGCAACCCTGTGGTCCATGTGATGGAAGTTTGCTAGTACTTCTTCTTTTGTCATCAGGAGGATTGTAAATAATTACTGAGTGTAAAATCTATACCAAAGCCTTTTAGTCGTAATCCCCCCCTCCACATACTGTAGTCTCAATATTTTCTTTCAGTTTGATCGGTTCAGTTCGTGATTTCACCACCGATCTCGCTGAAAGCGTATTACATTTTGCATTGCACAGCGCAAACGCCCTTGTGTATTTCAGACTACTTCATTCTTCTGCAGTAAGGAGCGCGTTATCTAACGAGCATTTTCTGCGCTAATTGTGACAGGCTTTCTAGTTTCAACTGTAGATACGGAGATAAAGGCACCACAAAAGTAGCTTTTTTAATGAAATATGTCAAAAATAGCCTAAACATTTGAAGTGACGTAAAACGTCAAAAATAGCGATGGGCTGAAAAACTTCAAACCAGCTATCTTGCATTTTTGTAAGCCCTGCAACATATTAACATTTCATGAAAATCGGCCGGCATTTAATTTTTGTGACGTTTACGTTAACTACGTCACCGAAAATTCGGCTATAATCGTTGATAATTTGCCAGGTCGGTACCACATTTTGGATATGTTTTTTGGTAGAGATGATATATCCAAAATTTGAAAGAGGGAGATGATATATCCAAAATATAAAAGATAGAGAAAAGAAAGGTTAAAATGTCGCTGTTTTGGATAAAGGTCGAATGTCAGAAAACTAATTAATAATGCTATAACAAGAAATCAACCTTAACAAGTATACCAAGTTTGGCCACCCTTGCTTTGCTACAGTGCGCTGAACAAAAAAGAACAAACACTGCTAAAAATCTTAATACGTCAATTCACCTTCTTTTTATGACTGAATTAACCGTCTAACTTTCAACTTATAGGACTATCACGTAAGCCTCCTGAGTACTTGTATTTGTTGAAGGCATGCATACACTCAACGTGCCATGTACCCCTGCAATGGGGTACACAGGGCTGCTGTACCCATTCGCGAGCAATTTTGGTTATGTGTCTTGTTCCAGAACACCACGCGAGTGTCTTCAGCTACATTCGAAATCACGTCCTCTCGATCAAACAGTGCGACGCGATAACGAATCTGTCATCTCGCCCCCTCAGAAGGAAGAAATTAGAACAGAAACAAATAAGGTACAAAGTCTTCACTTCGCTGAATTTGCATTAAAATTCCATTTTGCTTTTGCACATTTACGTTAACATTTCAACTGATATCTTACTGGCTGTTTTTGGGATTGATACGGGCCCTTTCGGCTCCTTTATTGTGCGACGGGAGATCATCGTACCGTTGAAAATGGCTACTAAATGTGCTCGGATCCAATGCAGTATGTGCAATTTCTTTAGCGGCTGTCAGCTCCACTACATCCAATCGATAGTCGGCTTGAAATCTTAGTGATAGCTGGGAAACATTACACCCACGCTTCCGCAGGTTGTGTATAATGGAAATACTGTTATGATAGTCGACAATATGACCAACAACTGCTACTTGTTCTAGAAGTGGCGTGTCAGAGAGGTTTACAAAAATAAATGTCCTTTATAATATTCAGCGATACCTCCAACACAGGTATAGCTGTGATAATATACGTTTACCTTTGTGGCTGACGGATGTGATCAAGAAGAAAAGAAGAAAAAATATCAGTTACTAACACGAGAATTTTATTTGTCTTGGATTTTGTCGCGGAACAGAATATTTCAACACCTACTATGTCCAAATTGTTAACACTACCCAACACATAGATATCAAAATTTAATATTTTAAGTATTGGTTTTCCAATTAAAAAAAGAAAAAAAAAACATATCATTTGATCCTCTCAATGGAACGAGCTCGACGAGCTCGTTCCAATGAGGGGTCACATGATATGGGTATGCTAAACTGTCGTAAAAACGTACTTTTTCAACTTCTCAATTTGTAAATTACGCTGTGGATGTGGCCGTTTGATAAGGTAAAGAGGTAATTAACAAGAAATGTATCTCACAGCCCGTGGCGCTCTATTAGATACATGGTTAGTTTATTTAACACATATTAACATATTGACATTATTGGTTTATCTGGACTGGATAAGAGTGACCCGAATTTGTTTATTCATAATATGTATTTTGCTAATGTGTTCCTCTGTGCGTAGGGTTATTTATTTATTGTTAAAGTAAGTGCATACTTTTTAACTTTATATCGCCTATGTCAAGCAGGAATCCCACAAAGCATTGTCCTAGGCTCGAGAGACTGAAATGAAATCTCTACGTTCTCTGAAGTTGGCCCCGATGGGAGTCGATCGCGAGGCTACGAGACCGAATCGCCTGGCCATAAATGTTCTGCCACCATACAGTTTGAGCTAGTAGCACCTCCCTCTGCAGATGGGAATATTTATTAAGCCAGTGTGTTGGTTTTACATTCACAACATGCCCCATGTCCGATATACTAGAATTGACTATTACTGACTTTGGAATTAGTTTTTGTGTTGAATCGTAATTGTCTACGGTAGAGTCTGTATATATTGTGGAATTATACGCTTGTTTTGTTAATTTTGTTTTGACGTTTCCCACAATAATAATTATAAGCAAGGCACACTGAACAAATGCGATGTGTGCCATCCAAAATTATAATCAATACCAGTGATATCGGTCGCACTCATTACGTGAATAACGCCTGCAATAAGTAGATGAGATGGAACCACATTAACTATGTAAGTTTATGTGACTTATTCATTCATCTCTAGAATACTAAGGGTTGGAAAATGTGTCAAAATCTACATAATCTCACCCTTTCCCGACCATAATACTCATCCTATAAACATGGTAAAGCATGATTATTCAACAACATTGCGAGAGAAGATCCCGGTGTATCAGATACATTCTTGTGCGAAACCTGAACATTGACTGGTTGAGGACCAGGCTTTATTTTTCGCACTCGTATATTTCTCTATCAGCTGGGAACTCGTAGGAGATCATCTTTTCATAATAAGATTACACGACACGCTTGGCTTTTGAAATTCCGCCTTGTAATCAAGGTACGGTGCAGAGCATCATTTTTGAGGTGCGTATTTGTGAAAGCTACCTACTTTACACAATATTTATTCAGCAAGAATTATATTCTACATACTACGATGCAACTTCGACCACATACTCAAAGTAACTATACGCTATGCAGAATAATAGAGAATAGTGCGATTTCGCTATTTCTGCAATTTGTCTTTGTTATTGTTGTCGTTTTGGAAGGAATCATTATGTTCCAATGGGTAAAGCAGTTTCCAGAAGTTTGATTATCGTTCTTGATTTGCATTGGCAGCTAATATGTTTAATGCTCAACAACAACTTTTGCTCTATTCGTTTAAAAGTCAACGTATTGGGCGTGAACCAGCTCATTGCAATATTGTGTCCACAACAGACCCCAGGAAGATATATACCATTTTTCTTTCTTTCTTTTTCTTCTTTTTTTCTTCTTGAGATAAAGTAAATCAGGGGGAGAGACAGCACGCATGGAGTTACTTATCAGAAAGTACCTACAATGAAATGGCATTTTCACCAAAGTAATAACAAATAACTTATCAAATGCTGAAGAGTTTTAGCACACGCAACCTTCAACCTTCAACCAATGGATCCTAGGGATCAAGATGAGGTCTGTTGACTGTATATTGATTGAGCTACTTAAGCTCGCGCACAAGATTTGAATGTTGTCTGAGTTGAACTTTCACTCAAGGGTTTTTGAGTGGCAACCCCTTCTCGGCGCACTTCACACATACTTTGGTGTTTGGGGTGCAATGAGTAGCGGAGTGGACTTGGATACGCCACACTATTTGTGTCTCATGCTAAACGCCATACTAAAAAATAAACACATTCATTGCTTGTACGGGTGTGTTAGGTTGTTTCAGAATCTTTAATCATTGGTTACTAAAAGCATAAAGTGCCGCGCAAATATTATAATGAATGCACATACTGGAGATGAAAATGAAATTAGTAAGAAAACAGATAAAAAATAACAAGTAATCAGTTATAATAATATTTATAATAAAAAAACATCTTACAGTCCCACTTCTTTCTGGACCATCGGGGTCAAATCGTGCATTTACAATTACAAAACTTGATTTCATGATACTGAAAAAATACCTGCAAAAGATTGGCATTATGTAAGAAATCCGAACGACTGATACTTCGACAAAGGTATTGAAAAATGTCATCATGTCGAAGAGAGAGAAAACACTCGTAACCACTTACCCAACGAATCGGCCACATCCGCCCGTGTAATATGCAAATTCAGCTGCTGAAAAAATATTATTTTTCAAACAGTTTCAAGAAAACCATATCATGTGACCCCTCGTTGGAACGAGCTCGTCGAGCTCGTTCCAACGAGGGGTCACACGATATGGTTTTCTTGAAATTATTTGAAAAAATCATGAAAAATCTGAAAAAATGATATTTAAAATAATACATTTTGATATCGTCTGCGTTGGGTAAAGGGTTAACTAGTGAAACTGTTAAAATTTTGAAAAATATAATTGATTTCACGGAAAAGGAAAAGGCTTTCGGAGGACCGATAATACCCTTCATCAATGTTATGGAAAGGGTTAGTGAAATGACAAAGATTTCACAAAGGACGATACATTTCATTAAAATACAAAATAATAGGACGGTAACATCTCGTAAACCAAGACATGATAGGATATGTATTGATGATTTTGATCGTTGTGTAATCAGACGAACTGTAATTGAGATGTATGAAAAGAAAAACATCTTCCCATCTCGATGCTTGCAGAACTGGTACAAAAAATCAACTTCAAAGGAGAAAAAAACGTTCTTGTGAAAACATTGAAAGATCTTCGATTCAGTTGGAAAAAATGTTCAAGTAACAGAAAAGTTCTGATGAAAGGAAACGATGTTGTCGCTAAACGGATAGATTATTTAAGAAAAATAAAAAAAGTCGCATTAATATGATGGAAAAATCAAAAAAGTTTCCCCAGTTGTCTATTACTACAACCAAACCTTCCCGAACAATAAAATGCAAACAGATTACGTCGATAACAAGCCATTATGAATTTCCTAGATCTAGACTATCAAATTTTGTGGTCGCGCTGAAACAGAGAAATCGATTTTCAGTCAATATCTTTACCGCATCGACCGGGGTCCGTTGACTGAAACTCCACCTCCATGTCTTTTGCTCAACAGAAGCAACACTATTACTCATCCAGCATTAAAGAAATGCAGTGAAGATTGGTGTTGGGTGTTGAAAATTTAATCTGCAATGCATAATGCCATAACATTATTACAAGGAAGGCGCTCGACCAATACTCTTATCTTCTAAACGAATAAAGTAAATGTTGATGTCGAGTATGGAAAACGTCCGCCAAAATGCAAATCAAGAACGATAATTAAAAATTTGCAAACTGCCTTACCCGTTAGAACTAAATGAGTCCTTCTAGTACTGCTGAAATAGCGAAATCGCACTGTAATATTAGTTATTCATGTATATTCCTGGGTGTATGCAAATTTACAATGACTTGAAAACTTATACACCCTTCTGCTGCGCCTCGGGGTGTATCAGTTTTCAAACCAGTGTAAATTTCCATATACCCTGGAATATTCATGGATAACGAATTTATTTCTCCATTAAGTTACTTGCCATTGAAACAAAAAATTAGTTCTGTAAAATAGGAAAACAACCTGTTATATTTTGTTTGAAAGAGCTCCATATAATGGGCTATATTTATAGTTATTCTCATGAGATGTATCACAAATAAATGAATGGGTCATTAATATGCTCTTCGGAATAACCAGTGAGTACCTTGAGGTGTAAATAGATGCTCATTGGATATTTACAATGTGATAAAACAACAGAAAAAACCGACAAATACTGTCCAAATGGTATTTTAAAGTTGAAGAAGAATAATTGATAACTCCGCGTTGAAATATAGTTCCATTTGTGATCTAACGTTTTGTTATGAGTGACTAAATCTTTAATTGTTATTATTTCTTTTCAGTGAACAACATTGTTGATTTTACAAAAAAATACATACACATTTTTTGAACTTTGAAAAAATCACCTTGTCTGCATATTCATCTTTTTATACCAGGCTAAATCGAAGTGTAAAAAATTCTTGCGGGTGAGAGCATTATTTACGACATACCTTTCAGCCATTCTAATTGCCAATTTACCGTCTGTCAGGAAATAAGTAATATTATCAAGATAAATGAAACTACAGTAATGTAGAGGGGATTCGGCCGGAAGCTACATTTTTATTTTGAGGCGTCAACCTAAATTAACAAAGTACTTCTGTAATTGAAAGATTGGTTCATACATGTATGCTGCAAGTATATATTCCTTAAACCTTAACTCAATGGCGAGAGAAACCGAAGAAGGAACGGGAGAGAGGAGAGCAAAAAAAAAAAAGAGAGACAAAAATGAGATGACCAACGTGAACAGAAAAAAACATAAAGTGTTTCAGTGCGAAAAATACAACCTGTCTTAGCGCAGTCTGTTTTTCCGCTGTTTGTTATCTGGATTATCAAATCTCAACTACAGTTGTTCCACAACAGTTGTGCACTCGCAGCATATGATACACCTTAATTCAATTGAGGTAAACCCAGGGACGTGGCGAGAGGGATGGGGATGGGTGGGAGGGGGGTGAAGCCATGTTGCAGTAAACCGGAGGGAACGTTTTGTTCCCCTCCATCCATCAACGTCTTGACCATACTTAATTTGTCTACAAAATCAGACAGGCCTGCAGAGTGTCTAAAATCATTAGACCTAAATACCATGGTAACAATTTTTATTCCTCAAATAGCGCATCACAGTAGTTTTGGTAAATTATTTTTGACTCTCGTTGATTTGACAGAATTGAAGCACTGCTGATGTATTAATTTCTGGCTTTAAAGAGGACCTTTTCTCACAATTCAGTGTACAGTAGACATCTCAGTGGATACCAAAATTTTCTCATGCACACATAGAAATTCCGGTTCCTCCAGGAATCAAGACTGATTCTTCATTTTGTCCGGGTAGGGGGACGAAAGTTGGTTACCAACACACATCAAAGTTTGTTATAATTATTCTTTTTTAAATCTACACGTTTCATTGAGGGGTCCCATGATATGGTTTTGTTGAATTGTTTTTTCAACTGCTGAATCTGTATACTCCATAAGCGTATGCGGCCGATTCGTTAGGTAAAGGGTTAACTGCACTGTCAAGATCTACGGACATTATAAAAATTGTAAACTATAAAAACCCGTCATAAAATGGCGACGAAGCCACATCACAAATACGTTTTCAATTGTTCGTTCTAGGGCTGCACGGTATGAGAAACTGAATACCGGTTGGTGTTAAAAAAATACCGCGGTATGCCGGTATATCGAAAGACTGTTCAGATATCTGAACACACGTACCATAATCTGGACTTGAGCCATCACTATCGGTACAAATCGGCATACATTGATGATACAGTTCGACTAACCCTTTACCCAAAATTTATTTTTTTTAAATATTAGTTTATCGAAGTTTTCAAAACAAAATCGATAAAATTATATCAAGTGACCCCTCATTGGAACGAGCTCGTCGAGCTCGTTCTAAGGAGGGCTCACATGATATGGTTTTCTTGAGTGTTTTTGAAAAAAAATTGTTGTGTATTATCCAAACGGCTGCGGCTGATTCGTAAGGAAGACGGATAATATTATTCGTTTGAGACTATAGTTAAAAAACTCAAGACAACTTTAAAATTAAATTGTGGTTAAAAACATAATGACGATAAACCGACAATTTTGCAATTACACCGGTTTGAATACCGGTATGTATAGGTTTATTGACATACCGTGCAGAACTAGTTTTTCCGGCATGTTTTAAGTTGCGCAACAACGTCAATTATTCACTTCAACAAGACAGGTAACTCTATATGAAATTGCCGGGTTCGAGATCACATGACGGCTCATTTGTTTACGTTCTTCCATGGGTTTTGGTTTTACATGGAACCAATTTTAGCGCGGATTGCTCTGTTTGTGTGTCGATAAGAGGAACTAAACAATTTCACAAATGGATTTGCCGCGAGTGACAATATAGTTTCTTAGTACTAACGAAAAGGATTATTATGCAACCTATGCTTTCACAAACGCGAATATCTTCTTTTCATTATTTGTTTGACATATTGGTTTCGTAATGTTGGAACTTTGAGAGCCGAAACAAAGGGAAAAATGAAAACGTTACGTGACGGCACGCAAACTACAAAGAAATATATAACACGATATGCATGGAGATGTTAAATGTCAAAACTATTTTCTGCGTCATCTAATGGGGAAGCAGGCAGTCAATTTAAATATTTTGTAATGACAGGTATTTCGGCAGCTGCAAATCTAAAGCTTGAACAATAATCTCTTAACTTAACACGAAAGTCAGACGACGTTTGCAACCAAAATTCTCGAATAACGAATTATTTTCATTTTTTGCGTCAAAACCATTGTTCATGACCACCCATTGGAACGAGCTCGTTGAGCTCGTTCCAATGGGGGTCATAAGCTATGTTTTGAAACACAAAATGAACAAGTGGTGCGCATCGGAGATGCAGGCATCGAGTTGAGGTGGCAATCGGAGAGTGTTATTAGTTACATGTCAATAACCCGTTTATCAAACATATCCCGGTTGTTTCATTAATGCTTACAAGTTCAGAATTTGTAAAAAATATTTAATTAAGGCCCATAACTTCATAACGAGAAATCGGTTCGGGCCCGTTTTTGAACTCGCTTGAGATATTGTTATGCAAGACCTGTATGACAAATATTAGTCAAATCGGAGAACGTTTGTTCAAGTTATTCCGATAACGAGCTCACAATTCGTAAAAAATGACTAATTAAGGCCCATAACTCTGAAACGACATATCGGACCGGGCCATTTTTCGAGCTCACTTGAGATCTTATAGTAAAAGATCTGTATGGAAACTATTGGTGAAACCGGAGAATGTTTGTTCAATTATTGCGCTACCGAGGTCGAAATTGGTAAAAATTGACTAATTAATGCCAGTTTTCGAATTCACTTGAGATATTATTGCAAAAGACCTGCATGGCAAATATTAGTAAAATCGGAGATGTTTTTTCAATTATTGCGCTAACAGTGTGAGGATGCCCGAATCCCGGGCGCCCGAAGCCCACTCGCTCACAGACCCGCCCGGGCGCACATCGACCATCGGCAAACCACGGGTCTCGGTTGTTAACATAACTCGACCAAAAATAATGAAAATTGAATGGTGATTTTTGTGAACAGCGCTGATAAGGTTTGGCCATTACGGTGGGTAACGTGTTATTCACCGAATACCAAAATGCTTGCCTTTCTTTGATAATAGCAATCAGATTATTGTTTCTGCTCTAGTATTTATACTCCTGTCACATTTGATTACAGCAAAAGACAAAATCCTTTACCTTACAAAACTAGCGGACCTCAATCGCAACACAACTTCGTTAGTTGACAAAACATTATATTTTATATAGCTTATGGTCCATCTTTGGGACAAACTCATTCAATCGAGGCTTTTAAGCTACGTTTTAGAGAAAAAATTGAAAAGTAATAACATTTAAATGACATTTTTGTGAGCAGATCCTGCTTGATATGGCGGGCACTATGGATAAAGGTTAAATCTTACTTTAGCAGTACGGAACGATACTTAATGGTTTTTAATCTAGAATTTATCAGTTACAGAGTTATATACTGAGTCAAAATAGAAAGTATAAAAGAAACAAATGTGAAAAATAGCATAAAGGATGAAATGCAATAGTTCTAATGTTGCATGTGTGTGGATGAGATGTCGTGCAAAGAGTTTAATGACATGTTGTTGTTGTCCACCCAACCGTATACAATTCTGCACCGATTTCAAAATAGCACGTACTACCGGAGAATGCCAAATGGAATGGGTGATCGACGATTTTCTTTGTGTTATGTTGTGCTAGAGAGCCTGGGTTATTGAGAAAACACGCTAGTTTTTGTCTGCCGACATTTTATAAAAAATGCCAAGGTTAACCGAAAATCAGAGGTTGCGTGCCATCGGTATGCATGAGGCTGGGATACCCCCAGACGAGCTCGCTGCTGAGTTCGGTGTCACTGTGGCCACTATTTACCGTCTCATTGGAAGGTATAGAACCACTGGATCTACTGCCGACCGACCGCGTTCAGGTCGACCAAGAGTTACGACCCCTGCATATGACCGACACATCAGGACGTCTCACTTACGTGATCGCTTCCTTCCGGTGACGAGGACAGCAGCAATTACTCCTCGTAGAACTAAAAATAGAATCAGTGCACAAACTGTTCGCAACAGATTCGCTGAACACGGCATTGCAGTAGGCGTCCACACCACGGACCAATCCTTACCCAGCGTCATCGTACCGTCAGAATGGAATGGGTACGTCAGCGTGTTCGCTGGACTCAGCAGCATTGGAGCACAGTTCTTTTAAGCGATGAATCACGATTTTGTCTACGGGGCGCTGGTGGTAGGGCAGGAGTGTATCGCCGACGAGGAGAACGGTTTTCTGATACTTGCGTGCGGGAATGCGACCGTTTCGGCGGGGGTATTGTAATGGTTTCGGCGGCAGGAATTCCCTTGCACCATCGAACGCAGTTGATCTACATCGATGGTAATCTGAATGGACAGCGATATAGGAGCGAAATTCTTAACGCTGTTGTTGTCCCGTTGTTCAACTCTAACGTCGGATTGCAGTTATTCCAACAAGACAATGCCCGATGTCACGTGGCGCGTATCTGTCGTGACTTTCTTGAGGAGCAGAGCATCGAACTTCTTCCCTGGCCCCCACTTTCGCCAGATTTGTCGCCAATCGAGCATCAGTTGGACCGTTGGGTACGACTTCATGATCTCCATACGTTAGGCGATTTACGTAATGTAACAGGGTGACATCCAAAGACTTATCAGGTCCAGGCGCCGTCGATGTCTTGCCATCCAAGGGGCAACCGGTGGACATATACGCCATTGACTGCATGTGTGAGCTTTTCATTTCACCCATGTCTGAACTGTCACGTCCTGACAACAGTAACAGTAAGAAGATGAAATTATGCAAATTCATACAAGTAGACTCGAAATATAAATTTACAATATTTTGTTTGGGATTAAAGTCGATAATACTAAATAAATTGCTCCCCAAAGTTTATTATACTTTCTTTTTTGACTCAGTATATATACAATATACCCATAGTAGCTTGGTGTACCAAATGTTCACCCGAGTGGTGAAGCGGTGTTAACTGCGAGCCTTTGGCACGCGCTTAACACCATTTAACCAGGAGTGGTGAACATTTGGTACACCAAGCTACTTTGGGTATATTTTATTTATACCATGATCGTTAGCCTAATAAGAGCTTAAGTGTTGATTAAATCAATATTCACACGCGCGAATGTGTTTTTGTTTACATGAGCACCGGTGGACGGTACTTCCGCTGACAATTTTATCGCCGAAACGAAATTGAAAACGAAACGCGCAAATTACGGGGTCCTTTTCATTTTAATAACATAGTAACATACTATTTCGAGTTATGGATGCTTTAATAATATGAGACAACGTGTGTTTGTTAATTTTTGGTATCTTATGAGGTAAACTTATTTAAAAACGTAATAAATAATTGACAGTTTGATTCCATTCTTCACGAGGCGACGAGTGATAAATTTAGACAAGATTGCATTCAAGGCGAGGTCACCAAAAGTCAACTTGGATGTTGTTCCACTGTTGGTGTAAATTTTAACTACTGAAATCACATTTCTGGCGTGTTCACCACGTTTGGTGTGTAAAGCTAAAATTTATGTCATAGGCTTTTTATATATAGTAGAATAAGTAATCACGGTGTAACATCTATATATACTTTTATAATTCCTCCTTAAAAGGTTACAAATCTGCCTCGATATAGAATTCAATAATCCCACGAACAAACGCATCGTTTCACAATATCACCTGATCGATAATACAGAACATAAAACAACAACTGCACTATGGTGAGTGCAAACTGACATAGGGATCAATTTCTGCTCCCGTCTACATTCTAAGATCAACAAATCACCGATCTGTTATGGATAACAAAACTATTTTCTTATCAAAGTGAGAAAGCAAAACCACGGCCAATAATTGTTTAAGTCAGGGGCATGTGATGAATTGTGTGAGAATCGATAAGTCGACGACCGAGATCAATTTTTTTCTTTACACGGTCGCCTTGCGATAAAGTATTTTCGTATTACCAGCATTAATATGTTTGTAAATGTCCAGACACAAAGACTGTAAAAGAGTAATCAATTTTTCGTTTTGCCACGCCTTTCTTGACGTATCGCACTTCTTACTATCATTGGTAAATTGTATCAATCCAAGAGTACTTTATTTTTCAAACAATTGCAAACACAATTGTAAGAAGGGAAACATAAAGCTATTGAAAAGTGGACATAAATAATATATTTGTTTTCGAGAGCAATTAATTTTTCAGATCAATGAGGGAGGAAGGCTTTTATTTTTATTTTTTATTTTTATCGTTTGCGATTTAGAAGCCCATATTTGGGTTCCCATTCTTAACCCTTTGAACCCTCGTTTCCTGGAATGCCATTGCCTTTGTGTACACTTACAGTTAGATGGTCACTCCAATATCAAAACACAGGGAGGATAAAATAACAACTGCTGTCTGCAGACTTCAGATATTATTTTATCATCTGTGCCTCGTGTATTTCCCCCCCCCCCCCCTATAATGAGACAAAAATGTGACGAAATAATGCCCTGGGCCGAAAAATCGGTCTTACGAGTTCAAAGGGTTAAATGCAGGTACCACATCTTAAATGTTTCATATTCTGTGGATTATCATTGAAGTGAATGTATTTCATCTCGATGGATTTGCTTTGTCACAATTGATTGGAAGGTGTTTTTGCCACTCTCCCAAAAGGTTTAACTAGGCGAAGACATATGAACAAATTGTGATAAACAAACTCAATTTAACACTCTACTTCTCAATAAAGAAATCTAAATACATTTGTGTTCAGTTATATTTATGCACCTTTTGCGAAAATTAAATACTACCCACATAATATTTGAGATATTTTCTTTAGAATATAGCAAAGAGGAATTTTACAAAACAAACACCGACCGGCGCTATTCCCAAAAAATCACCATACAATAATAACAATAATATTCATTATTATCTTTATTCTGTTTCACAACAACTTAGTTTCCGAGCGCTCACTGGAACGAACTCGTTCCATTGAGGGGTGAAAGGCTATATTTTTGACGCCGAAAATGAATAAAATAGTTATTCAAGAATTTTTGTTTGTAAGTGCCCTCTGTTTTTCGTTTTAGGTAAAGGGTTAACAGACACTATAAGTTATCTCCGCCAACATGTATGGTATATGGAGATTTAATACCTGGTTGTCGGCTTTTAAACACTGAGCCGCAGGCGAGGTGTTTAAATGAGACATCCAGGAAAAAAATTAACGTTTTTGTCCCGTCTGAAACACAACAGAAACAAAGTAGAAACAAATTTGTAAACGCATTTTTCGCGCTCCGCAATCAGTTGGACCAAACGCGTGAATAATTTACAAACTCAAAAGACAACAAATAGAGTTGCATCCCTTTCTCTTAGAAACGCGTAAACATATAGGCTGTTTTGTTGTTGGATTTGCCCTTATGTTATCTCTTTCAAGTTCTTTGAGTTAATTATTCGACTGTTTAATTTATAAGAGCAACATATGATCGAATTCAGCAATCTGATGATATTTGTGACCATTTTCTGTTTTTCTTGGTTCAATTTTTATATTGAGGTGAGCGAGCCAAAAGCATAAATTTAAACCATATACCCCGATGTTTTGCGTGCACATATACCCTGAATGTTGCACGCTCTCATATACCTTGGATGTTGGGTGCACCCTTTTCCATAGCTATTTGTCCAAGGCATTCCGGCCAATCAAAAAACAGAATTTATCGGGATATAGGGACAACGTATTTGAATCATGCTTTGTCGCAAACACGTCGTTCAAATAAATAAATATCAATCAAAATCGTAAAATTTGATAGTCTCGTGATTTCATACTAATTTTACAGGACACTACAAACCAATACAAATAATGATGGGGTTCATTTTCTACGTGGGATTGATTTTTTGGCCAGAGGTATTGTTGTGTCTGTATGACTGTGGGATCGTGTCTTTTGGGATGTTTTCAACACGTGTAGATTTATTAACTGGTTGCGTGCTGGAAATCGAAATTTACGATCTTAATCTGACGAGTAGGTATATAAAGGCTGCATACCCCGCGGATGAGGTAAATCGACTCCTGAGTGCTAGAATGTTCTATGTCCCCTATGGGACATAGAACATTCTGGCACTCAGGTGACGAAATGTTATCTTTGAAGTGCAATTACTGAGTCTGAATGGCTTTGCATTGTTACACTCCATATGATAGCATCTTGTAGCAAACGTAGTAAGGCAAAGACACGTGCATCCATTTTGCTAACCAAAAATGATTTGCCACTCTATCGGTTAAATCATTTATTGAGAATGCGAGGTATGTGACCCATTTAGGGACATTCGTGTGGCCAAAAGCTGTAATAGCATTGAATTAGGGATATCTGTAACCTTATTCCACACGAAACGAATTGAAGTATCTGCCTTGGCTGAGCTGGCCGTAAAAGCATACCACACTTATATTTGTATTTTCAAGACCGTAAACGCTGTCCCCATTTGCGAGAATTAGTTTTGATTCTCGTGACCCTCTGCTGCGATAATCAGTATTTGGGGGTATTGATTTGAGGTGTACCCTTGCCATTGTGGGTTCCGCTACTTCATAGTCTCTTGTAAAACAATATTTACTTGTTTACTAAATTTAACCCATAAGGACCTATTTAAGTTTCATTTTCTGTGAGAGTTTTCTAACAGGCATGTACACGAAGATCACGTGTTCCAACAGGCAGTCTTTAACTAATGTTGCTGATACTTGTTACCTTACATTGTTACCTTATTATGAGGGCGTAGAAGACAAGTGGAATTCTCAAGACCAGCAGGGACACATTCAGAATCTATACACCTGGAACTTAATTAAGCACCCCCTGAAATGTTTCATGACATTGAATTTGCTGTTACTGATTATTATGTTTTAATGATTGCTTTGTCCTGAAGTTTATTTCATCTAGTTTGATAGCGTACCCCAAACAGATTCCCTCGTCCCACGAATGTCACCCAAAACTCTAACATCCACATGCAATATCTGGATATAAAACAAGAAAATATGTCACTTCTTTTATCAATAAATGCTGACGTGGCAAGGAGGAGAGTGTCAGAGGAACTCAGATGGCAAATCGTTGGCATGCAACAGGCATGTCATTCAAAGCTATTGGAAGGCAACTGGGCTATAGTGATTCTGTGATCAGCAGACTTGTCCGAAAACATCAACAAACCAAAGATGTTAAGGACCGACCAAGGCCTGGACAATCCCAAGCGACCTCTCATCGGGAAGGTGGGAATCTGGAACGCGTCGTTCGGCGTTATCCCTTTGCTTCAAGTGTGGTTTTGAAACGCCTTTGGCTCCCCAACAGGCGTTTGTGCAACATAGCTATCCAAAATCGTCTCAAAGCACTGCGCATGAGGTCCGGAAGTGTTATCAGTCCTCCAGCTCAGTCCGATCAGCATCAACGGCGACGTTTGGAATGGTGTATGGCACGACAACATTGAAATCACAGGACATGGAGGAGAGTCCGTTGGTCAGACGAGAGTAGGGTCCTGCTTCAGATGGTCGCATGAGAGCGTGGATAGACATAGAGATATTGCTTACGTGCCCAGGAACATCAGTCCTACTGTTCCTTATGGTGGAGGATCAGTAATGATCTGGGAATGACTCTTTCGTGAGTATAAACTTCATATGGTGACTGTACATGGGAATCTCAATGGTCATCAGTACATCCGGGACACTCTCAATCCGGCTGTCGTGCCTCATTTTGACAACCACCCGTTGGCTACTCGCGACGACATTGCAAGCCCACATCGTTCCCATGTGAGAGCATCCCTTCAGAACAACGCTATTACAACACTACCTTGGCCTGCAATGAGCACCGATTTGAACCCCTTAGAACACATCTGAGACTTTCTAGAACGTCGTGTGCAAGCAAGAGTCTGTTTAGAATTTGACCGATTTGGAAGTTGCATGAGGAGTGGCCGCAGTTGCCTCTGAACCGTATCAGAAGGCTCACTGGTAGCATTAGGGGGGACGGTTCATTCCGTCATTCGGGCACGAACGTGGATACACTCACTACGGATGTCAGACACTGCTATTGTGTTCAGGAGATCACAAGTTACATTTTTTATCAGTAATTACCGGCATTGTTTCATCATGGACCGTTCTAGCACCATACTTGTCGAGAGAACATTTTCACATCAAAAACATTAGTGGCAGATATGTGTAATAAGCGCCATTACAATACTGCATATTTTCGTCATTGTGTTGTCTTTGAATCGTCAATAGACCTTTCTTTCCGCAAACAATCACATTTGGCCATCTGAAAGATAGCATGAAGGTAATGGAAGTTTCTATTAACGCCACTGCGAAAAAACAGGTGATGCTTAATTAAGTTCCAGGTTTATATGACAGAAACAAATGAACATTTTGCGAAAATCAATGTTGATACTCATGGTTTTACTTGCGAGATTTATTCTCATCTTTAGAATCTGATTCGCGCATACATTTTAAGACCTGTTATTCAAAACGTCTTTAGAAGATAAGACGCAAACTCTCAGCTCACCAGTATAATTAACCCTTTGATCGCGAAAGGCCGCTTTTCCGCCCCAGGATCGGGATACGACCCGAATTCATAAAGTAGGTAGTTACTAAGTGAATTTGTGTCATAGACCAATCAAGAGTTTCAACGTGCAGCCCCAGTATAGACTCTACCAGATGATGGCTCTGGACAGGCATGGAATATACCATCAGGGTTCAAGAGTTACGTCATTCAACGAAGTTGAATTGACTTATTGGGTTCGTTAGTCTGTTTTTTTTTTTTCGTCTCATTTACTTAACACTGAATCACGGCCACAGTTTTCAACTGATTCTCACGAAAGCTGGCACAGTTGTTAAAGGTCATCCGGCGATGAAAGTATTGAGCCTGAATTTTGATTTTCTACCTTTATCCAAAACAATATCCAGTTAAGACGTTTTTCTTGACCTTTTAATATCAACTCATTTATTAACCTTCCGTCTTCGAAATTTTGGAAATATCATTTCCACCTACAACGTTATCTAAAAATGTTGTACCGACCTGGGAAGTTCTGAAGATTATTGACGACGTCACAAAAATGAACACTTGGCCGATTTTTCAGGAACTTTAGTATGTTGGAGAGGTCAAAAATAAAAAAAAATGTGGTTTTATTTTTTGATTTATCGCCACCTTTTGACATTTTTATGGCACTTCAAATTTACGGGTTATTTTGCAATTTCCCATTGAAAACGCTGATTTTCAGTAACACACGGCTCCGTATCAATACTATACTCAGCTATAAAATTTCATACACATTTACCCTCATGATAGCTCTTTTAAATGCATTTGCTATAATTCAGAGTAAACCCTTTGTCCTAAATAAGGTCATTTTGACATGTTTATCATGAACATTCGATATCTGTCCCCTTGTTGAACTCTCACTCTCGAAAATTTGGTCTAAAATGCAGTCAGTTTTCAGCAGACGAACAATGCCATTTGAATGACGCTAGGACGTCAACGTCGAAAAAATGAAGTTTGTTCCATTTACATGAAAAGTTATTATGTTGTAAAGCTCGAAAAATAAAAAAAAAATAGTTGTTTTTATTTTTTATTTAACGTCAATTTCGATGTTTTACGTCAGTTTACTTTTTACACCCCCTCTAATTTTGGATAACAACACATACCCCCATAGAAACTAAACACACAGCGCAAGGGGTAGTGGGAACGATGTATAGCACATTTCTATGCTCAGTGACGCAATAGGTTGAACGCTATGACCTCAAATATGACGGAGGTGCGAACAACTTAAACATTAAATTCATCTTTCGAAAGGTTTGACCACGTGACCTTTTAGCATCCATCTGCCCAAACACTAACTTGAAAAATAATTGAATGGCTGACATTAGGTACCAGAGATAAGACGTAAACAACGTCGGGTGTACATCCCGCCAATTTGCGCACAGCCCTACCGCCAAACTACGAAACATAACACTAAAGTTATGATATAGACCCCTTGACGAATAATCAAAGGCAACATTGCCTATCTTTATGATCATTGCTTGAAAATTGTTGACGCTATGACGTAAACACCTATCGAGAGTCAGAGAACGCCATAATTACATTTGAATGCAGGAAGTCGAAATCTTAGGGCATTTTAGTGCTCGTGGTCCGAAATACAAAGTTGAAACAATCTTTATAATCAGACTTCAGATACCAGAAAGATGACGTAAACAACGTCGGGGGTACCAATCTTACGTTCTGAGTTTACATTCTCTTTTCAGCTTCATTTTTAACCCTTTGAGAGGGAGTGCGGTGGCACAGTGGTAGACTGTTGGACTTCTATGCTAGAGGTCCCGAGTTCGATCCCCGTACGGGGCGACCCGCGTTGTGTCATTGGGCAAGACACTTTATCCCGGTTGCCTATATGGGGCACGATCACACCGTGTACTAAGGCGTACTGCACGTCGACGGTGCACATGTCTTCGACCTCTGTAACCCTGCTGAGCGGAGCTTGAACAGAGTTAGAATATTGAGGAGCTGACAGTTGCTCGTCGATGCTTCTCTCCGGGTACTCCGGCTTCCCCCACCCGTAAAACCGTCACGGTCACGATTAGCCATTGTGCATAAGTGTGTGACCTTAACCCCCAATATATAAATAAATAACATTTGCCATTCGAAATTTAGAAAATATAATCATAATACATACCCGACTTGATCGCCATTCGATGTTTGCCACCCAAAAGGCGGGGGCTTTCCTCTCGGCATTGGCCGTGCTTCGTTGAATAACTTCTGGAAATTCGCTTTGCAACTTGAAAAGCTTCTAGTTCTGTTTGGAACTCGATGCTATTGTGGACTCGTTGTTTGCCCACCTTTCGGGGACATTTGCGAGCAGACGACCGTTAATGTAATGTGATATCTTCTACTAACAAGGGTATATATAGCTGTTCTTTCCTGTTCCAGTTAAGGATATTTCAGTCAACAAGGATTTAATTCACATTGACACCATCGAGACATTATCACTATTAGTGGAACTGTGTGGCGTAGTAATAAAAACACGCCTGTGGTGAGTCTTCATTCCTAATGGTAATGCCACCAAAAAAGCAGCTAAATCAAGTCTCGTGTGAGCAACAAATCTTCCGCTGATTTATAGGAAATGAATGTTTATGGTATTTTTTCGATTCAATCGTGTGGAATATTTAGTAACATTAATCATTTAACAGGCCCGTCCATTTGTCCGATAAAATAAAATATTTTGACTCTGTCTATTTCTTTTAAAAGTGTACAACGTCTATACTTTCCTTTTGGTTGTAGCACTTGAAAGCTATAGAAGCATACCTTGTGCGCAGATATTTCTGCATACCTTTCCGTCATATTTTTATTTTGTGTATTTTTTAACGTCGAAAGTTTTAATCGCTCTTCCTACACATAAGCAATATGGACTCTTCAAATTGATGTCATTAAACTGCAATTGGAGATATGGTCTGGGTTCAAAGGTTTAAACCTTTGACCCCTGATCGTATCTCCCATTTCAGTTCAATGACATCAATTGGAAGAGTCCATACTCATTATCTAGGGGTAGACCGATTTATATTTCAAACGAGCAGCCTTATGGCTGTATGTGGAAAACTTTGATAGCTCTGTCACACTAACTAGCTGTACAACCATCAACTATGGGAACGGTGGGATGTCCACCAATCATCGATTCGTTTTGCTTTCTTTCTGTTCCTATCAATTGTCATTTCTTGAAAACCTGAGCTTTCTAACGAAATTTGTATTTCGGTAAAATCTCGCATTATGAATAGCATCCTTTTATCGTCGTCACGCATGTTGTTGGGTTACTATTCCCCACAGGGAAGGTATATAGTGAAAAGCGCCATTCCTCCATCCGTCCATCATTCCGTTCTTCCTCGGTCTTTCCGTGCGGTCGAACTCGTGTATGCGATAATTGGAACAGTAGTCAAAGGCTTTCAATAAGTTGTGGTGTGCTACCGCACATTTACAATGTCTTGGACAAGTTCCGAATCCATAAATATTCGATGAAAATTAATACAGTTACTGACATTTATTTGTTGCTTTGTGCATGAAATCCTAATGTTTATACAATAACTTCAATGTTTGCGATCACATTACAAGTGTGACATTCGATCTAGCCTTAGCCACGTTCGTAAACCACGAAGGTTTATCGAAAATTGCCTTTTGTTTATCCCGTTTTACTGAATTGTTTACTGCTTATGTGGTAACTTGAAAACCCATTATCATATTTCAAGGAAGTGTGTTACGTAGCCCTGCGAAACCTCGAGATTTGATTCGATTTCGAATCTTAAATAGATATTCGGTTCGATTCGAAATCGGCTGCCCTATTTGTTTCCTCTAAAATCTTTTTTTCTTTGTATCAGTCATCTTCATCGTCTAACAAAACGTATAGTTCAGATGGAAATCGTACATAGATAAAGTTGAAATAAAAGACTTAGTGCAACTTCCGCTACATTAACATAAATAGAATCTGTACTTATGCCACCAGCCATGCTAATTCCAATACCACTAGTCCCTTCCATTGTTAAATGCAATTTTAGGTTTCCAGGCAATGTCGACGATGACCTATAATCCTTACAGGGTAATATTCCCACTACATCATCAAGGCATGCCTTCGACGAAGGCATGCCTTGGTGATGAAGTTGGATATTCTATCAGTCAGGCAGGACTTGAGCCATCACAGTCGGAACAAATGGGGTTTATAGCATGCCAATCACCATCGATCATCATCAAGACGCCACTGATTCGATTCAAGATTCGATTCGATTTCGAATAATATACATGATTCGATTCGAGATTCGATTCGAATCGGAAATGTGTGATTCGCAGGACGCTAGTTTTAAGCTGCTTCATTTTAGCATTTTCTTCTACACGTTTGAAAATCACGTTGATTTGTTGAAAGTGGGGAGAGTTATTGAGCTTTGTTCATTCAGTATTACTATACATTTGGGTGTTTATGTGATATCTAGAACAATAATGAACAGAATTCAATAAAATTAAGCTCCTTACACGTTTTCCTATGTTATGGCTCATTATGTACGTCGAGGTTTTTGCCTCGCTGTTTGGCGCTTTTTCTTATTTAAATTGTTCACTTCCCATCCAGCGGTAATTTGCAAAAAAATGGGATAGGAAAAAATGAAGTCAACCGCAACATGAAACTAATGGCATTGCAAACACACGGTATCATTATTATACTGTTTAATCATCTCACCAGAAATAAATGACTGACACAGTGATATTATATGAGACAATAAAAGTCAAGAGACTTTGTTTAAAATATGCTCGATTGTCCGTAGTGCTCGTTATCCCGATTACATTAACTGGTCGAGTGGTAAATTATATTTGGCCCTCAAATTTTCATTACATGTCTTTGCGCTGTTACAAATAATGGGGGAGTGTCTACAGACACTCTCATAACTAGGCAAATCCATACAGACAAAAAACTTTCACTTCAAAGATGAGCACATCCACAAAAACATTTCTGTGCTGGTACCTGCACTTCGGAATGGAACACCCAACGCGTTAATCTAATCGGGAACCACCTTGAATGAGCATTCCGTTTTACATTTTTTTTATTGGTTATCCGATCAAACAAGAACAAATAAGGCAGCACACGCATTCAGTATTTACAAAAAATCATTTTAGAAGAGGTTGCAACGTTGTTTTGTCAACCTCATGAGGAAAAAGCAATTTTGTCGGACAAAAAATAGATTGCCGACAAATAACTATGACCTTTGAAACTATCCACTGAAGTGCATTCACTGTCAACCATTGTCCAAAAGAGGGACACAAGTAGTCTATTCGAAACATTAACTCCCATATGAAGAGCTTTCGGCCACAGACCTGTCTGTATCAGTGTAGAACAATCGGAGGGTTAGATTACATCTTCACAGTACAGAAACAATTCATAGAATAACAAGATACCGTTCATACAAAAATGTGACACCACAGGTCCGTGTTATTCACAGAATAACACGATACTGTTAGTACAAAATGTAACGTCACACGTCCGTGTTATTTACAGAATAACAAGATACCGTTCGTACAAAATGTAACATCACACGTCCGTGCTATTTACAGAATAACAAGTTATCGTTCGTACAAAATGTAACGTCGCACGTCCGTGTTATTCACAGAATAACAAGATACTGTTCGTACAAAATGTAACATCACACGTCCGTGCTATTTACAGAATAACAAGATACCGTTCGTACAAAATGTAACGTCACACGTCCGTGCTATTTACAGAATAACAAGTTATCGTTCGTACAAAATGTAACGTCACACGTCCGTGCTATTTACAGAATAACAAGTTATCGTTCGTACAAAATGTAACGTCACACGTCCGTGTTATTCACAGAATAACAAGATACCGTTCGTACAACATGTAACGTCACACGTCCGTGTGACGTTACATTTTGTACGAACGGTATCTTATTATTCTGTGAATTGTTTCTGTACTGTGAATATGTAATCTAACCCTTTGATTGTTCTGCATTGATAAAGGCCTGTGGTCTAAAGCTCTACACATGGGCTTTAATGTTTTGAATATCCACTGAAAGCTGAAGATTTGGTACGTTCAGCTGACTCAGTCATATGAATTCTTAAAAAACAAGGATGGTATTGTGTGTACCCACAAACCTATACACCTGTAGAAATATAACAAATATAGGGTTAGGCATATCGTTTTCTCTATTCAGCGACGTAACCAGCAATGGTGAGGTAGAAAATCCTATTTTAGAGTAATAGAAAAAATAAGCGTGCTTAGCTGCATGTCTTCAATATTCTCAAACATATATCTGAAGGTGTATGCTCCGATAACGCGAATGCCTGTCTGCCCCTGTATATTAGAGCCGCATCTGTCCATGACAGTAACCGGTACTCATTTCTCTCGTGTGAAGAAGTACACCATGACGCAATTTAACAAGGACACTAAACCAATCACTACAAACTAATTTAAACGGATGTTGTAAAACCAATTGGCCGACACAATAATACGCATTGTCTGTTATCATGGTACAGAAGACGGATAGGGGATTATCACGACCATCAAACCGAGTTTATGCCAAGGCATTATACCTCATATTCTGTTACATGCACAAAAAGCGCGAAACGTTTGAATGAACCCGTAGGTCCATTAGCTGAAAATCGTTTGTGTTTCATATTCTTTTTAGATTGTTTAAGATTTATTGTCCGGTTGACAACTTGCTTCGTAATAATTTATACAGTACAGCCGCTGTGGACTGGTCGTAATCCACGCGTGTGTATCGATGTCCACGCTTGCGTTTACCAGGTAATAAAAATCATCATCAGCAAAATTTTAATTAATGAAGCACCGGGTTGTACCCGATGTTTCATTAATTAAATGTTTGATGATTATTCCAATAAATAGTGTCGGGAATCTAATATTATTGCGCCCGTGGACATATTGCCCACCCGTGGAAAGTGACCAGTCCTCGGCGGCCGAACTGTAAATCAGGTAACGCGAAATGTATAAATGACGCGGAACAAAGCGCGTCTCAAAAATAAATAGTAATGCATTTTTTTCCGTCACGCATGTACCTCCCTGCAGAAACGACCAAAGATAGAATTCAATTTCCTTTATGCTTCCCTGTTTCTTTTTTGCGATACGATTTAGAGTAGCATGAGAAGGGCCTTGTACTGCCTTGTACATTTGAAGTACGTATACCCCCCCCCCCCCCCTCGACCCCGAAGAAATGCCGGTGCACCAAACGGTGAATACAAGGGCTATGTGCGATCTGTTCGACGTTGTCTCACTTACCAACTATCAACTGCTTAGCAAATAACTCCAGGAAAATTGAAGTGATACATTCTGAGACCGATTAATCGGTTAACCGATTCTTGATTAACTCCTTGAAATCGGTAAACATAATTTTTTGATAACACAAACTTCCGTGGCCGATTAGCAGATAGAGGCAACACCAATCTAATCCAATGGGTAAATTATTACGGGACCTCCTTATGAATACAAAATGAATTTGTACAATCCCTATAGCCAGAATTGTGTGAGGCAGTCTAATTTAGTAAGCCGGTATTGGAAGAGCTAACCCTGTTTCCACTTCACTTCACTTTCTGGCATGGCTGTATTGAAATCTGCTGTCACGTACATATCCGAAGAGGTGCGACAATTTCTTCGAGACACGTCTTTTAATTCACTCGTCTGTAATATTTCAGTTGGTCGGAAAAGCGAACCTTTGGTTCGCCTTTCCGGCCAACTGATATGTTCCACATGTTTGAACGTAGAAGTAATAATAACGATTCATTTTCTTTTAATCAAAGTTAGAAATGTTACTCAATCAAGACTTGATTTGACCGAATATTTGATGGCATTACTAAATGAAGACTCAACACAGCAGTAGCAGTTTTTATTATACCTCATAGTTACACTACGGGTGTTAATATATTTGTGTTTTCAAGGCGAATTAAACACTTATTGATTGGTATATTCATAACTGTAGCACGAAAGTGTATCTGAAAATTTGCAGTTTGAGCGCAAAAAGCGAAAAGTGGGTAAACAAACAGCCAATATCCTCGTCGAATTCTGAACAGATTGGACTGGTGGCCTGAGAGCTTGACTTTCTTTATGAGTTCTTTTATCTATAAAATAGTGTTTTGCTTTCTTCCAGAAACTGGACACCTAAGAGAGAGAAATAGTCGAAAGACTTATGAGTATAAGTATCATCTGACAGACGAAAATGACGAGGATGAGTCTAACACTGCATACTATATATCAGATGAACAACGCCTTCTCGACTATTTAATGAAAGGGTACGAGAGTTCTGTCCGTCCAGTGCGCAATGCTTCAACACCAGTTGTCATCAGAATGGGATTAACATTTGGACAGATATTTGACATGGTGAGTACATTTTGATCCATCTCAAAATGAATTATGGCCAGTGTTCACGTAGTCGGGGGGTATAGTTAGCCATTTTCACTAAAATGTTTGATTTGGTACCAAAAATATCCTCCCATTTGTGAAGGAAAGTCATTGCAGCCGTGAAGAGCGCGATCGATGGCGAAACATATAAACAAATATTTAATAACGCTAGTGCAAGGAAATCGTCAGCTGGCAATAAAGGCGGAAACAAAAACCGATTTTCACGACAATCAATCAAAACCCAGTAATTTTGTCAAAAATGGGTTAGACATAGTGTTTCAACAAACTTTCAACGTTAATCATAAGTCGATGGCCGATGGTAATGAGGCATTGTCTTTTCTTCAATAAAACATTTGTAGGTTATCAACTTTACAAAAGGCATCATTTGGGCTTAATTAGACAATACTTCATACCGTCGCGAGGGACTAGCGACGGTATGAAGAATTTAGCTAATTAAATGCTGCCTTTTGTAATGACTCGCTAACCGCTGAGCCCAGTGAGTTAACAGTAATTAAATTATTCTGTTATTATCTAAGAGTAACAGCAGGTGTAAGTACCGACATCATTCAATGTGACCGTTAATTGAACCAGTGGCATAGATACAACTAAGCTGATCGCCCTTTTCGCCTGGAGACGATTTCGGAGTTCTGTCGGATTTTTCCGAGACCATTTATCCTTTCACTCTTGAAATAGTTACCAGTTTATTTATCAAGACTCGATCAATTTATTGGGATCAGATATCGGAAAAAACATTCCCCCCCCGCCCCCCCCCCCCCCCCCCCCCCCCCCCCCACCATTTGCGTTGTGACACCAACATATTTTATTTGGGACTAGGATATAGAGAATGGCTAAAACACTGGCACCAGAAAGTACTGTCTGGAGCAGGCGTAAAGACTGATTTTGGCTTGTTTGGAGAAATATTTCTGTTATTCACCTGAGTAAATTTTGGCGAGTTCAAGAATTCGCTTTCGCAATGTGTCTTGCAAGTGCTCTCGGAAAAAAAAACAAACTATAAACACTTTTGAGTCAGACAACGCCAACAAGTCAAACGTATATTATTAGGCTTTTCCCTCTGGAAAAGACTATTGTTTTTCTACGGATTATTAGGCTTTTCCCTCTGGAAAAGACTATTGTTTTTCTACGGATTATTATTATTATTTTTTTTTGGGGGGGGGGGGAGGGTGGGGGGGGGGGGGGTTTCCCACACATCTTGTCCGTACGATTCAGAAGCCATTTTCGAACCGATTTTTGCGAAATTTTGCACACGCATAGAGAGGCACAAAATCTAAAAATGTACCCAAGCGGTATTTTCGACTTAACCCTTTTTCGTCAGAATTGGCAAAAAACTGCCAAAATTGGGGTTTATCGGCACTTTCTCGAAACACGTCTTGTAGATTTTTTTTTATACATTCGTCATTGCTAGACCTGTCTGTGACACGCCCTTTGATACACACAACATATCAGGCGATGCATATGGTAACCCTCCACAAGCTGCCAAACATCGAAATTTTGATGAAATGAGCCGGTTTCAGGCCCCCACTGCACCCAAACAATACACGTGAGATAAACATAACTTCCTTTATTGGGAGTGGAATTCATTTGGGTAAATAATGAAGGTATTCATTAAACCAAGCATTAACCCATTTAGAGCTGGTTACTGGGTGATACCCCTCAAAAGGTTAAAAAATCATGTTAATGTTATCCGAGGATTTCTCTAAAAACATCACGTAAATTTTCAAGAAAAATTGACCATTCTCAGATCTTAGTGTGAATTACAAGTTGCATGTGCAAAATATTCCAGTAAGCATTTGTTAACCCTATGCTGATTCTCAAACATCAAAATGTTGAAAAAGTGGGCTGTGTTTGCATACCCGCAGCACCCAAAGTTAAGAGGAGAAATCAACATAAGTGGAAGTAGAATTCACTGAGAATTATTTTTATAAGTAATAAGCATATTAAAAAAACAACCCTTAACCCTTTTGGGCTGGATAAACAATTATACCCATCAACAGCTTAAAATTCATGTTCTCCCTGGATTTCTCGGAAAACATCTCGTAGATTTTTAAGTAAAAATGGCCATTCACAGTTTTTGGTGTGAAATTACAAGTTGCATGAATAAATATTCCTGTTAGCACTTGTTAACCCTTCACAAACTGCCAGACAACAATATTTTGGATACATTTGAGATAAAACGGACCATTTTCAAATAGATACAGCACTCAGTGGGTATGTGTCAAACAAACATAACTCCTTTTGTCGGTCATTAACTTGTTGGACGACGATATTGATATTAACCCTCTCCACCGTTAATGATGGTTTTTACCTAAACAATTTTTTTTATCACACTGAGTCATTTGAGACTTCTATACTCACCTTTTTCATGACATCAATGAAGGAACTTCAGTGAGACAGTCAAAAGCAATTCATCATACACAGTGGGGGCATGACAAATCATGGAATCTCATCGGGAAAAGCCATGATTCTCCAGAATCATAAAGTCTAGTTATATATTATATATTCGAAAATCAAATTTCTGGATAGCAGGCGAAAAAAATCATAAGTGTATACATCCTACAGTACGGCCGCCGTTGACTGGTCACTTTCTATTGGTGGGCAATATGTCCTCGGGCGTAATAATATCAGATTCCAAACACTAATTATATGAATAATTATCAAAAATGTAATTAATGATGAATCGGGTCCAACCGGCTGCTTCATTAATTAAAATTTGTCTGATGCTGATTTTTATTACCTGGTAAACACATGCGTAGACATTACTGCCCACGCGTGGAATATGACTTGTCCACGTTGATTGTACTGTAACTGTACACAAATACCATACTCACGAAATACAACAAAACACACTACACCGGTCTGGGACCAATGTGTTATATTGTTGTTCGGTAGTATGTCAAATTCATTTATTGGGGTTTAACAACATTTCGACAGTCACTTTTTTATGATTACCACAAGCAAAATTTTTTATTCACTCATCACGTGTTTCAAACATATATCGGAACGATATTCAAGAGAGTGGTCCAAAATAATGACTCTTAAAACGGCAGTCTGGGCTGTTTGGGGGTTGCTTATGTTCTGTTTTCATCTTTCTTTTCTGTTTCTATACCAATGTTTTGTGCGTTTTTATAATTGTCACCAGGGGCTTGGCGACATGGGGTGGGGGGGGGGAGGGTTGTTACCCCCCCCCCCAATTCTGACCAAAATTTTCTATAGTTGAAAATTCGGAGGGCAAGTCATGAGTAGTTGGAAATTCCATCTGTCTGGATTTTAAAGCCTTTACTTCCCAAAATTACAACTCGGTTTCAAATCAGCAAAAATTCTAACTGTTACTATTTTCAACTACTGTGTACGCAATATCGAGCCTCATAAGTATGTATGATGTCAATCGGTACGAGATTTCTATAGTACTTTTACAGTACGTGGAGAGTGGATTGTAACTAAATCACCCGCAGAGTGGAGTTATCACCCACGCTATAACTTTCATATTTTGTACATATCGACAAAAAACACAAGCAGTGTTTCAGCCAATGGACCTCCGGGTTAACCCGGAGGTCCATCGGCTGAAACTTTGCTGCTGCTGGTTATGCTTTGCAACAAATTTGCAATTATTCCTCGGGTGGAATCTCCACTCTGCGTGTGATTTAGTGATAATACACTCTCCACGTACTGTACTTATCGTAATAAAAAAGAATCCTCGAAATGCACTTCAAGAAAATTATCATGTAAAATCGTTATCCTGAGTACTGATTCCATCATTCACAGTTACAAAACGATGAAACATCGAAAATTGATCATTCCTGCATAAGATCTGATTTAATGTTAGAACAGTGTGAATTGCTCAAAGTTCTCAGATTGAGCATTTATTTAGCACATATTCAATTCCCAGAATAATACCAAATAATAATAACCTGATAATTCTATCATAAATGTGTTGGCATTTAAGTTACTGGAATCAATTTTATGCCCCCTTTCATGGCTTCATTTTCAAATTTTTTCTCAGTAATGAATTTCCACCTAGGGGGAGGGACCGGTCCTTTACCCAACGATATCAAAATTTATTATTTAAAAAATATTTCTCCAATTTTCCCAAAAATAAATTAACAAAAACCATATCATGTGTCGCATGAGATGGTTTTGTTCACTTTTTTTTAAAATATCTTTTCAACTGCCCAGTTTGGAAATTACACCGTTGGATGCAGCCGATTCGTTCGGTAAGATGTTACAACAAAATAAACGATGCATTGCTTTCCAGAAGCCACGGGTGGCCAGTGTCACCGGACAATCGGACGGCCCCCAACAAAGGCGTTTTTTCTGACCACCTTTCTTGAAGTTCGATTACAATCACGCATCACTCTTCTTTTGATATTATTTTCCCTTGGTCCATAACCTTTCCAAGTCGGAAACCTCCATAGTGCATAAATCTGTTAGCTCCCGCACCTGCCTTGTCAATTCTGATCGAATATTTACGTGTCAAGATGTATCAAGTAGTTATGGTAATACATTTTATCTATCTCCACCTGCTTTAATTCTTATCCATTTCAACTTCTTCACTTGCTGCTCAGAGTCTCGCAGCACTGCTCTGCCCTGCTATGAGTTCATTACACTCATAAGAAGAGTTTATTCCAAGGGAATCATGTCGGTATAATGTGTTTTACATCAAACGATGTTTTCCTCTACATTAGATTAGTAATTGTGGATAAGAGTTTGTGAGGTAGTTGTGTTTGGTACCGTCTACGGCATTGTATTTATATCTTGAGGGCGGGCTTCAAACGTGTAGTGTCGTCATATCGTTGTCGTATCGACCTCCGTCGTAAAAAGTATCTCTACTTCATCTAACTTTAATACATTTCAGCACTGTAAGAAAGAGTTTGGGCAGGACGGGCAAGGAGATAGAGAGCAGCTTTAACCCTTTACTAAACGTAACGGCCAAAACCGACCAGCACTATTCTCAAAAATCTCCAATTAATTTTCATTATCTTTTCATTTTTTGTCTCAAAAACATAGGTAATGACCCCATAGGTAATGGAACGAGCTCGTCGAGTTCGTTCCAACGAGGGGTCATAACCTATGTTTTTGAGACAAAAGATGAACAAAATAGTTATTCAAAAATGTTCTGCTTTTCATGTTAGGTAAAGGGTTAAACGGTACACTTGTGCTGCTGCTGCCAAACAGTAACTTCTACTACCTCTGCTTCAACTCATGCTACTACAATTACTACTAATAATCCAAAACGCATTTCTTGTGCTGTGTCGTTGTGGAAGCACGATGAAGCTCTATTCTTAGGGCTACGGCAGGTTGATGTTCAACATGTCTTCGATCAGTGCTATTTCTTCCTTTATCATATTGGTAAAGTGGAGGGACTGGTAGTTACTCGCAACGCCTTGATGGTTTTATCTTGATACTCCGGCTTCCTCTGGGATACCATTTGACATGTGACCACATATGTTGCAGGTGTCGACGAACTCAACAAATTGATAAAAAACTAAAACAATTTCATTTGCTGTTATTCCTATCTGCAACTACCACTACTTTTTCTACCTCAATTAATCCTGAAAATGTTGTTTACTTCTCCGATGGGAACATTGATTGCCGAGCTGAAATAAGTTGAAGTACGTTATGTATAGTTGTAAAGCTTCAGCGGATAGATAACGTCGAATTAACGTTTCAATCACGACGCTCGGAATGGTATCTTCCTTTTTACTATCGTTTTTCGCGAATTTGTTTAAGGATTTCAGTAATAAATCTATCCTGCATCGCGACTGGATGCCAGATTAAATTATCACTTATCATCTAGGCGAGTTTGTTGTATTGTCTACTTGAAGACTGCCAACGATTGCAAAAATAATTATGCATTTAAGAATTGAATGCAATTTTTATAATCTTTATTGGAGTATGAACGTGTGGGAATGGGTACAAATTATGTATGAATCCTAATCCATACATAATTTGTACCCATTCCCACACGTTCATACTCCAATAGAGACTATAAAAATTGCATTCAATTCCTATAATTACATTCCGTAACTGTTTAAACTACCTTTTACCAAACAACAAAGCAGAAAAACGAAATAAAACATGTACGAACGAATGAGGCTAAACACCACCCTCACACAAAACACAAAGCGCACAACTCTGAGTTGTGTGCCGGTTTTCGGCATTGACCCAAATTTGTCAAATTGCCGTCTTTCGCAACGAAACTTGGAATGTTCAAAACAATTTATTTAACATATCAGTAAACTATAATCACTAATCACTGCGAGAGGCGCTATTTAAAAGTTATAAACCCGCCCAAACACCGCCTGAATTACATTCTGTCAACTGCGCTTTACCGTAAGTGCGGGTCAAAGTTCGACCAAATGTATTCATTGTAAAATGAATTACATTTGGTCATGATGTTTTCATCCAGCTGACCAATGGGAATTGAGTATTTGGACCCAAAACGTATAACTACATTGACAATGTAATTATACCGGTTTGAAAGGTTAACGGATCGATCGTTGGTGACATTAAAATTGTGAAATATTAGTTTTGTATCTACAGTAAATCTCTTCATAAATGGTCGCCCCCCCCTCCCTCCCCCCTTCTCCGAGGAATACCAACTGCCTAGGTGATGCAAATGAGAGTTTGTTAATCGGCAGAAGCAAACAATATACAACTGCGCGAAATTTTCTGACGAATTACGATCATTTCACATGTAAGAAAATATTTGGTAAAACTAGTAAACGAAGAAACAAACTGCATCAGCTGTCTCATAGTAAATTATGTAGCTGTTTGCGGAGAGGGAATAAGGCAGCTCAGGAACTGTAATATGTAGACTGAGGAGATTTGAATAGCAGTTACACCGACATGGAGTGATTAGAATGTTTTACAGAGTTTATATTATCGATTCTGTAACCCAGGCCATTACGCCATCTACTTTATTTATTTATTGGGGTTTAACAACACTTTCGACAGCCAGGATCACCTCGTGACGGACATTTTTACAGGTGGAGGAAGCTGGAGTACTTGGGGAGAACTACCGAGCAACGGTGAACAACTGTCAGACTCTCCAACGTACTAATCCCGCAACAAACTGGAGACATCCACACTGGACTCTGTCTTGTTCTTAGCCCTTTGCACCCTGATATAAAATTTTTAATATTTTAATCTGTCCGTTTTTCCCACAATGCATCTTAGACTTTAACAAATTGATTTTTGTCATTTCCTAGTGGCCTCATTGGGAGTATTTTACTGCACGAAATTTCAGTGTTGTGATATCAGTATGCAGAGGTTAATCAGGTCGTGAAGGAATGCACACCAAAAGGTTTTAAAAAAGTTATTTTGCGCGAGTAGTTTTTAGAAGTTTGACACGATGTGATGATCGTGTAGTTGGAGGATGGTTGCTCTAAAAGTGATTTAATCATTTTAGAAATTTCTAAGTGGTCTAATTAAAATTTCGGTTGGTGGTTTGTGATCTAAAACAAGAAGGTCATTACAAATCGCCATTTACCTCTAACGATGAGAAAGAATATAAACTTGCACTGAAATGATGAATTAGTTTACCTACTCTACCTGTCAATAAGCTATCCACGATCTTAACCCACCGTCCTCTGAATCAAAATGGCAAAATTTTCAGCAGCAAATATTTCCCGTAATACAGTTTGATATTTATAGAATATACCCATAGTAGCTTTGCGTACCAAATGTTCACCACGAGTGGTGAAGTGGTGTTAACCGCGAGCCTTTGGCGCGCGGTTAACACCACTTCACCACGAGTAGTGAACATTTGGTACACCAAACTACTTTGGGTATATTTTATTTATGCCATGGTCGTCAGATAATTAAGAGTCGCGATTATTTTTTCACTATTTTACCGAGGAGCAGACGTACATGCGTGCGAATTTGGTTTTGTTTACATGAGCATCGGTGGGCGATACTTCCGCTGTCAGTTTTGTCACCGAAACGAAATGGAAAAGGAAACAGGGCCTTTTTCATTTTAATAATATAATAACATAGTATTTCGAGTTATGGGTACTTTATTAATATAACACAATGCATGTTTGTTAATTTTTGGGTGTTCTATGGGGTAAACTCATTTAAAAACGTAATAAATAATTGCCACTTTCATTTCACTCTTCGCAAGGCGACGTGCGATAAATTTAGACAAGTTCGCATTCAGGCCGACGTCACTAAATGTCAACTTGGATGTAGTGCCACTGTAGGTGTAAATTTTAATTACTGAAATCCCATTGTTGGGCGTGTTCATCACGGTTAGTGTGTGAAGCTAAAATTTAATTTATGTCACAGGCTATTCATATATAGTAGAATAGGTAATCGTGGTATAAAACCAAATAAACCGTGTTTGATAGAGCTCAACGAGCGCTGTCAAACAAGATATAACTGGTTAAATCATAATTAAGCAGGAGGAAAACTGAGTGGTTGGAGAAAATTATGTTGCACTACCATAGTGCTGGCGGCAACGGACCAAACCGGAAAAATATCAAAATGCTCCGAAAATACACCAATGTTTTAATTAAAAAAATGTTGCTTGTAAAAAAATATTAATTTGAAACTATCAAACTTTACACAAAAAACCCAAAACTATTTTCAGGTTTCACAGAAAAACGTTTCAACTCCACTGATTTTTGACCTCATAATCCGTGATAGTAGTATGTCAGGGCTAGGGTATCTTAACTGGTCAAAAGTTTGTTCGCAAATTTTAACAAGACAAATCCACACAGACTAAATAATATCACATCCAAAATTCATTGAAGCACATTCACGGAATATGAAGCCTTTAAACTTCAGGATAAAGCCCAAAATGGGCTTCCAGCACTCAACCAGTTAAACTGAATGTTGGACCGCGATGTATTTATGTGCCAAAACAAATTGTGTCACAATGTGTACACATTACAGGTAGCACATAGGCACATCTTGCATGTACCGATATGTGCTTGTGTTCTAGCACATAGGCACATACGATAAAAAAGGTATTCTAGAAGTATAGTAGGATATTAGAAAGGGATTCCACGGAACGTGGTTCTGGTGATTGATGGAATGTGCTTGAGTGCTGGTACACATTGTGCCACAATGTGTGCACATTACGGGTAGTACATAGGCACATCTTGGATGTGCCAATATGTGCTTATGTCAGTTATGTGCTAATGCGCTATGTGCGCAGATCACATGCAGCACATAGGCGCATGCATCACATAGCCACATACTACTAAAAAGTGATTCTGTAACCACAGATATATCCTAAAAGGGATTACAGAAGTGGGATTCTTATCCGACTCCGTAAAATGGGATTCCGTGATTTGACAATAAACACTCGAGTGTATGAAAAAGGATGGATAACAACAGCCTTAGAGTAACTCAACTGCTATTGCAAGAACATAAATATTAACTGAACATACTTTAGTACAACCAGAAGATACAGAACATAGCTGCTCGCGCGGCCTCCATGATATATAATCACGACGTAACTGGGGCACGCAACATGACGTCGCGCATGAGATCCTGTATGAGAACCTGCCAATGGACCCAGAAAAGCCCCTGACACACTACTCGTGATACCTGGAAAATAAAAATCTGCCTGTAGTAAAAGATGCGCGGATATCCACCCTTCCCACACAGAAAAAGCCATGTCGGATTGTGTGATGAACCTTTTGCAGTTTCGTTAACGGCAAAGGTTACATATATGTTGAATGGCGTCTGATTACACACACATTCCGCCTAACCGATCATCGCATCATATTTCTCATTGTGACGGATCATCAAAGATCCCGAGTTTTAGTTTTTCTACCTTCCAAATAAACGAATTGCTCGTGTGCTAAACTCTGCCTATCATGCATAAAAGTTCCAATAGATTATTTTTAATGGATCTGTGACGACCTACTTTGGGTAGACATACGTTTTAAAACACATTTTAAGTGGATCTTGGTAGGAGTAGTTTGTATTTGCCAGCATTTTGAAAGAGTTCATACGATCCTCCTCTGAAGGATTCAACGGTCGTTATTGCACATCGAAAGTATAGTTTGTATCGGCTCCTATTTGTAACTGATCTCGCACCTCCCCCGCATTCAGCTCTCATTCAAGCCCAACCTCTGCATGTCTGCCTGTCCGTCCGTCCGTCCGGTCGTCCAGGCTCACATTTACCATCTTTCGTGGTAGGAGGTGTGGAGTAACACAAAATATTTCCATTGTCTAAATATTGATTAGTCCTTCCTTAAGTGGGTCATCAAAACCATTTTCGTTTGATTTACGTTTAAAAAGAACTGTTTGGATTAATCACGACATAGCTTGATTTTGATTAGGTCAATTCATGCGTAATCTCCCTTTTTCTCCACCTATCATGATTTGTATCGGTGAGAATTTGTTTGCCTATCCGCCGTTTCCCATACTTCCTATCAAAAGCATCTTCTTTCTCTTGTCTCCCTTACTTATCGTAGATCATCAGTAACAGCAGAGTGTTAGCATTGTATTGTTCGTTTGCGGAACACAGGCGGTTTTTTTTTAATTAATGAGATGGTTCAATCTTGTGCCCATGAAAAACATGGTAGGTTTATTTCAAATTTTGCCGGAGTCTCCGTCTCTGTTGAATATTTTATGGCGATGGTTTCATTTTGAATGGACCATCGAATGTGTATACAGTTAGAAGCAAAATATATTTTGTAAGTAAGAATTTGTTTTGCTATAGTTTATTGGGCAATATTTATATACACACTTCAATAAATTATATCAAAACGAATATCCCACCCCTCTTCTATCATCGCTCGTGCATTCAGCACTCGTGGCAGTTGGTCTCGGCACGTACATGCATCAGAATCCCGTCACATTTGAATGGAAGCCCGTTACAGAATTAACCCTGCTGCCCGAATCTGGCCCCGAATTTCCTCTTCACCGGCCCTGAATGTGCACACATAGCCAATGTGTTGTTCCAAACTACCCGAGAATGCCTACCATCATTCTCTTACATACGGAAGTTATATGAACTCATAGCCTATTAAGTTGTCTCAGTCTGTTTTTGAATGCCTATTGGCACCACGAACCTACCGAAACAACACATTGCAGTGGTATAAATGCTTACTTGTATCAATTAACAATCTGTGATGATTTCGTTAATCTTTACCAAATGCAATGATACTCACTGCAAAGATCTTGTAAAGTTTACCTTTCTTGTAATTACTGCATCGTCACATGTGCTTGTTGTGGGATGGTATCACTTTATTTTACTGCAGACCTCCCGCAGTATCTGTTAACTGACCTCATGTGTGTGTGAGATGTGTGCGCGCGTGCGTGCGTGAAAATTTATATTTATATAAACATGTTCAATACATGTACATAGTTTTCTGCCTGCCTGCCTGCCTGCACACCCCCTATGTAATACATAAAAGCTACATGTTAATGAGACATTTCACCGTTGAATTCTTAAGGCGGAAACAAACGGCTTACGTTACACTTTCCTTCTTCACGGTGTCCTGCACTGACCTGCAAGACTAACTTTTAACACTTTCCCTTTTCATCCCTTCTCTCCCTCTTGTTTTCCCCTCTCATTCAGCCTATGTCTCTCTAACTACCTGTCTCGCTCGATCAAATCTCCACATCTGACGAATCTTTCAACACGTGTAACGCGACTCAGAGATCACTTAACACATCCTGGATGCCTGTCTACCTGCCTGTTCGACTGCCAGCTTATCTGTCTGCCTGTCTCCATGCATGCTCTCTAAGTAAATGAGTGAAGTATGTATTATGAGTGGTTAGTGTCTACTATCGACACTAACCACTCATAGTACCTACTCCACTCATTTACTCCACTCATTTACTTAACCCTTTGCCAAACGTAATGGCCAAAACCGGCCAGCGTTTTTCTGTTTTTGTTTGCAAGTGTCGTCTGCTTTTCGTGTTGGGTAAAGGGTTAACTGTATGTTACAGTTGTACTCTCGTTAAGACAATATTCCTTCTTGCTGCTCCATGTAGTACCAACAATCCCGGTCTTAATCCTGTACCTAACGAATCGCCCGCATCCGTCCGCGCAGTATGCAAATTGAGCAGTTGAAAAAATAAACTTTTTCAAAATATTCCAACAAAACCATATCATGTGACCCCTCATTGGAACGAGCTCATTGAGCTCGTTCCAATGAGGGGTTACAGGGTGACATGATATGATTCTGTTGAAATTTTTTGAAAAATTTAAAAAAAATATATTTAAAATAATAACTTTTGAAATCGTCTGCGTTGGTGGAAGGGTTAAATAGTATAAAAATGCACTTCAACCTTCAGGTCTGTTTTGTGAATATATTTTTCTTCATTTTGTTTAATTGTACATATGTTCCATTTTTTGTATGCATCAACATTATCATTCCATTCCTCCAATAGCTCTTCCTAAACTAAATCGCTTACATTGTTGCAAGTCTCAATAATCACAGATCAATATCCAAACAGAACCGTATCGCTAATTACGGCTGTGCAGAGCAAAGGGACTATCCGAACTCTCTTTCCCTTCTACACTCCTATTACATAATGTCTTGTCTAGAAGAGCGCCGAGCTCGGATAGGCCTGTTTCATAGCTCTGCGTATTGTCGCAAATTAAGAACGAAACTACCGGGAACCTCGGTGTGCGTTTTAGGGGCTTGTCGGGTGCAGCGAACATCACAACGGTGGCGACATACTTCTTTATACAGAATGTCATCCAGGTAACCACTGTTGAACCAGTACATCATGCGATTTATAATCATACAGTCCAGCCCCTGACCAAACCAAGTCCTACTTCCGCTTCTGCCGTAAAACATCATGTGTTCTTCGTCATGGTTTTTATTTTATTCGGCTTTAGTTCTATTCTTATACAGCTCTCATGGGACATTGAATTGAATCCAGGACCAGCTTCCGTCGAATCACGTACTACTACTAAATCTCTGAAAATCTTGCATCTCAATGTGCCGTGCCTTAACCCTTTACGTAACGTAACGGCCAAAACCGGCCAGCGCTTTTCTCAAAAATCACCAATTAATTTTCATTATTTTTTTCATTTTTTGTCTCAAAAACATAGGTTATGACCCCTCGTTGGAACGAGCTCGTCGAGCTCGTTCCAACGAGGGGTCATAACCTATGTTTTTGAGACAAAAATTGAAAAAAATTAGTTATTCAAGAATTATTTTTGCAAGTGTCGTCTGCTTTTCAGGTTAGGTAAAGGGTTAAACTGAAACTATATATCTTACATGCAGAAGTACTTGAGTTTTACATCTTGGCCTTTTCTGTAAGTTGGTTAAGTGCTGACGAAGCTTCATCTGATATTATATTGCCTGCCTTCCAGGAACCAGTCCGTCTAAATCGACCGTCCAGAGCTGGGGATGTAGCGATTTACATAAAATATGGAATTCAGTTAAGACCCCGCTCTGATATTCTCACACCGCAATTGGAAAGCGTCTGGGTCGAAATTTTTGAAAGTAAATGATCGCCCCTAGTAGGTGTATTTTACCGTCCTACTGACAACCCTTTTTCCAATTGGGACTTAATGTCAATCTCCATAGATAAGGCGTTCGATACCCGCATCAGCGACATTATAATAACAGGTGACGTCATTGACAACCAACTATCCTCCCGCAGGTGCTCATGTCTGGAATTGCTGAAATACTTCAACCTCAGACTGCTTGTGAATGAGGCAACATACTTCACTGAATCATCTGCTTCCTTGCTAGACTTATTGGCTCTAAGTAATACGCTTAATGTAGTGTCATGTGATGTACTCGAACCACTTATTCCTGATCAAGTTCGATATCACTTTCTCCCCCACTGCATGTGTAACATACGTCTGTCCAGGGTGAGATAGCAGGGAGAGACAGAATTATCCCACCCCACCCACGTGACGTTATACATTTATAACGTTATTATGACGTTATGCATGTCGTATCAGTTTCTTGCTACCAACTAATTCATATTGACGTCATCAGAATGCCGTGTGATCAAAGTTTGATGCTCTAAAACTCTTTAAACCCCAAGATGCCACCGTTCCTAATTGATTTCGTGGTATATACCTTTGGTATATACATAACTTTTGCATGCTCTTTCCGATGGTGTCATTAGTTTTTCGAAACAACTAATACCAAATGATTTGATTATATCAGCACGTGACCGCAGTTTACCTCTGGCTAGCGTAACCGCTGTATGGTGGGGGAGACAAATAATCCCTGATTGGTAGGGGTGTGGGATGGGAAAATCTCACCCTCGGGACAAGATATTTGGTCCAGACACTCGGCAAGCCTCGTGTCTGGCCCAAATATCTTGCCCTCGGGTGAGATTTTCCCATCCCACACCCGTACCCATCAGGGATTATAATAGTCCTATCTCCCTTGAAATTGCATTTCCCGTAAATCCACGTACACCATTTAAACGTAGCATATGGTTGTACTCTCAAGGCGACTATGTTGGTGGTCTGAATAATAACCTTGAGAGTGTTAATTGGGATTCAATGGTAGATAACATAATAAGGATAAAATGGTCTCAGATTTTACTGAGACTCTATTGTCCCATGACTGTTGATATATACCCAACAAAACTATCACATCTAGGAGGAATGACACCCCTCCCCCCAGGATGCACAATGAAATTAGATATCTAAGCAGACAACGTAAACGCCTTTATCGTCTAGCAAAATGTACAAATTTAGCTGGTTACTGGAACAAGTACAAAACTCAGCGAAACGAAGTGGTCTCTGCCATTCTGAAATCCAAAAGTTTCCATACCAACAAAATACACACTGTTCTTTCTAGTAACACAACAACACCTTCCACGTGGAGGAAAATACTGAAGTCTGTCGTTGGCAATAAATCTCAAGCTGTTCCCACAATTAGTCACGGTAATCTAATGTATGTATAAAATGTAGATAAAGCTGAGGTTTTTAACTCCATATCAACAGTTGATGACTCCAACGCCTTCTTGCCGTGTAATGATTTTCCGGAACGACCAAAAATTGACAATATGACTCTTCAACCAAGAGAAGTGTACAACGCTCTGAAATCTCTAAATCCCACCAAAGCCGCAGGTCAGGACATTATCAGTCCATTTTTATTAAAAGAATGCAAAATATCCCTATGTGAACCACTGACCACCATATTTAATGTCCTTTTACCTGAAACTTATTTTCTTATTGAATGGAAATAGGCCAATATATGTCCTGCCCTGAAAAAAAGTCACTTGTCAATACAATAACGAACTACCGTCCTATATCTCTACTAAGCTGTGCAGGCAAAGTATTCTAAAAGTGCATCTTTAAGCGACTTTGGGGCTTCCTAAAATCTAACAATATAATTCCTCAATACCAGTCGGGATTCACGCCTGACGACTCAACAGTTCTCCAACTGATGGACATTTACAAGGGTTTTTGTCGAGTACTGGACGAAAGTAAGTAAGTTAGAGTAGTTTTTTGCGATGAGAGCAAGGCGTTCAACAAAGTATGGCACTTAGGCCTAATTCTGCTCAATCTTCTTGGAGATCAATCAAGGCAGAAATCCCTCAAGGGTCTATCTTAAGGTCCTTACTATTTTTAATATATGTCAAAGACATTACTGAGAACCCAACTAATAGTATAACGTCATTTGCTGCCGACACGTCCTTGTACATTATTGCCGAAAACCCATTGCAAACATCGGTTATTCTCAACCATGATTTAACTGTTATCAAGAATTGGGCCTCAGTGTGGATGGTGGAATTTAATGCTTGGAAAACTGAACGTATGTTAATTTCCCATAAACGTGATCGTGATGTCCACCCTCCCCTATTTTTCTCGAATACCCAAATTATCAGCGAGCATAAACATTTAGGGCTTATTCTGAATGATCGCTGCACGCGAAACAACCACATTTCTTATATTTGTGCTAAAGCTTGGGAACGTTTAGACCTTATGCGGAAGGTCAAATTCTCATTAGATTGCAGGGACCTGGAAAAAATATACTTTTCCTTTATACGCCCCGCTGATACCATCTGGGACAACTGTTCTGAATCTATTTCCTTTGATCTAGAAAAAAATAAAAATTACAGCTGCCAGGATTGGTACAGGAGCTACTTTAAGCGCTAGCAAAGCTCTGCTGTACTCTGAGACCTGCTGGGGAACTTTACAGCAACGGCGTCATAAATACAAACTCATCGTCTTCTACAAAATGTATCATCGCATGACGCCCGGCTATGTTGCTAATAGAACACCCCGCTCCGATAATACGTTGTCTGATCGTCCTTACAGTCTGCGTTCAAATAATCAAAACTATCTGCATGTTCCTTTTTGTAATACACAGTTATATTAACTGCCCCTTTTTCTGAATATCACCAACCATTGGAATACTATTCCACTCTCCATTCGCGAGGATACATCACTGACGGAAAAACCTTTAAAGATATCTTAACTCTGAAACCAATGCAGCACCATGACACACTAGTTATGCATTATCCCACCCAGCTCAAATCTACCACTGTCGATTGCGTTTGCACTGTAGTAACCTTAATTTCGATTTATATAATAATCACCTTCACCACTCATCGTTTTGTCGCTGCGGTAACATACAAACAGCAGAACAATTCCTGTTCTACTGCCTGTATTGTCAAGAGATTAGGAGAGTTACAGTTAAAACTAGAAGTCCTGTCATGAAATGCGCACAAATAGCACGGCGAACTGCGCGTTAATCTACGCGTTATGACCAAAGGAAGGCTATCAAATTCTGTACATGTGGCCTGTGCACAAGCAATGTTTCAGCCAATGGACCTCCGGGTAACTCGGAGATCCATTGGCTGACACATTGCCTTTGTTAGCGATGAGTAACCAGAAGGAACCTGTCGTGCGTTGGATGTCATTCGATATGGCAATTGCGCGCAATTCCTACGCGCAATTAAGCCTAGATAAGCGCACAGTTCGTGACAGGACTTCTAGTTTTAACTGTATATTAGAGTCTTTACCTTTTCCTATAGATCTTGACACTCCTATGTATGCCAGTACTAGCCTGACGAATACTGAAAATTGTCTAATTTTCAGAACGGTACAGTATTACATTATGATATCCGGGCGTTTCGGCTAGCGTTTGTATGTGTGCGTGTGTGTGAGGATGTATATGTATGTGTATATGCCGCACACTGGCGCTGGCTAGAGCACCTGGATGGTATAATGTATATATTACAGATGAGCTTCGACAGTTGACCCCTCCTTATACTGTATATTCTGTATCTTAATTGGGTGCTCGCATCCCAAACGTAGAACAACAAACTCCGAAATATAGATGGATTGATTGATTAGTGATTCTAACACAATTTTCATATGTTCCTGTCTCAGACATGAACAATCTGGCTGGACGTATTTGCTTTATATGTGTGGCTTCCATCAACAGTAGTTTGCTACCTCTATGGACTCTACCCTTCCCATCAACTGGCATCATTCATTTTGAGTAATTGTTTGACCTTAGGAGACGACTCACATAAGCCATGGGCTTTCTGTTGAATCCCAATCACCTGTTGTACTTCCTATTTCTCGCAATGTATACAAGCCCATTGTTATTCATTTATATCCTGTCCTCCAGCATCTTTGTTGTATACATTTTTTCTACAATTCGTGAATAAATATTGTTTAAATTAAAACGAATGTTGATAACGCAGTTCTGAATATGAATTAACGTTTCTGGCGATTATGCACCTCGTGTAGAGATAACTTGTGTGATATCTTCACATGTGCATGATAAACCATGAAAATTATGATGTGAGCCTGATTTTTTACATGAACGTGAATGATCATTTATTAGTGCATCGTAATTGTGTTCGAGATGTAAGTAGTAGGATTTAACCTCAGCCCCTTCACAAGACTGCAATTTCAAAAGTGGACAGAAAATTTCGAAAGGATCGCGACCGGGTCGCGATCCGGTCAAAATTCTCTACACACTGACCTCGCAACAAATACTGTAAACTTCCACCATTAACAAAGAACTACTCCGTGTGAACCTCGGAAAGTGATGTATTGCTAGTTTCAGTGTAAAACAAACTCTGTTTTGCTGGTTGATCAATCAAGGACCATTCAAGAATGCTTGGGTGAAAGTCCTCTTAAATGAGAAATATGTGTATAAACGATTGACTAAACTTGACTCTGTCTCCATGTTACGGTCACGGTTTGCATTGTGCGTTCCCTTAAAGCCAATAAATAAATAAATAAATAAATAAATAAATAAATAAATAAATAAATAAATAAATGAGGACAATGAATTTCCGGTATTCTTTGCGTTTGTTTTTCCTGACTCGGACTTGATTTCGCACTATTTTATGAAACATCGACCCATCTCTGTAAGTGTGTCACGACGAGGTCGCGATCTGATAAAGGAGGATGCCGCGATCACAGCACCTTAAGGAAGACACTTTAATTCATTTGCCCCCGTGAACAGTGTGTTTCAACCTATGCGGTTTATATATATATATATATATATATATATATATATATATATATATATATATATATATATATATATATATATATATATATATTCATGTAAACGACATTTGGACAACCGAAAGTTGTCCAAAGGTCGGTTTTTTACGTGCTAAAACATTTGGGCAACCTGTTTCACGTTGCCCTAATCTTCAGTGCCTCCGCGCAAAAGAACAAGAGATGTGTGCAGAAACCCCTGTATGCAGAAATGTTAAGTTTTGCACGCTAAATAACGAGAAGAAATCTGTTTTTAATTTAAAACAACATTTTTCGAGATATTCCATGCTAAAAAACTCAAACTTGGAAAACCGTATATATTTGCGGGCGATTTTTGACGCGCCTGTAATTCATATTTTTAAAGCGTATGTTTTGTCATACTACGGGTTTTCGTCATTATATTCATACTTGAAGTAATTTCAGACAAGTTTACCAAACATATACGCTTTTTTAAAGAAATTAGGAATATCCATATATTTTATGGTTTGCAAAGATCACTTTTTCATTTTACGGAGTTTCGGAGGCTTCTCAAATTCTCGCGTGAATAACGTGCACCGGATGTTGATGTAGGCCTACATTCGTGTTGAATGAAACTTACAATAAGCATGACCGTATAATTTCAGTCACAAATAAATTTGTGGGTCTTTATATGACTTGAGTGCTTGTAAAATAAATATTGAACTACATACGCCATTATTTCTTTGGTGAGGAGTCTCTGATGAAGACCGTCAATCACATTCACAACTTGCCGTTTCACCAAATTTCGGCATATTCCAATTGAAATGAAAGCCAAGTGGGTCTGGGTGGCTGATTTTTATAATCGATCATTTTTGTCGGAGAGAGAAGGAGCCATAAATATCGAAATCATAAAATAAGCTCTTTCTGGCCTGAACATTTCCAACAGCTGGTTTCGACCACCCGAATAGTGGGGACTCCGTAGCTGGAATTCCAGCGGAGAATAGCTTTGATATTTACGACTTAAATTACGTGCTATTCTTGTTTGCAAATTGCAGCAATAAATATCCGATTTGAAATATAAACTGCAAACAAAGCACAGAAGTTGAGCTAAGGGACTCCGAAATCTTAAGGGGCTATATAATTAATGAAATTGTGTTTATTTTGAAAATTCTCACCTCTGATATTCCTTCATTTCAAATATACACAAAATGTACATCAAAATGAAGATTCAGATGTATAAAACAGGAAACACGTGTGTAATCAACTCATTGACCTAGGCACCACTGGTTCATGGAAGTCTACTACCGTATTCGTACCAGAACTGATAATTTAATAATATTTCACGAGAACAACTTGTGGCCAAATGTGCTGTACATACATATACAAGAACAAAGCTAGGGTATCAAAATTCTTGGGGTGGGTGGGTCACATGGTTACGGGACATTTCATCCCCAAACCGGTTCATCCCAGGATGTTTCGTCCCAAAGTGGCAACCAGGACGATTCATTCCAACATTTTTTTCAGAGTATCGAGTTCATTCGTCCCAAATGAATTTTTTTTTTTTTTAACAGGACGATTCCAACCATTCGTCCCAACATTTCAAATCATTGTATCGGTGCAAATCGCCTTGGATGCAATTTTGTTTTCAGCAAATTATTCTTTGCGAGATGTGTGGGTCTCATGGTTACGTGACATTTCATCCCAAACCCTGTTCATCCTGGGATCTTTCACCCAGCATGGCAGGATGTTTCGTCCCAAAGTGACAACCGTGGCGATTCATGCTAACAATTTTTTTCAGAGTATCGAGTCAATTCGTCCCAAATGAATTTGTTATTTTAACATCAGGACGATTCGTCCCAACATTTAAAATCATCGTATTGGAGCAAGTTGCCCTATATGGATTTTTTTTTCAGCAAATTATACTTTGATTTACATGTATAGTAAAGCAAAATATTTTAATGTCCCAAGTTTATTATTTGGTTATTGTTTACTTATGTAAGAAAATAGAAGTCTCAACTTGTAAGATTTAATTCCCCACTTGGGAGTGCAGTATCTCAGTGGTAGACAGTTAGACTTCTATGCTAAATGCACAGGCACTCGACGTATTATCAGGTTTTATCAATTTTAATACAATATATATTATATTATCAATACTAAAAAAAGTGAATGTATGACACTCTCCAGATCAAATTTTTTAACAATCTCTAAAATATGAATCGAGAGAGTCAGCTAATCATGCCAGCTGTTATCTGGTAACCGAACAATGAGTGCCACGCTACGGGTTCCTTGGTCGTCTACCTATAGACACAATTGCGTGCATTTCAAAAGTCTTTATGCTTCACTCAATACAACACAAAACAACACAACAACTTAACTTCAATAAAAACATTTTAATCTTTCGAAAAATGATGGTAAAAGCATCAAAGATGTTGTCATGGTAACATGTCTAATTGTCATATACAGATATTTAAAATTAACATTACTAGTCATGCTATTGATATTTTAACTGCAAGTTTGTTGGGAGGGAGGGGGTGGGCGTGTGTCACCCACATGCGAACTACAAAAATTCTCAAGTTAATCTGATACCCCGAATCAGAAATTCATTTAGTTTCTTAGGTCATAGTTGCTATCATTACACCATAAATACATGTAGATTACGTGGGAAGAAAAATTTAGAAGGGGCAGCCGGCTTGGATAGCCTACTCTCTCAATTCAGTCGATAAAAAGTGAAAAAGATGCGAATAAAAGTCAAATTTCCGTCAATCTTGGGCTCAGACTCTCAGGGGCTCTGCGAATTACACAACATTTTGTTGTTTAAATGAGCGAGATCGATGAGGTATTCGCTATGTTAGACATTGTTGAAAATTTTGATCTGGGAAGTGTCATATCTTTACCTTTTTGGTAATGATAATATAAATATACATGTTATTAAAATTGATAAAATCTGATAATACGTCGAGTGCCTGTGTGCTAGAGGGCCCAAGTTCAATCAATGTCCGGAATGGTCCATTTTGTGTCCTTGGGCAAGGCACTTTATCCCGGTTGCCTACATGGGGGCACGTTGATGCCGTGTACTATGGCGTACTGCACGATGATGGCGCACATGTCATCAACCGCTGTAACCCTGCTTGGATAAATTTGGGTTAGCATTTCCTATTATTGACATGATTTTTCTTTTGAAATTGATTAGCTCTAGTTAAAAATTGATTAGAAATCTGCTCTGTGAATCCAGTAAAATCGAGCCCTGCACAACATAGACAACAGTAATATTTGATGAAAATAGTACATGTACTCTCATCAGCTTTTATCCAGTCCTTGGACCAGCTTTTAAATTGTTTTGCTATTATTGGCTTTATGCCATTATTACTAGTAGTCTTTTGTGGCGTACTGTGATAAGAATCAGTACACCCGAAGCTGCAGGTTGTATTTAGTATATGTATATATTCAGTATATTTTTTAGCCATTCTGGCTCGGGGTCAACAGCATTAATATAGCCTTGGGTTTTTAGTTGACCCTTTTTGTTTTTGAAGTTTTCACCCTCATTACCCATCTGTCGAGAAACAGACATGTATGTTGAAGGTGGGAGACATCCAAGACATTTTAGATCGTAGTTATAATCAGATATGCATGTATGATCAGACCCATGCACTGAATGAATAAAAGTTTCACCATGCCAAAGTTGTACAGGGTCCAGGGACACTGTGGGATTTGAAATATCTTGTGACCCAGTCCAACAAATAGCAGTCTGGTACACAGCTAGGTGGTCCATTTGTTTCCAAGTGGACTAGTCCAGGGCAGTGCAGTGTCCATTACATTGCTTCCAGTTTAACTAGAATATAGGGTATTAATTTGGTGTAAATATAGCATGTTAAGTACCGTGCCGTTTTTTACAGTCGGTACCTAGCTACCACTGTATAAGGTAGTGGGGTTAGCCTCATGACAACACTACACACATCCCCACAAGCACATACACCCCAAAGACACAGACACAGACACTAAAGCCCTTAAAGAGATATCTGTATTAATCTCTCTATTTATTTAATATGTATGCTGGTCCCATCCAAGCAAGCTTGTTTCAAGTCCACTGAAGATGATGTTGGAACACTGTTTCGATATTTTGTAAGAGACTTCGTCTTCGGTGAACATTTTGTAATTATACCCATGACCTCATCAAGACTTATTGGTTCACTTAATTTATGATATTCCCCATATTCAGGCCTTTGTTTGAAGTTTATTTCATTGAAAATTGAGTTGTTGTCTTGGACAGATTTATTCACTTTTCCTTTGAAATTGTTGTCAAATTTGTGCCGTTCTTGTGCACGATGGGCTTTCTTTAGAAATTTGACAGAAGCGCTAGGGCTGCGCGATATTCAAAATTAAATACCAGTATCGGTATCAATAAAAATACTGAGGTATGCCAGTGTATTGAAAGGCTGTTCAGATAACTGAACATACAGTACGTGGAGAGTGGTTTGTGATTAAATCATTGGCAGAGTGGAGTTATCACCCAAAGTATCACTTTCAAATACTGTACATATGGACAAAAAACAAAATGTTTCAGCCGGTGTACATCCAGGTTTAACCCGGAGGTTCATTGGCTGGAGTTTTGCTTGTGCTTGTGATGCATTGCAACAAATTAGCAATTATTGTTTGGATGGAATCTCCATTCTGTGGGTGATTTAGTGATAATACACTATCTGCATTCTGTATGTCCAATAATCTGGACTTGAGCCATCATTGTTGGAATGAATCAGCATGCCTTGATGATTCAGTTTGAATTACCTTGTACCCAACGCTGACAATATCACAATTTTTAGCTCAACTTTGGCGGTGTTTTTGGGTCCAATTCGAAATTCAAGTTGTCTGCTGGCGGCCATTTTGTACAGACTAAGGTGAAATCAGGTTTTTGCACAGAACTTCCATATGAAAGCGCTGATTTGAATAATTTTTTGTATGAATGTTTAGTACCATGGGATACATCACATAGAATACAGGTTTTTTTTCTCGTACGTAAACTATGCAAATTAGACTAACTTTGATGTATTTAGTGTTACTTTCAGCACTGTAAGTGCAAATGCCAATACGGCTCGGGCTAGAGGCCGTATTTATAAACCGATCTATACGAAACTTCTTGGGTACCTTTGGTATCACCGTGGGACGAGAACGAGTGTTTTGGGGTGCGGTCCAAAATTCAAGATGGCCGATGGCAGCCATTTTGTACAGAATTAGGTGCAATCAGATTTTTGCACAGAACTTCCATATGAAAGTGCTGATTTGAAAAATTTTTTGTGTGAATGTTTAGTACCATGGGATACATCACAAAAATGCGGGGGTTTTTTCTCGTGCAGAAATTATGCAAATTAGATAAACTTTGATTTTTTCAGTGCTACTTACACACAGTAAGTACACATGTCAATACGGCTCTGGCTAGATGCTGTATTTATCAACCGATCTTCACGTAATTTCTTGGGTACCTTTGTTATCACCTTGGGACGAGAACGAGTGTTTCTGAGTGCGGTCCACAATTCAAGATGGCTGCCAGTGGCCATTTTGTACCGAACTTGGGTCTAATCAGTTTTTTGTACACAACTTCTATACGGCTCAGGCTAAAGGCCTTATTTATGAACCGATCTTTATGAAACTTCTTGGGTACCTTTGTTATCACCTTGGGACGAGAACGAGTGTTTCTGAGTGCGGTCCAAAATTCAAGATGGCTGCCAGTGGCCATTTTGTACCGAAATTAGGTCCAATCAGTTTTTTGTCACAACTTCTATACAGCTCGTATTTATGAACTGATCTTCACAAAACTTCTTGGGTACTGGTCCCTTTGTTTTCACCTTGGGACAGAAATGAGTGTGTTTTGGGGTGCCTTTGTTATCACTGTGCTATGAGAACAAATATTTTGGGGTTCAGTCAGACCCACTCTGGGACTCAAAGATTTTTTTCTAGTTTAGCATCTGTCTGTCACCCACCTTTACAATACTTTACCTATACATTTGTTACAGGCTACGGTCAGTATTTATGTACAGACTGTTACTATACTTTATATGTACCTTTGTTATCAGGTCATTACCTAGATGTTTGTCATTGCTGTGTCACATACTATACATGTACATGTCTTGACAAGTTGAGCTACAGTGTCATTTATTTATTTCATTTATTTTAAATATTAGTTTAGCAATAAAACCATATCATGTGACCCCCTCATTGGAATGAGCTCGACAGACTCGCTTTAATTGAGGGGTCACTTGATATGGTTTTGCACAATTTTTATTAAAAATAATATTTTTTCGACTGCACAATTTGGTGATGCGGCTGATTTATTAGGTAGAGGGATGATATTCATTCGAGACTACAGGCAAAAAAAATACTTGAGGCATCTTGAAAATCAAATTGTTGGTAAATAAATAGTGACAATAAATTGATATTTTTGTAATTACACCACTATTCAATCAGGTCATAAAATTTGAGAGGAATTATTTTATTGTTCCTCTGGTGGTTAATGGTTATCTAAAATGAAAAAACATATAACCGAAAAGTTGTTCATCTGGAACTACAAACAGTTTGTCAAAAAGTTGTGTCTCATCACCATATTCGATAGCACTGTTTTAAAATGTTCCTGTGGGAAGACCCTTCTCTTCAATGCTCAAACTCCCTAAGACAGCTGACGCCCTGCCCCATGTGCTTGCCACAGATGCTTTCCAAATCTGTAAACTGTCATCCAGTAGGGCTATCGTGGACTCGTCAAAATCCACCGGTTGACATTTTTTCCACGCATATAATTCAGAAATAATCATCTAGCAAAATTTCCACCAATGATGCACCGCGATTACCCTGGCGTTTCATTGGTGGAAATTACGCTACATGTAGGTGTCGGATCATCTCTGAATTATTTGCATGGAAAAATCCCCACCCATTGGATTTTGACCCGTCCACAAAGTCTACTGTAATCGATCCTCTTTATTAATGTCCAGATGAACGATAAGCATATGTAGGTTATCTCAAACTTCAAGATTTTATTCACTGTTCAATCAGTACTGGATTGAATACCGGTATATATTGGTTTATTGATTTACTGTGCAGCCATAAAAAACTCTGGGTTTTGCCTTGTCATCTAGGACCACAATTCCATCACTAACTCTCCATTTTTGGAAATGAGATGAATGCAAGTGTGAATGCTCCCATTGGCACCCATGCTTTCTATTTAACTGGATTTAAAAATAATGCACTTATTGACAAATATTGTGGAGCTGTATTACACTTTGAGGACATATAATTGTATGTTGCTTTGAGAAAGCTGCACTCTGTGGCCAGTGACAAGTTACTATCATAGTTCAGCAGGTCCTTAAAATTTAAAGTTTCTTTCTGGTGTTTGGTGATGGTATTCTCTTAAAATTCAATACATGTACTAATATTTCACAGGTGCATTTTACTCCTGTCTCTGATTTCACAGAGCTTGAAACTGCATCTGTCATTTTGTTCATTTCCAGCACTGTAACTCATGCTATCTCATGAGGTGCGGCCGCTATAAATACTAATTACCAAAACTTCCTACTAAATACCGAGAGAAAGATTTTTTATGAGCTCTATTATTTTAGCACTCATAATTCTCAAATATGGCATTAAAACCATGCACTCACTGCTTAAATCTATTTATAAACTCATAATACTCCACCTCATACCCTTTTCATTCCATTCCTACTATTTTCCTAATACTCGGTATCCCTCAGTGTTTAGTATTACCACACATTATGCATCAAAATGAGAGTGTGATGTATAGAACATAAAAAATATATATACAATATCAATTATAATGATTACTGAAGCATATTTGGCCACAAGTTGTTCTGAAATATTATTTTGGCTATGTATTAATGGGTGGGGGCGTAATCTTTTTTGGGGTTGCCGGGTTCCAGGTCATTGTAGGCCTGGGGAGTAGGTAGGTATGGTTCTCCAATTGGTGGGTGGGGGCAAACCTCCACCAATGGGAAGGCCATACTTACCCCCACCTCAGGCCTACAGTATCCTCCTTCCTATTGGTGGAGGTCCAGATGCAGAAAAGGGCTCCTCAAATAAAAGTTTGAAAATATAATGCACCTACCCTCAGCGTGAATCTGGGACCCTCTGATGCTTTAATTTTCCCATTTGGGGGAGGGGAAGGGGCACTATAATTTTAGTGGGGTGGCATCCCCCTCCCTGGCTACACCACTGTATTATTTTTTATCAGTTCCCGAACATATACAGTAGCAGACTTCCAGGAACCATTGCTGGCTGTGTCAACTCCATGAGTTGATTAACATATATTTTTGTGCTCTATGCATCTCAGCCTTTGTTTTGATGTATATTTTGTGGATATTTAATTCACATTTATGGAATATCAGTGGTGGACATTTCAAAGAAAACAAATTTCCCGTACTTTTGTAGCACCTTAACCATGGACTTGTTACAAACAGTGATTTAACAATAAAATATTATCAGACTAGGATAACTGGATATCGCTCATGATGAATACTGTAATATGATGCAAGGGAGAACACAGAATTCCTTCCTCAATTTTTGAACTGTTCTGAATTTATTGTATTTACATCCATTCTGGGCACCATTTTCTTGGGGAAAGTTTTGTTTTGTAGATGACACACATGTTTTCATCAAATTAAAATACAATCAGTGAATAAAACAGTGTGCAAAATTTTACAAGAACACTTGTTTCATTCACATGGTGATTACATGAATGGATGACCATCTACCAAATATGCATCTTGAATGGTCTAAGTAAATTAATCAGCCTTCCTTGTATTTTCAAAGATTTTTAGATTTTTGCCTTGAGAGGCTATATATATTTCAATCCCATGCAATATAGTAATACTTGTTAATGATTAAAAAACAGCTTCCCAAGAATCTTTACACAGCCGAATGTTCGGCTTGTCCAACCCAAACATAAAAGGTCTGTCGGTTAGAGTAATTTCAGAAATTTTGCACACTGCGAAGTATGATCAGTTGTTGAAAAGAACTCTTTATCATTTCTGGAAGCTTGGCTTTTAACTGTTGCATCTCATCACCACATCCCCAAGTAGTGATAATCCGTACCAGCAACAGAGTACCCAAAAAGGATCCTTTCCCATCACCAAATCAGCATTTATTCTCCTTCTCTAAACCACTGAAACTTTTTATGCATAGTTCATGCCTGATAATTAAGTATTTTTTCTGATCAAAACAATGAATTGTTGTAATTTTCATCTCTTCATTACATCATGACATCTGATACATCAGGACAACAAATATCAATCAAAATCAATCAAAATCATTTGTATCCACTTTGTAAAAACATACAAAAATTTGTTTTTCTAGTTTAGATCTTCATGACACAAATTTTTCCCAGTTCCAGAGGCGCCGATTCCTTTCCCGAAGTACACAGGAATGTCGCTTCCAAGTCGAGTTGGCCCTGAACATTTTGTCCATGAGGACACTACATTCTAAATAGTCATTTCAAAACATTTTACGGGACCATGGAGCCAGGGTTGGAAGTGGGCACGCCCGGCATATTTTGAACAACAATGTTGAAAATAGTAAGTGATTGAGTATGCGAAAAATCATGCAAGAGTACCAAAATGTAGACCTATTGGACAATATTAGGAAATTATTGGCTTAACAATGCCCATTCTTTCAAGTTTCAGGTAAGTTATCTCCTGCACACCATCGAACCTGCAATTTTTAATTTTTGTGAGTAGACAGCAGCGTACTTCAGTTCGACCCAGCAAGCAATTAACCCTTCCCTAACGATCAATGGCATGCATTGAATAATATACAATTTGTGCAGTACAGACAATTTTTATAAACTTCAACAAAACCATATCATTTGAACCCTCCTCATTGTAATGAGCTTGTCAAGCTCATTCCAGTGAGGGGTAATATGATATGGATTTGTAGTAGCATTCCAAGACTACTACATTGTAACTAACCAAACTTCACTTTCGGAGATCCCCTTGGGAACCCCAGGAAGTGAAGCAGTGCCTGTTCACTGTGGTAAACAGGCTTTGTTTTACTGGTAAAATAGGACCCAGTTATCAGTGCTTGGGAGGTGCAAACCCTCTCTAAAATGGGCAACATGGCTTATTAATGCTCATCCTTGGTTTTGGGTTGATACTCTTGTTGTGGTCATGATTAGCCATTGTGCAAAACCATGAGACCTTAAACACCAATAAATAAATAAATAAATAATAAATACTTTCGGAGAACCGGTATGTAAACAATGTAATTCAACAAAACTTTAAAAGGTCAAAAATGCTTCTCACTGTCCCTTTGCTCATGCACATTTAAGATATTATACCGAACTGAAATAAATTTGATTATTGCTGCAAAGGGCTTACTGGAAAAAAACAATTTTTTAGCTCAACTCTCCATCCACAATTCCTTTAGCAAACCCTAAAGACTGCAGCTCTTGCCCAGTCGGTCCTTAATTTCATATGTGACTTTGGGACAATGTCCAGATGAGAGCTACATGTATCAAATTTTTTTCAAGTCCTTTGAAAAACATGACTGCCAGGGACCAGTGGCCACCTTGGATTTAGCAAATAAATTGTCAACAATTCTGTTAGCACACTCTACAGGCTGTATCTCTCACCTGATCTTTCTCTGCTTTCATGCATAGGTTTGGTGTGATGTCCAGATGGGAGATATCAGAAATTTCTAAATTTTGTTGAAAAACAGGGCCACAAAGCAGTCATCCTGGATTTGGATTATGAATTGTCAACAATTTCATTCTCACAGCCTGCAGACTGCATCTCGCACCCAATCTTTTTTCAAATGTCATATGTAGCTTTGGATTGATATCTAGATAGAAGCTATTGAATGTTTCTGAATTTTGTTGAAAAATATGGCTGCCAGCACCCAGTTTGGATTTTGCATATAAATTTTCAACGATTCCATTAGCACACCCTACAAACAGCATCTCTCACCCACTCTTTCTTGAATTTCGTATGTAGCTTTGATGTGATATCTAGATGGAAGCTATAATTTTTTCTGAATTTTGTGGGAAAACATGCTCAGCAGAGGCCATCTTGGATTTTGCTATAAATTGTCAACAATCCATCAGTACACCCTACAGGCTACACCTCTCACCCTATATTTTTCAAATTCTATATTCAACTTTGGTATGATGTGGCCACCATCAGCCATCTTAGATTTAGCATATAAATTGTCAACAAATCCATTAGTACACCCAACAGGCTGCATCAGATATCATATGTAGCTTTGGTGAGACAACTTTTCTGAGGAAATTTGAGTGAATGACTTGGTGTTACTGGATCTTTCTATTTAGTTCAGACCGTTCTTGGACACGTTGAGCAGTGTCAATGACACTTCATTTGAATTATCTTCTGTTCATCTTTGGAGTGCACAGTGTTCATTGATGTGTTTCTTGAAAAAAATTTTCCCAATTCCGGTACTCAACAATTATATATAGTATGCTTCACCTCAGATGGTTGCAAGCAGTACACAGTGGGCCTTCCATTTTCCAAATCGAAAGACTGACGCACACCAAGTCAGTGTTGGTAATCCTACAGATGCATCAAAATAATCAAGGTCACTTTGTATTGTTTTTTTTATTCACGTTTAGCAAAACTTTGGATAGTCCAAGTAGTGGTGAGCAACTGTCAGACTCACAAAGTACTAACTTTGTACAAACTGGGTTAGCATTGGTTGAAGACAAAGCATCAAAGAGTATACCTTAGTACACAGTACTAGTTCCACTGCGCCCCCACACGCTTTGGAGGTTATAAATTGTTACTTGATTTTCTGTATGAGGGGTCTGGAAAAACTCTCCAGAATTTCAGTGCCCCCTACCTCCTATTCAAAGTAAGACTAATGTGCAACCTCTTGGTTTTGACTGCAACATAAAATATGAGCATCCCCACCTTCCATCCCTCAGCCACAGAGTTTTCCTACTGAAAAAATGCTCAGAAAAATGCACATTAGTGAATGTTGAGAGTAATCAGTAAAGTTAAGTTGGAAAGTTGCACTTGGTAAGAATAACTGACTTCTGATTGAAATAATGTGATTCCCAGTCTGTTAAGAATATTCTGCCAGTCTGCATCTGTCATTGAAGAAGTCAATTTACTCCTGCATGTACCTGTCCAATAATAGTGATGGATGTTTGATAGTGATAGTCAGGACTCAAGATATTTGATTGGAAGTTAACAATCATGATGGCATTTCCCCCCTACATGTACATTTGTATTCCTCACTGCCAAATAATAGTGATTGCTGAGATTTTTCTTCAAAATTAATAATGGTGTTGGCAGTGTTATTAGGCAGGTGAGGGTATCCTATTTGCCTGTGTGTCCAGTACAAATACCCTCAAGCCAGAAAAGCCAAACTTATGATCCGCTTGTTTGTCGTTACAAGGTGAGTAAATTGTTGTGTTTTACATTTACATGTACTCTCCTCTGATTGGTTGTTTTGTGTGGGTAGCTGTCTACAGCTATCCGTAAAATTGGCAGACATGATTTGATGTTAGCTAATGTTTGCTTAAATAAATAACCCATATTAATAAATGGAAAAATAAATAACTGGTGAAAATACTTTTAGAGAAGAAAAAGAATATTTAGCACTAATAAACTAGTAACAAATACTTTTCTATGTTCCAGAAGAATATACTGCAAAGTGTGATCTAAAGTGGCATCTGAACAAGACAGCCGAAAATTATGTAAGTTGGGGGGGGGGGGGAGGGGGGTAGAGGCTTTTATTTTGTGTTGAAGTTAAAAGTGAGGTGCTATGCATTGGTCTAACTTGGAAAGGGGTGGGGGGGGGGGGGGGTGAAATGTAAGTTGGAATTTTGGGACTCTGATCCAGAAAAACACCAGTGCTCCAGTGAACTAATTATGTACCAAACTGATGCTGTTAATCCACTAGTTTCCTAAAATTGCCTAATTCACACAGTAGGCCTACACTGTGTACTTTTGCATGATTTTGGATGTACTAACTGATTCGAAACTGCTTCGACACAGCGAATATTTGGTAAGTAAGTTCTTGTATTAAGGGTGACCACAGTAGAGTGAATACCAAGCCATTTAATGTATAAACCCTTGAACCAGGATAATAATAAGATCATTGTTGAAACTCAGTTGTTTACAATTTTCAACATTGTGGTACAAATTGTGAGTGTGGGGTGGGTGGGGGGGGTGGGGGGTGGGGGGCTGTCTGCTTCCAACCCTGGCTCTGCAGTCCCTTAAAGATTTTAGCAATTGACTATTAAGAATGAAGTGTCTTTGAAGACAAAATGTTCTGGGCTGACTTGTCATGAAGGGCAACAACTAAAAGCAGGGTTTCTACTTTTTCAATGAAAGTGACAATAAATCATGTTATGTTTACAACTTTTATTTTAATATGATAAAATCAAGTAAATTGTGTATCATCTAGGAGATAAATGTTTTCTCAACAAAACAGTGTGTAGAAGTAAATGAATGAATATGAATAGAATAAATATTTAACTCTTTGAAAAATCGAGGTAGGAATTCTGTGTCTTTCCTTGTGTTATATTATAGTATTCATAATAGATGCTATAAGTTATGCTTGTCTAATAATATTATTCTATTAATAAATCATTGTTGGTAATGAACCCCTGTGATTTAACTCTCTTGTGTCACTTTTTTAAGCTCATTCTGTGGGTGCATGACAATGGTATACACTTCCCCCTTACTGTTTTTTGGCTCTGCTTGTACAGTATGTGAAGAGTGGATTGTAACTACATGTAAATCACCCATGGAGTGGAGTTGTCACACAAAGTATCACTTTCAAATTTTGAACATATAAACAGAAGAAACCAGTAATGTTTCAGCCAATGGATTTCAAGTTTAACCTGTAGGTCCATTGGCTGGAACTTTGTGATTGTTATGCTTTGCAACAAATTTGTAGAATCTCCACGCTGTGAGTGATTTAGTGAAAACACACTCTCCATGTAGAATCTCCACTCTGTGAGTGATTTAGTGAAAACACACTCTCCATGCAGAATCTCCACGCTGTGAGTGATTTAGTGAAAACACACTCTCCATGCAGAATCTCCACTCTGTGAGTGATTTAGTGAAAACACACTCTCCATGCAGAATCTCCACTCTGTGAGTGATTTAGTGAAAACACACTCTCCATGCAGAATCTCCACTCTGTGAGTGATTTAGTGAAAACACACTCTCCATGCAGAATCTCCACTCTGTGAGTGATTTAGTGAAAACACACTCTCCATACAGAATCTCCACTCTGTGAGTGATTTAGTGAAAACACACTCTCCATGCAGAATCTCCACGCTGTGAGTGATTTAGTGAAAGCAAACTCTCCATGCAGAATCTCCACGCTGTGAGTGATTTAGAGAAAATACACTCTCCACATACTGTATTATAAAGTAAATTTGAACTTGGGAGAAATCAAGTCAGTTTTGGTCAGTTTTGAAGCCATTGCTGACCCCTATTCTCACTATAGAGACCCTAAACCATTAAGGATGTCCCCCATATTTGTCTATTTCAAGATGGATATTTTGTTTAGCAGTATGTGTATGTTAAGATTAGAGCATGGAAAGTGTTAATCGTCTGAGTGTTAGAAGCCACTATATATGAGGGTTTTAAAAAGAATAAGCGTGCTGTAGCAAAAACCAACATTTTCGTTGCTTATGTTTCATATTAAGTCAAACGCAAATAATATTTTGTTTATAAAAATTGTTTGATTAAAATTATTTGAGATGGCCCATGGAAACTCTCCAATAATTTGTAATAAAACAAATGCTGAATAACAAAACCAACCACCAAAATTAATCTAGCCTTCAACTAGTTAAAATAACTAATAAATATGATATTGTGGGATGAAACGGAAACCATTATTATTTTTGGGTACATATGAAAATAAACAAAAGAAAATAAACACTGAAAAACTGAGGAGTTGAGTATGTATAAATAAACTGCAGGTTCCCCCATTCTTCAGTTTTACCTATTGTCATACTGGGGTTGTAACAACACTTTTGACAGCCAGGATCACCTTATGCTAGACAGTTTTACTGGTTGGGTAGCCAGAGTACATGACGAGGACCACCATGGAGAGGCGAGCAACTGTCAAGAGACATTTGCTGCCTATACATGTATATTGTACATGCAAATAGGCCGATTTCATTGTAAAATCTGCTGAAATCCACTATTAATATTACAATATAATGATTTTCCAGGGCATTACCTTCTTTAAAGGTCCAACAGAAATGATTAATAACAATTTAATGGCCTGAAGTCACAAGGTCTTATGACTATGAGCAGTCTGAGGTGAAGTCTTCGGCTGCTAATGAGACAGAGGACTGTTAATCATTCTGCATGGGATGATTACTAATAGAACCGTAAATCCCTGCCTGACAAAGTTGTGTTATTACTGCTATAACCACTAATGTAGATGTTTATGAGAATACTACTATTTATTTATTGGGGTTTAATTACACCTTCGAAAGCCAAGGTCACCACATGTCAGACAGTTATACAGGTGGAGGAAGCTGGGGGTATGCAGAGGGAACTACAAAGCAGTGGCAAACAACTATCAGGCTCCCCAACATATAAACTTCACACATGCAGGGTTAACATTGGATGAAGACAAGTGCACCATCGCTGTGCAGTATGCCTTAGCACACAATGCCACTCTGCCCCAACATGGGCAACGGGGTGAAGTGACTTGCCCAAGGACACAATGTGGTTGTCGCAGGTGGGATTCAAACTGAGGACCTTTTTGCATGCACCTCTACCTAATGAGAAGCATTCTTCTAATACTAATGAAGTATACTTTGACACAGAACTTTTTTTTATTAAATTTCATCAGGTTTGGGCATTGAAAATCAGGAACTCGGTAAAAAGAAAAAATAAGTATTTCCAGAAATAGAATTAGAAGAAATTAGAAACACTTATTTGATTATTGCACAGCATTCCAGCACTGATCAGAAATACATGTTTGTGAGTTGGAATACTCTGCAATGTCCCATTATTCACCAGAGAATGCCATGTGGTAACCATAATTATTTATACTTATAGCTTTATTCTTAGCAAAATACATCACATATAGCATTTAATGTGACAAAATATCAAATTGTGTTTTTAATAGATTGGAATGCAATTATCAGTGAGGATTTCAGTTAGTTCATCATTAATCATGAATCTTCTCTTGGACAGTTCCCCGATAGAACCTCTTGGTCGTGCTGTATTCACATTGTCCAATTACTAATTCCTATGGCTATGTACATGAACCACTAACTGACAAGGGACTCATGGGCAAGATAATACAAGAATGTACTTTTTATACATAAATCTTCCTATAACTGCATACTACCATTTTATTAAAATGAAATAAGATTGGCTGCAGCAAACTGGGCCCCAGAGAAGTGAGTCCAAACAGTTTTGTTGAAGTCATTCTCTGGGAGATGTCTCCCAAATATATAGGAGAACTTACCACCAGGAAAAGACTGCCCCAAATACTATATAGAACACAAGGGTGCACAGTAGCTCAGTGGTTACGGCATTGGACTTCAGACTGCATTGTGTTCTTGGGTAAGGCACTTCATCCTGACTGCCCACATGTTCAAATCTTTGGGCTCACTGTGGAGGCCCAAGTTTTAACCAAGTTTAAGACAATACAGTCATCATGAACTGGTCGTAATCCATGTGTGGTCAGTGATGTCCATGCATGCATTTACCAGGTAATAAAAATCATAATCAAAGTTTTAATTAATGAAGCACTGGGTTGTACCCATTGCTTCATTAACCCTTTACCAAACGTAATGACCAAAACTTGCCAGTGTTTTCACAAACATCATCCATTCAATTTTTATTATTTTTTCATATTTTATCTCAAAAACATAGCTTATAACCCATCTGTCAGGACGAGCATGTTGAGCACTTTCCAGTGAGGCGTCACAAGCTGAGCTGTTGACAATATATGTGGAAATTTAATTATTAAAATTTCTGATTTTCATTTCAGGTAAAGAGTTAATTAAAATTTTGATGATTATTCCTATAATCAGTGTTTGGAATCTAATATTAGTGTGTCTGTGGAAATATTACCCACCTGGGGAAAGTGACCAGTACACTGCAGCCATACTGTATGTTATGTATGTCATATTTGGACTCCAAATAGGAACTCTGGCTTTAACTAAGTACAATATGAAGAATATTTATTGAAAATCTAAGTTCTTCAGATTTATCAGTCAGAAACTTTTGATGATTGGTATAGAGCAGCCTTAAGGGATCAATCATCAGATTCAAGTCCCTGAAATGATGTTTGAGCTGACCCAACCACTGTAGGAGCCCAATTTTAATGCTTTTCCCAAAAATTTAGGGGAGCATATAGTAGCCACACTGTCATCTGTCTCTCCGTCTCAAAAAAATGGTTTTCGGATGATAACTTTAGTTTGACTGAGTGAAACGAAACAGCATTCTATACGTAAGTGTATAACCACATAATACAGTTTGCGATTGATAGTGGGCTTGGTCTGGTATTTTGTGGCAGAGTTATGTCCCTTTTCCAACTTAGACATGTTGATATTGGTTTCCGGATCATAACTTTAGTCTGAGTGAACAAAATTAAACAAAATATTATATGTAGGTTTATAACCACAAAATGCAGGTTGGGATTGATAGTGGGCTTAGTCTGATATTTTTAGACAGAGTTATGGCACTTTTCCGACTTAGAAGACATGTTGATCTTGGTTTCTGAATGATAGATTTGGTCTGACTGAATGAAATAGAACAAAGTTTTATGCATTGGTTTATAACTACATAATACAGGTTGGGATTGATAGTGGGCTCGGTCCAATATTTTTTTGCAGAGCTATGACCCTTTTCCAACTTAGTAGACATTATATTGGTTCACTTGGGGAGTGGTGGATCAGGCAGAGGTGCAGGTTCCTGACGAGAGGTCCTTGGTTTGAATCCCACCTGCAACAACCACATTGTGTCTTTGGGCAAGACACTCCACCCCATTGCCCACGTAGGGGCACGGTGGCATTGTGTACTAAGACATACAACATGTCGATGGTGCACTAATGTCTTCAACCAATGCTAAGCCTGCTTGTGTGGAGTTAGTATGTTGAGGAGCCTGATAGTTGCTTGACATTGCATGGTGGTTCTTTCTGGGTACTCCAGCTTCCTCCTTCCATAAAACTTTCCAACACGAAGTGACCCTGGCTGTCGAAAGTGTCATTAAACCCGAATAAATTTGGTTTACTTTAGTTTGACTGAATTAAAAAAAAACTGTATACATAGGTTTATAACCACATAATACAGAGTGGGATTGATTGTGGGCTTGATCTGATATTTTTATGCTTCCAAAAAAAAATTTGGGGGAGCATATAGTTGCCCATCCGAAAGAAATGATTTCTGGGAGATAACTTAGTTTGACTGAACAAAATGAAACTTAGTTTGACTGAACAAAATGAAATGTAGTTTTATACATAGGTTTATAACTTCATAATACAGGTTGGGATTGATAGTAGGCTTAGTCCAATATTTTTTATCCGAGTTACATGTTTGGTCCTTTTCCAACTTAGAAAACATGTTGATATTGGCTTCTGGGTGATAACTTTAGTTTGAGTGTACAGAATGAAACAGAACTTTATACATAGGTTTATAACCACATGATACAGGATGGGATTGATAGTGGGCTTGGTCCAATATTTTTTGACAGAGTTATGGTCCTTTGAAAACAGACTCTGTCCGATATACGGCAGCAAAATTAATGGGCTGACATGGCAATTTGAGGGGAACCGATCTTAACGAAACGTCTTGGGTACCTTTGTTATCACTGTGGGATGAGAATGAGTGTTTTGGAGTGTGGTCCGAAATTCAAGATGACTACCGGCATGCATTTTGTACCAAAATTAGTGCAATGAGTTTTTTGAACTGAACTTCTATATGAAAGTTCTGATTTGAATAAATTTTTGTTTGAATGGTTAGTAACATGTAATACATCACATATAATACAGGTTTTTTATCTTGTGCAGAAATTATGCAAATTAGATGAGCATTAATTTATTCAGTGCTACTTATACACAGTACATGTAAGTGCACATGTCAATATGAGGTGTGGTCCAAAATTCAAGATACCTGCTGGTGGCCATTTTATATCGAAATTAGGAGCAATCAGTTTTTTAGCTTAACTTGACAAAGTAAAGATAAGCTATTGCCATCACGTGTGCGGAAGTTTGTTAGTCTGTGCACATTTTCCTTCAGCACAGGCTACACCCCAGAGTTCTTGCCCAATTGTCACAAAATTCCATATGCTGGGTTGGGGTCATGTCTCGATGAGAACAACCACTTTTGGTCACAATCGGTCAACCCTGATGGCTGCCCAAGCCCAAAAGCTGAAAAAAATTTAGCACAGTCTACAGGTCGTATTTATGAAGGGATTTCATTGTAACTAGGTAGGATGCCTCTGTATACAGTTAAAATTGGATGTCCTGTTATGAAATGCACACAAATAGCATGTCGATCTGCGCGTTAAATCTAAGCGTTATGACCATAGTAAGGCCATCAAATTCTGTACATATGGCCTGTTCACATGCTATGTTTCTGCCATCCTGTGCACATGCTATGTTTCTGCCATTGGACCCCCAGGTAACCCACCTTTACAATACTTTACCTGTACATTTACAGGCTACTGTCAGTATTTATGCACAGACCTTTACAATACTATACATGTACCTTTGTTATCAGGTCATTACCTAGATGTGTGTCATTGCTGTGTCACATACTATACATGTACATGTCTTACACAAGTTGAGCTACAGTGTCATTGACACTTTCATTTGCGAATTTTGTGCTTGATAATGCAATAACTTCAACAAAAGTCAACTGACCCAATTCATTTGTGTTATGTTGGTCTCCAGGAACATTTTCTTGATCGAGTATGAAAATGGGCTCTGTACAATATATGTGGCAGCAGAATTATTGGCTGACTTTGTCATTTTTTAGCTCAACTTTGATCTAGTCAAATTTGAGGTTATGCCATGGCCCGTCGTCCATCTCTCTGTCTGGCTGTATGTCCGTCCACCAGTCAACAATTCAATACGGCTTGGGCTAGAGGCCATATTTATGAACCAATCTTTACAAAATTTCTTGGGTGTCTTTGTTTGTCACCGCGGGATGAGAGCGAGTGTTTTTGGGTGCGGTACGAAATTCAAGATCCACAGGCAGCCATTTTGCACCAAAATTAGTGCAATCAGTTTTTTGTACAGAACTTCTGTATGAAAATTCTGATTTGAATAAATTTTGTATGAATGTTTAGTAACATGGAATACATCACATATACTACAGGTTTTTTTTTCTCGTGCTGAAATTATGCAAATTAGATGAACATTGATTTATTCAGTGCTACTTATACACAGTGAGCACACATGTCAATATGGCTCCGTCTAGAGGCTGTGTTTATGAACCGGTCTTCATGAAACTTCTTGGGTACCTTTGTTATCACCTTCGGACGAGAACAATTGTTTTTGGATGCGGTCCAAAATTCAAGATGGCTGCCGTGGCCATTTTGTACCAAAATTAGGTACAATCAGTTTTTTGTACAGAACTTCTATATGGCTCGGACTGGAGCCGTATTGGTGCACCAATCTTTACGAGACTTCTTGGGTATCTTTGTTATTAGCGTGCGACGAGAAGGAGTGTTTTTGGGTGCAGTTTGAAATTCATGATGGCTGTTAGTGGCCATTTTATACCAAAATTAGGTGTAGTCAGTTTTTTGTTCAGAACTTCAAGGACTACGTTTGTTATCAAGCTACAGATAAAAAATTCAAATACCTATATTTTAAGAAGGACTGGACAAATATTTACTAATTAGTTGAATCAACAACCTTAGAAGGGTTTGAATCACACAGGCTAAAACAGTTGCTAACATTTGGCTTATGGTGCACCATAGACTGCAACATTAACCCAGTGGAGATTTCTAGTTTAGCATCTAACTGTCACCCACCTTTACAATACTTTACCTATATATTTGTTACAGGCTACAGTCAGTATTTATGTACAGACCTTTACAATCCTTTACATGTTCCTTTGTTATCAGGTCATTACCTAGATGTGTGTCATTGCTGTGCCACATACAATATATGTACATGTCTTACACAAGTTGAGATACAGTGTCATTGACACTTTAATTTTGCAAATTTTGTGCTTGATATTGCCATAACTTGAACAAATGTAAATGATTTGATTCTTTTTTTATTATATGGGTTTCCAGGAAAATTGTCTTGACTGAGTTTGAAAATGGGCACCATCAGATATTCGGCATCAGAATTATTGGGCAGACTTGTATGTAAGTCGCTCAGCAGGTAGAGGTGCAGGCTGCAAGCCAAGTGGTCATGCAGTTCGAATCCCACCTGCGGCAACCACGTTGTGTCCTTGTGCAAGACACTTCACCCCCCCAGTGCCCATGTGGGGGCATGGTGGCATTGTGTACTAAGACATACAGTGTGTCGATGATGCACCAATGTATTCAACCAATGCTAACCCTGCTTGTGTGGAGTTTGTATGTAAGGGAGCTGACAGTGACATCTGCTCTCCAATGCCCGGTGGTTCACTTGGGTATTCCAGCTTCCTCCACCTGTAAAACTGTTGTCATGATTAGCCACTGTGCAGAAATATGTGACCTTAAACACCAGTAAATAAATAAATACATGTAAGTTTTTTGCAGATAAGTTATTTAGAAAATGTACACTAATGCTTTCTAGTTCACAGTTACCATTTTGTTAGCCATGAGGCAAACCCTTGTTAACTTATTGTTATCTGAGGATTATTTTTTTTAGCTCACCTGTCTGAAATTAAGGGTGAGCTATAGTGGTCACTTGTCCTTTGTCTGTCCATCGTCCATGAACATGTTGTTTGTACTTGTTCAAAACTTCTGGGCTAACTGCATTTTGTTTTTGTATTTTTGTTCAAATCAGCATGCCCAGTCCCATAGGGAGGGGGGTTGGGATGGGGTAAATGCTTCCAAATTTGAAAAAAGATCTCATGAACCAGTCAGTACAGTGACTTGATATTTGTTACCATGCTTTCTTTTAAGGCCTAAAATCAAATTTGTTCAAAGTTTGTAGAACAGTCTTTGCTTTTGAAATTGGAGGGGAAAATTTTGTTGGCCCTGCTTAAAATTTCTGTTTCCTGAAAAGATGAGTCAATTTGAACCAAATTTGGCATGCAGTACACTGTACAGTGGAACCCTGTTTACTGAATTACCACTTTGCCAAATGAATTATTCAATTAACAGGACTTACAGGAGTATTCAGTTAAGAGGAGTATTCATTTAACAGGGGTATTTAATTAACAATGGTTTTCAATTAACAGGGATTGTATCACCTTCCCGTATTCTACAGATTACTGTAGTATTTATTCTATCTTGTTAATGTTTGACAGAGTTCCATGAGCTCTGTCAATGTCAAACAAGATATAATAGATTACAGTACAGCCTATTACAAAGTATACCACTGAGCTATATTATTTTGTTAATGATGCCATAGTAGCGCCTTATGTTGGCAATATTTCTATAGCATTAAACGCGATATTTTCAACGTGTTGTGGCAAATATCGTAAGACAAATGCATGCATGAGTCGCATGATGGAAGATTTCCAAAACTATCATTCATAATTTTTTGGGTGGAAAGAAGAGTAGCAAATATTTATAATAATATGGACGATTAGAGCCATGCAAAGCTTTCTGTGTTAAACAAACTGACGTAGTCGATATATTAATTGATGTCAATGCAATTAAAGCTTAGATTTCCCTGGTCTCCCCAGCTTCACGAGAGTCAAATGAGAGTATCTTTACTTAACTATAGGTAAAACTTTTATAAATATAAAGCTCTAAAATCAAGGGGAGAGGGAAGGGGTGGGGCAACTCTTCCTTTCATGTTTCGATAACGACGATATTGACCACGAATGGGGGTGATGTGCATGTAAAATGAATTAAAAATCTATGTGAACGCAACAAAATGGCCTAATTAAATGTTAAGATGAGCTGATTAAAATGTGTGTTGTGTGTGGAGGGGGGGGGGGGGGGTGGTTACAACACGGACAGGTACACATGGGACATGCTGTTGATAGCATGTATATAGGGTTTGGGGATTTTGTCCTCTTAGTGTGTTATTATGACCAACATAACAAGACCAATTGACGCTTTATTGCTATAAAAATATCGCGATATTCAGATATGAATGTGGTGCAAATATTGACCAAATAGCAAGTTATTATTCCACTTTATTGTAGGCTGTACTGTAAATGCCTGTATTGGTTGTACTGAAGCCAAATAGGTCTGTAAACAAAGGAAAACTGGGGAGATTCAGGGTAATTTCTCAACAGATTACTATCTTTTTAGCTGAACTTTACAATGTTGAGCTATTGGGATTGGTTGTGATCTGTCATCTGTCCGTATCTCCATATGTACGTATGTCTGTAGGTACGTTTGTCTGTCCATAATTCCTTTAGCACACCCTATGAGCTGCAGCTCTCTCCTGATGGGTTTCAAATTTCATAAGTGGCTTTGAGGCAATGTCTAGATGGGAGCAATCGATTCTTTTTCAAATTTTGTTGAAAACCATAGCTGCCAGTGGCCATGTTAGATTTGGCATATAAACTATCAACAATTCCATTAGCACAACCTACATGCTGCATCTCTCATCCGATCTTTTTCAAATATCATATGTAGCTTTGGCATAATGTCCAAATGGAAGCTATCAAATATTTCTGCATTTTGTTGAAAAACATGGCTGCCAGTGGCCATCTTGGATTTGGCATATTAATTGTCAACAATCCCATTAGCACACCCTACAGGCAACATCCCTCACCAAATCTTCTTCGAAATTTCATGTGTAGCTGTGGTGAATGTCTAGATGGAGCTGTCAAATTTCTCTGAATTTTGTTGCTAAACATGGCCACCAGCAACCATCTTGGATTTGGCATATACATTGTCAACAATTCCATTAGCAGACCCTACAGGCCACACCTCTCACCCAGTCTTTTTCAAATTTTATATGTAAGTTAGGTATGATGTCAAGATGGGAGTTATCAAATTTGACTGCATTCCATTGAAAAAGATGGCCGTCACCGTCCATCTTGGATTTGACATATAAATTGTCAACAATTCTATTGGTACACCCAACAGACTCCTTCCCTCACCCAATTTTTTTTCAGATTTCATATGTAGCTTTGGTGTGAATCTGATGCCTTTTGTATAGAAACGTGAGTGAATGACGGGGCATTACTGGATCTTTCTATTTAGTTCAGTCCCTTGTACAAATTGAGCAGCAATGTCATTGATACTTTAATTATTCTATCAATAGGAGTTTACTCATCATTACTCTATATTCAATTAACAGGTCAAATTTGTGCTGGAAGAATGGTAAATGGTTTTGTGTTAACAGGCCTTTAAATTAATTTATTTTGGGCTCACCATTTTGCCCTACTTTGGGCACATTAAACCAGAAATAACAGTCTTATATGGTTATGATTTATTGTCAGGCCTTCCTTTGTGTTTCTGTGATCATATTGTGAGGGAAGTTATTCTTAAATGTAGATGAGGAATGAAGAATTTATATATTTTTAGTTCAACTTTGGCGAAGCTAAATTTGAGCTTTTGTCATTGCTCGTCATCTGTCTGTCTGTCTGTCCGTACGTCAGCAATTGGATACGGCTCGGGCTAGAGGCCGTATTTATGGACCGATCTTTACGAAACTTCTTGGGTACCTTTGTTATGACCGTGAGACGAGAACGAGTGTTTTTGGGTGCGGTCCGAAATTCAAGATGGCTGTTTTTTGTACAGAACTTCCATATGAAAGCACTTATTTGAATAATTTTTTGTATGAATGTTTAGTACCATGGGATACATTACATATCATACAGTTTTTTTTCTCGTGCTCAAATTATGCAAATTAGACAAACTTTGATGTATTTAGTGTTACTTTCAGCACTGTAAGTGCAAATGCCAATACGGCTTGGGCTGGAGGCCGTATTTATGAACCGATCTTTACGAAACTTCTTGGGTACCTTTGTTTTCACCATGGGACGAGAGTGAGTGTTTTTGGGTCCGGTCTGAAATTCAAGATGGCCGATGGCAGCCATTTTGTACAAAATTAGGTGCAATCAGATTTTTGCGCAAAACTTATTAAAATGCTGATTTGAATAATTTTTTGTGTGTGAATGTTTAGTACCATGGGATACATCACATATAATACGGGTTTTTTCTCGTGCAAAAATTATGCAAATTAGATGAACTTTGATTTTTTCAGTGCTTCTTACACACAGTAAGTACACATGTCAATACGGCTCGGGCAAGAGCCTGTATTTATGAAGCGATCTTCACGCAACGTCTTGGGTACCTTTGTTATCACCTTGGGATGAGGACGAGTGTTTCTGGGTGCGGCCCAAAATTCAAGATGGCAGCCAGTGGCCATTTTGTACTGAAATTAAGTCTAATCAGTTTTTTGTACACAACTTCTATACGGCTCAGGCTAGAGGCTGTATTTATGAACCGATCTTTACGAAACTTCTTGGGTACCTTTGTTATCACCGTGGGATGAGAACGAGTGTTTTGGGGTGTGGTCCAAAATTCAAGATGGCCACCAGCAGCCATTTTGTACCAAAATTAGTGCAGTCAGTGTTTTGTACAGAACTTCTGTATGAAAGTTTTGATTTGAATAAATTTTTGTATGAATGTTTAGTAACATGGAATACATCACATATTGTAAGGGGGTTTTTTTCATGCAGAAATTATGCAGATTAGATGAACTTTGATTTATTCAGTGCTACTTGTACACTGTAAGTGCACATGTCAATACGGCTCGGGCTAGAGGCTGTATTTATCAACCGATCTTCACGAAACTTCTTGGGTACCTTTATTATCACCTTGGGATGAGAACGAGTGTTTTTGAGTGTGGTCCAAAATTCAAGATGGCTGCCAGTGGCCATTTTGTACCAAAATTAGGTCCAATCAGTTCTTTGTCACAACTTCTATACAGCTCGTATTTATGATCTTCACAAAACTTCTTGGGTACCTTTGTTTTCACCTTGGGACAGGAATGTGTGTGTTTTGGGGTACCTTTGTTATCACTGTGCTATGAGAACAAATATTTTGCTGTTCAGTCAGACCCACTCTGGGACTCAAAGATTTCTTTTTCAGTTTAGCATCTGACTGTCACCCACCTTTACAATACTTTACCTATACATTTGTTACAGGCTACGGTCAGTATTTATGTACAGGCCGTTACAATACTTTATATGTACCTTTGTTATCAGGTCATTACCTAGATGTTTGTCATTGCTGTGTCACATACTATACATGTACATGTCTTGACAAGTTGAGCTACAGTGTCATTGACACTTTCATTTTTTTTTTTGGGGGGGGGGGCGGGTTAGAGAGAACCTTAGTTGTTGAAAACAAAAGAAAAAATTTTGTTGGATTATTTTTAATACTTCACAAAACAGAGCTTGCTCAGAAGCTTTCTTAGCACCAGCTGGTTGTGTCAAAGCAAATCAAAACATTGCTCTTGCTGCTGATCACTTAATGATATACTTATCCTTTTTGGCAACTTGAGCCAGGTGAGCGTTTTAGGCTTGCTTGAGCCTCTGGTACTTTGGAACCGCTAGTCTAGTCAGAATGATTTGAAAATGTGGATCTTACAGAGGTCGAATTCACATTTAGGTTGCTGCGACTATTAATTTTAGAAGTCGATAAATCGCTGGCCTTAATCGATCATTAGTCGATTAATAGTCATTTCCAATGAATTCAACAAGCACCGGGTGCATGTAGCAGCACTATTCTTTAAAGATCTTCTTCTTCAGACCCACCGGGCAGGAGCAGAATCTCTTGATATTTGGTATGTCTATGACTCATGGATAAAAATTTGTACAAAGTATTAGGCTTTATTGATTTTGGTAGGTATCAGGGGAGTTTAACACAGAATCCAATAAAAATTTACTGTTTGTTTAACCCCCTTCACTCTGATGTCAAAATACCAAAATTTCAGGAAGCTGTTTATTCCCAGAATGCATCTAGAAATTTAACCAATTCAATCTCGTTTGACAGAGCTCAATGAGCTCTGTCAAACGAGATTAAATTGGTTAAATTTCTAGTTGCATCATGGGTATTTTTTTCTGCCTGAAATTTAGATATTTTGACATCAGTGTGCAGGGGGTTAAATGAATGGTGATAACTTTCATTTAGATGTAAATGTGACATTAACGTTAAGTTTGCTTAAATGGGAACCATCAGGCCACTTGAGGACCCAAGTACCCCACACAATTTTGTTCTTTTGAGCAATTTTTTTTTGCTTGAAAAGAGGATTTTTTGTTATTTTATCAGATTTTATGAAAAAAATGAACTTCTGCCCTGGGGGGTGGGGGGGGGGGGGGTGTGGGTAGTTGAAAGGAGTCCACTAAGGGATTTTTTTTCTCTTTGTTTCAAAATGTTTTTTGAAGAGGTGTGAGTGATTTTAGGCTAAAAATCTCCCACCCTTCTTCCCCACACTCATAGCTAAATTAGATTAAGTATAAGATGGGAGCACAGTAGCTCAGTAGGTATACCATTGGATTTCAAACTGAAAGGTCCATGGTTTGATCCCTGCTAGGGATAACTGTGTTGTTCCTTGGATAAAAAGGCACTTAATGCCTATTGCCCAAGTGGGGAATGGTGGTGCTTTGTACAAAGGCGTACTGCATGTCAATGGTGCACTTGTCTTCTACAAATGCTAACACTGCTTGTATGGAGTTAGTATGCTGGGGGTATGTCAGATGCTCACCAGTTTTCACTGGTTCTTTCCAGTACTCTGGCTTCCACCACCCATAAACTGTCCGATGTGGGGTGACCATGGTTTTCGAAAGTGTTGTAAAACCCAATAAATAAAAATAAATAAATATTAACATGCAGATGATGAACGTGACCTTAAATTCTTCTCTAAACAAATTTATTAGGTAAGCATTTAAGGAGGGGGCCTCTTTTAAATATTCTTGTACATGTTTTGTAATATTAAACACATTGGGAGCGCGGTGGCTCTGTGGTAGACTGTTGGACTTCTATGCTAGAGGTTCCGAGTTTGATCCCCATCCGGGACGATGCGCATTGTGTCCTTGGCAAGGCACTTTATCCCTGTTGCCTACATGGGGGCACGATGACGCAGTGTACTAAGGCGTACTGGTCGTCGATGGTGCACATGTCTTCAGCTGCTGTAACCCTGCTTGAGCAGAGCTTGACCAGAGTTAGAATGTTGGGGAGCTGACAGTTGTTTGTTGATGCTCGGTAGTTCTCTCCGGGAACTCCGGCTTCCTCCACCTGTAAAACTGTCACTGTCACGATTAGCCATTGTGCATAATTATGCGACATTAAACACCAATAAATAAATAAATTAAACACATCCGTATACATTTAATATGAGTTAAGTTTAATTTAGGTTAAATTTAAGATGCAGCAGATTTTGCTTTGTGAAAAATTCAGTGCCACAACAAAAATCACTCTCCTTGTAGCTACTCAGATATGTCAATTGCTCTCCAGAACTATTTTTTTATTTTTTTCTTCACAAACATCCAAATGCCCAGTAAATGGTGTGTGTTCTTCTTGGAATGAATTGAAGTCAATCTTAGTTAATCACAGAGTGGCTGGCACATACATACATGTATACAATATACCGGTGTGTCAACCACTAGAATCAGGAATTCACATTTGTTCACATCAAGTCCCCTTACTAGTAGGAGCCCAAGTTTTAACTTGGTGCAATATGAGCAGCTTGTATAAAATTCTTCTCTAGGAATGTGATATACAACATCCTTAGAGAGGTCAGATTTGGGTTTGTTCAAATTGAGTTGCCTGATTCAAGTTTGTTCAGATTGAGTTGCTGTGTTGCTGTGTGGGCTCCCTATGAGAGCCTGAATTTTAACTATGAGGAATAATCTTTAAAAATCTTTTTCTGGTTCATATCTGAAATTTTTTTTTATATTTTGTTCAAATCAAGCCTCCAGGTTTATATTTGGCTCAATACAGGAGTTTGAGGTTTAACTTATGGAATGTTCTTTAAAGATCTCCAGTCAGAATGTTCTGATGTTTTGTATACAACATTATAAAATTGTAGTGGGGGCAGATTCATGTTTGTTCAGATCAAATACCCATGCAGGTTTATATTTTGGGCTCTGTATGGGAGCCTGAATTTTTATTTAATCCATATTGGGAATATTCTTTAAAAAATTTCTCTTTTAGAACCACCTATCAGAATCTTTTGATATTAATTTTGACATACAACATTCATACGTCGGTCAGATTCAAGTTTGTTCCAGTCAAGTCCCTTTATTGACTCCTGCAATATTAGGAATATTCTTCAAAATTCTACTTCATCAGAACCACCTGTAGAATCTTTTGGTACTTAGTATGCAACATTCTTGTGTGTTTGTGTATGTTGGTGGTGGGGGTGGGGGAGGGAAACGGTGCAGATTCAACTTCAGATCATGTGTCTAGAGTTGATATGTATTCTCCCTGTGGGAAGTTTAACTTCATGCTATATATGGGATAATTTTTAGCTCACCTGAGCAAAGCTAAAGGGGAGCTTTACTAATCTCTTTTTGTCCGTCGACGCCGTCCGTTGTCGTCCACTTCACATTATCGACTTCTCACAAACTACTTGATCAAATCTAACCAAATCTGATGTGCATGTACCCTATCATATGTCAATTCATGTTTGTTCAAATCAAGTTGCCCTGCCCCTCGGTAGGCCCAAAACATGTGCCTAAATCTTTAAAAATCTTCTTCTCACGAACCAGCAGTAGCCGAGTCTTGATATTTGGTGTGCAGCTTCCTTTTGAGGTGTACTCTCAGATTTGTTAAGTGAAGTTCGAGGGGCTGTATTTGCCCCACCCAAAATTTCTATTTTACAAACTGAGGGGCTGATTTGAACCAAATTTGATATTTGGGCTTATTGGGTCAAATGTAATTAATTTATGCAAAAAAAATATTTCCCATTGCCCGGATGGGAACAGCGGGAGCTAAAAGTAGAAAAAAATTAAAATGCCCATATCTCCAAAATCACACAGCACTGAGAATTTTTATTTGGTGTGAAGCTTCCTCAGGACCAACAGGATGGAATGGTAAAAAAAAAATTGCTATCAGTTTGATCTTAGGGTACTTTTTCAGAACTGAGTCAGCATTTTTTAACACGCTGGATAATAGGGAAAACATTAAAGAACCTTCTTCTCCCAAACCACAACTCCAAAAGCTTTCATATTTCACATATAACATCTTTGGAAGATTGATTCACATATTTGTTGAAATCAATTTCCTGGGTCCATATTTGCGCTCTCTATGGGAGCCAAAATTTTCAAAGTAGTGCAATATGAGAAATATTCATTAAAAATTTTCTTCCTCAGATCATCCAATCAAACTCTTTTGATATTTGTTACGCAGAATCCTTAGGGAGGTGAGATTCAAGTTTGTTCAAGCCAAGTCCCTGGGTTCATATTTGGCCTCACAGTGGAAGCCCAAATTGTAACTTAATTTAAAATGAGGAATTTTCTTTTAAGACCTCCTTCAGATCCAGCAGTCGGAATGTTTTGATATTTGTTATGCAGTATCCTTAGGGGGGTGAGATTCAAGTTTGTTCAAGCCAAGTCCCTGGGTTCATATTTGGCCTCACAGTGGGAGCCCAAATTGTAACTTAATTTAAAATGAGGAATTTTCTTTTATAAAGACCTCCTTCAAATCCAGCAGTCAGAATGTTTTGATATTTGTTATGCAGCATCCTTAGTGGGTGAGATTCAAGTTTGTTCAAGCCAAGTCCCTGGGTTCATATTTGGACTCCCTGTGGGAGCTCAAATTATAACTTAGTTCAATATGAGGAATATTCTTCAAAAATATTCTTAACATCCACCAGTCAGAATCTTTTGATATTTGGTATACAGCATCCTTAGGGAGGTGAGATATAAGTTTATCAAAGCCAAGTCCCTGGGTTCACACTTGGGCTTCCTGTGGGAGCCCAAGTTATACCAAAATTTCTGTTTTACGAACTGAGAGGCCAATTTGAACCAAATTTGATATGAGGACTCATTGGGTCATAAGTACCTAATTTATGCCAATATAATTCCCGTCGCCCTCATGGGAACCACAGATGCTAAAAATAGAAAAAAATGTAAAGTGCCCATATCTCCAAAACTACACGGCACTGAGAATTTTTATTTTGTGTGAAGCTTCCTTTGGAACAGCAGAAAGGAATGGTAAAAAAAATTGTCATCGGTTTCATCATAGGGTACTATTCCAGGTCTTTGAAAAAATTTTGAGTCATCATTTTTTGACTCCTGTGAGTTATGGGAAAAACATTAAAGAATCTTCTCCCAAACCACTGCTCCAAAAGGCTTTCATATTTCACATATAACATCTTTGGAAGATTCATACACATGTTTGTTGAAATCAGATCCCTGGGTCCATGTTCGAGCTCTCTTAGGGAGCCCAAATGTTCAGATTAGTGCAATATGAGGAATGTTCTTTAAAAATCTTCTTCCAATCCACCAATCAGAATCTTTTGATATTTGGCATGCATCATGTATGGGAGGGGTGGGGGATTCAAGTTTGTTCAATTTCAGTCCCTGGCTCCATATTTGGGCTTTCTATGGGTGGGGTGAGGGGATGGCAGGAGGGCGTATGCTAGGCTCAGGTTTGTTCAAATCCTGGATCGCATTCCTTAATGTTTTTCCATAAAATTTACCTCATTCCTTTGTAGTGTTGATTAACCATGTCTAACTCAATGTGACCCCCAAATACTTCTTTGAACCATTTTGGCAGGTGAGCAATTAAGGCAACTTGCAATTGGGGCTCTTGTTAAAAAAATAAAATCAAACTTTTCTTCAACTCCACCTGTCAAAGGCTTGTATATGGTTTACGGGATCCTTTGTGAGGTCAGATTCAATTTGTTTCAGTGAAGTCCCTGGGTTCATTATTGGGATCTGTATGGGATCCTGAGTTTTAACTCAGTGCAATATCAGGAATAATTTTGAGAAATCTTCTCCTCTAAAACCAACAATTAGACTCTTGATATTTGGTGTACAGCATCCATGTGGAATTTAGATTCATGTTTGTTTAAATTTAGTCCCTCGGAAAAACTGTCTCAATCATTTTCTTGTCACAATTTTGCCATTTCACTTTATTTCTTCACACACTGATAGATTCACTCAATTTCAATCCCAAATACTAATCTGCCTTGGGGAGGGCGGTGGCTCAATGGTTACGACATTGGACTTCAAGCTGAAAGGTCCTTAGGCAAGGCACTTATAATCCGGATTGCCGTTGTTTGGGTTCAGTAGTGCTGTGTACTGATGTGTACTCCATTTTGATACAGTACTTTTCTTCAACCAATGTTAACCATGCTTTTGCCAAGTTAGTTCTTTGGTGACTACTCCTTTATTTTTAGCTCACCTTGACAAAGTCAAGTTGAGCTAATCTAATCGCTCTCTGTCCAAAACCACTGGGCCAATTCAAGTGAAAGTTTGTGTTAGTGATGGTCCTGAAGAGGCATTGCATTTTTGTTTAACTCAACATCTCAACATGCCCATAGGAGGGTGGGGTGGAGGGGGGTGGGGTGGGGTGGGGGGCTGAATGAATGCTCAAAAATATTTTTAAAATCTTCTCATGAACCAGGGAGTAGAATGACTTGATATTTGTTACGCAGTTTCCTTTTGAGGTGTAGAATCAGGTTTGTACTAAAAAAGTTTGTGAAGCAATATTTTAAGATTTTTGGCTCCGCCCAAAATTTCTTTTTTCTGAACCGATCGTAGGATTTGAACCCAAATTGGCATGTGGTATTCTTGAGTCATAAGTATTTGACTTGTGCAAAAAAAAAAAATTCCTGCATCCCCATGGAAACCTCAGGAGCTAAAAATAGGAATATTTTCAAATGCCCATATTTCCCAAACCACACGGAACAGAGAGCTGTTATTTGGTATGAAGGATCCTTAGGGCCAGTAGAATTGAATGGTAAAATAAAAATGTCATTGTTTATGTTAGGGTGTTATGTAGTGGGCATCGAAAAAATGCTGAGTCCGCATATTTGCAAAAATTAAAAAAAATAATTTTCCAGAACCAGTGGTCAGAATCTTTTGAAATGTGGTATACAGCATTCATGGGGGGGGAGGGGGGGGGGGTGCTGGCTGTCAGATACAAGTTTATTAAACTAAAGCCCTTTGGCTTGGCTTTGGAAATAGAACTTTTAGGTGGGGCCCACAATGAGCATGCTGCCACAGAGCCGAAACATTGACCTTGAACAAAATACAGTCTTTGCCACCAAAGGCCATTTCATACCAAAATGTTAAATCATTCTCCATGGTAGTTCATGAAAAGAACATTCTAAAACTTGTATAGGTTTTTGGGGCATTAAACCCAAGGTGAGTAGCACTGTTTTGAAAAAAAAGAGTGTTATCCACCAAGATGTTTTGTACCAAATTAGTTTAGATTCGACCCAAAGGTTCTGAAGAAGATCACTTAATTGATAGAACATGTGATAGATATAGACGATGACTCAGAATTTTCCCATTGCTAACAGTGTTAAAATGGGCCTCCCCATACAGAATCCCATGACAAAACCGATAGAATTTTTAGCTCATCTTGACAAAGTCAAGCTGAGCTAATCTTATCGCTCCCCATCCAGTGTCCATCAACACCATGTTTTGGTCTTCTCCTCCAAAGCTACTGGGCCAATTCAAGTGAAAGTTTGTGTGAGTGATGGTCCCAAAGGGGCATTGCATTTTTTTTTAACTCAACATGCACAGCCCCACCCCCCATAGGGAGGGATTGGGGGAAAACGCTTCAAAATATTTGTAAAATCTTCTTCTCATGAACCAGTGTGTACAATGACTTGATATTTGCTATGGAGCTTCCTTTTGAGGTTTAGAATCAAGTTTGTTCATATGAAGTTCGTGAAGCAATTTTTGGCTTTGTAATGGAAGGGGGTAAGATTTTTGGCCCCACCCAAAATTTCTATTTACTGACCCGATGGTCCGGTTTGAACCAAATTTGGTATGTGGTATTATTGGATCATAAGTACTTGACCCATGTAAAAAAAAAAATTCTGCATCCCCATGGAAACCCTGGAAGCTCAATACAGGAGCCCATATTTTGTACATAGGGTAATATGGGGAATATTCTTTAAAAATATTGTTCAAACCAAGTCCCCAGGTTAATATTTTAACTTTGTGCTTTCATATTTGGTACGCAACATCTCTGGGGGAGGGGGGGGGGGGGGGTGGGGGTCAGATTCAAGTTTGTTCAAATCAGATCCCTAGGTATATATTTCGGCTCGCTATGGTAGCCCAAATGTTTACTTAGTGTGATATGAGGAAATTTCTTTAAAAATCTTCTTCTTCGGATCCACCAGTAGGAATGCTTTCATATTTGGTAAACAACGTCTCTAAGAGGGGGAGGGGGGGGAGGGGGGGGGGGACAGATTCCAGTTTGTTCAATACGAGTGCCTGGGTTAATATTTGGGCCCCATATGGAAACCTGAAATTTAACTTAGTACAATATGAGGGAATTTCTTTAAAAATCTTCTTCCGATCCACTACTCAGAATGCTTTCATATTTGGTATACAACATCTCAAGGGGGTCAGATTAAAGTTTGTTCAAATCGGATCCATAGGTTAACATGTGGGCTTCCTATGGAAGCCAGAAGTAGCCATTTTGCTGAATTTTTTTTTTTAAATTGTATTCAGTACCCTCTTGAGGTGTGTAATAATGAATCCACATAGGTTGTGGGGCTTCGTAGGGGAGCTCTGCATTTTACATTATGAACAACTGAAGAAAAGGCATGTTGCTCGGACTATTTTTGTCACTCCTGAAGGGGCTCAAGGATTGACAATGTATCCTATGGAGATGGATTGCTTAATGTAGACTCATTCTTGCACTCTGTTTATAGGGACTCTTTTTTTTATCGTGTTCTGTTCAAGGCGAGTGTTTCAGGGCCAGTGGGACCTCTTTTTGAAATATGTCTTTTTGATTTTTAGCTCAACTTTGGCGAAGCCAAATTTGAACGTTGGTCATGGCCCGTCGTCTGTCTGTCCGTACGTCAACAATTGGATACGGCTCTGGCTAGAGGCTGTATTTATGAACCAATCTTTACGAAACTTCTTGGGTACCTTTGTTATGACTGTGGGACGAGAACGAGTGTTTTTGGGTGCGGTCCGAAATTCAAGATGGCTGCCAGCCGCCATTTTGTACCGACGATGCAGAAATCTGTTTTTTGTACAGAACTTCCATATCAAAGCTCTGATTTGAATAATTTATTGTATGAATGTTTAGTACCATGAGATACATTACATATCATACAGGTTTTTTTCTCGTGCTTAAATTATGTAAATTAGACTAACTTTGATTTATTCAGTTTCACTTTCAGCACTGTCAGTGCAAATGCCAATACGGCTTGGGCTAGAGGCCGTATTTATGAACCGATCTTTATGAAACTTCTTGGGGTACCTTTGTTATGACTGTGGGACGAGAACAAGTGTTTTGGGGTCCGATCCGAAATCCAAGTTGGCCGCTGGCGGCCATTTTGTACAAACTTAGGTGCAATCAGGTTTTTGCGCAGAACTTCTATATGAAAGCACTGATTTGAATATTTTTTTGTTAGAATGTTTAGTACCATGGGATACATCACATATAATACAGGCTTTTTTCTCGTACGTAAATTATGCAAATTAGACTAACTTTGATGTATTTAGTGTTACTTTCAGCACTGTAAGTGCAAATGCCAATACGGCTCGGGCTAGAGGCCGTATTTATAAACCAATCGTTACGAAACTTCTTGGATACCTTTGGTATCACCGTTGGACGAGAACGAGTGTTTTGGGGTGCGGTCCGAAATTCAAGATGGCCGATGGCAGCCATTTTGTACAAAATTAGGTGCAATCAAATTTTTGCACTGAACTTCCATATGAAAGCGCTGATTTCAATAATTTTTTGTGTGAATGTTTAGTACCATGGGATACATCACATATAATACAGGTTTTTTTCAATGCAAATTAGATGAACTTTGATTTTTTCAGTGCTACTTATACACTATAAGTTCACATGTCAATACGGCTTGGGCTAGAGGCTGTATTTATCAACCGATCTTCACGAAACTTCTTGGGTACCTCTGTTATCATCTTGGGACGAAAAGGAGTGTTTCTGAGTGCAGTCCAAAATTCAAGATGGCTGCCAGTGGCCATTTTGTACCGAAATTAGGTCTAATCAGTTTTTTGTACACAACTTCTATATGGCTCAGGCTAGAGGTGGTATTTATGAACCGATCTTTACGAAACTTCTTGGGTACCTTTGTTATCACCATGGGATGAGAACGAGTGTTTTGCGGTCTGGTCCAAAATTCAAGATGGCCACCAGCAGCCATTTTGTACCAAAATTAGTGCAATCAGTCTTTTGTACAGAACTTCTGTAGGGAAGTTCTGATATGAATAAATTTTTGTATGAATGTTTAGTAACATGGAATACATCACATATAGTACGGGTTTTTTTCTCGTGCCGAAAATATGCAAATTAGATGAATTTTGATTTATTTAGTGCTACTTATACACTGTAAGTTCACATGTCAATACGGCTTGGGCTAGAGGCTGTATTTATCAACCGATCTTCACGAAACTTCTTGGGTACCTTTGTTATCACCTTGGGACGAGAACAAGTGTTTCTGAGTGCAGTCCAAAATTCAAGATGGCTGCCAATTAGGTCCAATCAGTTTTTTTTTTACAACTTCTATACAGCTCGTATTTATGAACTGATCTTCACGAAACTTCTTGAGTACCATTGTTTTCACCTTGGGACAGGAATGAGTGTGTTTTGGGGTGCTTTTGTTATCACTGTGCTATGAGAACAAATATTTTGGGGTTCAGTCAGACCCACTCTGGGACTCAAAGATTTCTTTTCTAGTTTAGCATCTGACTGTCACCCACCTTGACAAAACTTTACCTATACATTTGTTACAAGCTGCGGCCAGTATTTATGTACAGACCATTACAATACTTTATATGTACCTTTGTTATCAGGTCATTACCTAGATGTTTGTCATTGCTGTGTCACATACTATACATTTACATGTCTTGACAAGTTGAGCTACAGTGTCATTGACACTTTCATTAGCTCAACTTTGGCGTAGCCAAATTTGAGCTTTTGTCATGGCCCGTCGTCCGTCTGGCCGTCTGTCCATCTGTCCGTCTGTCCGTACGTCAATAATTGGATACGGCTCGGGCTAGAGGCCGTATTTATGAACCAATCTTTACAAAACTTCTTGGGTACCTTTGTTATGACCGTGGGACGAGAACGAGTGTTTTTGGGTGCAGTCCGAAATTCAAGATGGCTGCCAGCCGCCATTTTGTACCGACGATGCAGAAATCTGTTTTTTGTACAGAACTTCCATATGAAAGCTCTGATTTGAATAATTTTTTGTATGAATGTTTAGTACCATGGGATACATCACATATAATACGGGTTTTTTTCTCGTGCGTAAATTGTGCAAATTAGACTAATTTTGATGTTTTTTGGTGTTACTTTCAGCACTGTAAGTGCAAATGCCAATACGGCTCGGGCTAGAGGCCGTATTTATGAACCGATCTTTACGAAACTTCTTGGGTATCTTTGGTATCACCGTGGGACGAGAACGAGTGTTTGGGGTCCGGTCCGAAATTCAAGATGGCCGATGGCAGCCATTTTGTACAAAATTAGGTGCAATCAGATTTTTGCACAGAACTTCCATATGAAAGCGCTGATTTTAATAATTTTTTGTGTGAATGTTTATTACCATGGGATACATCACATATAATACGGGTTTTTTTCTCGTGCAGAAATTATGCAAATTAGATGAACTTTGATTTTTTCAGTGCGACTTACACACAGTAAGTACACATGTCAATACGGCTCGGGCAAGAGCCTGTATTTATGAAGCGATCTTCACGCAACGTCTTGGGTACCTTTGTTATCACCTTGGGATGAGGACGAGTGTTTCTGGGTGCGGCCCAAAATTCAAGATGGCAGCCAGTGGCCATTTTGTACTGAAATTAAGTCTAATCAGTTTTTTGTACACAACTTCTTTACAGCACAGATTAGAGGCCATATTTATGAACCAATCTTTACGAAACTTCTTGGGTACCTTTGTTATCACCGTGGGATGAGAGCGAGTGTTTTTGGGTGTGGTCCGAAATTCAGGATGGCCACCAGCAGCCATTTTGTACCAAAATTAGTGCAATCAGTCTTTTGTACAGAACTTCTGAATGAAAGTTCTGATTTGAATAAATTTTTGTTTGAATGTTTAGTAACATGGAATACATCACATATTGTAAGGGGGTTTTTTTCATGCAGAAATTATGCAAATTAGATGAACTTTGATTTATTCAGTGCTACTTACATAATGTAAGCACACATGTCAATATGGCTCAGGGCAGAGACTGTATTTATGAACCGATCTTCGCAAAACTTCTTGGGTACCTTTGTTATCACCTTGGGACGAGAATGAGTGTTTCTGGGTACGGTCCAAAATTCAAGATGGCTGCCAGTGGCCATTTTGTACCAAAATTAGGTCCAATCAGTTTTTTGTCACAGCTTGTATTTATGAACTGATCTTCACAAAACTTCTTGGGTACCATTGTTTTCACCTTGGGACAGGAACGAGTGTGTTTGGGGGTGCCTTTGTTATCACTTTGCTATGAGAACAAATATTTTGGGGTTCAGTCAGACCCACTCTGGGACTAAGATTTCTTTTCTAGTTCAGCATCTGACTGTCACCCACCTTTACAATACTTTACCTATACATTTGTTACAGGCAACGGTCAGTATTTATGTACAGACTGTTACAATACTTTATATGTACCTTTGTTATCAGGTCATTGCCTAGATGTTTGTCATTGCTGTGTCACATACTATACATGTACATGTCTTTGTCTTGACAAGTTGAGCTACAGTGTCCTTGACACTTTCATTTTTTTTTCTATTTTTAGCTTCTGGGTTCCCACGGAGCTGTGCATTTTTTTTTTTTTGGCATCAATAAAGTATGTTTACCCTTTTGTACTACATGCCAAATTTAGTTCAATTCAGACAATCGGTTTTAATTTGAACGAAGTAGAAAGGGTATACTCCCAAGATAGTCTGGACCATGTGTGAATGAATTCAGCCCAGTGGTTTCAAAGAAGGCAAGTTTCAAATCAGCTGATGGGAATATACAAGATGACTCAGCATTTTCCCGTTGCCATTGTTAAAATTTGCATCCCCATACGCCCCCCCCCCCCGACTCCCCCGCCCCCGCCTGACAAAGCCGATAGGATGGTTTTCCGCTGGATCTAAGGCTGCTGCATACAAAACAAAAAATATATTCTTGTCTACGTAGTTCTTAGCTTCAGGATGAGCGATAGTTACCACTCATCGTCCATCATCTGTCGCCAGCATCCGTAAACATGGTGTTTGCACCTCCCCCTCGTAAACCGCTGAACCAATTTTAGTTATATTTGAGGTGATTGCTTATTGTGACAGCGCATTTTGGGTTTCTTTTTTCAAATCAACTTGCCCAGCCTAATAGGGAGAGGGTGGGGAAAAATCCACCAAAGTTCTTTAAAAATCTACCAGTGGGTACAATGACATCATATTTGGCATGCAGCTTCCTTTTAAGATGTAGAATCAAGATTGTTTAAACGAAATTTCAGGATCAGGATTTGCCTTCGTAATGGGAGGGGCAAGATTTTTGGCCGTACCCAAAATTTCTGTTTTCTGAACCGATGGTCCGATTTGAGCCAAATTTGATATGTGGTATCATTGAGTCATAAGTACTTGATTCATGCAAAAAAAAACCCCTATTTTCCCGTGTTCCGTGGGAAAGAGAGTGTTTATTTGGTGTGAAGCAATCTTAGGACCAGTCGAATTGAAAGATAAAAACAAATTACCACCGGTTGTGTCAGTGTGTTCTGTAGTGTGTGCGTGGGGTGGGGGTGGGGGGGTGGGGGCAGCGAAAAAATGCTAGTCAACATAGTTGCAAAAATATTAAAAGAAATTTCTCCACAGCAACTGCTCAGAATCTTTTGATATATTGGTATACAGCATACATAGGGGGGTCAGACACAAGTGTGTTAAAACAAAGCCTCTTGGTTCATGTTTGGGTTCAATACAGCAGCCCGAATTATTAAATTAGTGTAATAAGAGCGCATTTCTTTGAAATCGTCTTTAGATCCACCATTCAGAATGCTTTCATATTTGGTATACAACATCTCTGGGGTTGGTGGGGGGGGGGGGGGGGGAGGTCACAATTTAACTTGTTGAAATCAATTCCCTGGGTTCATACTTGGGCTTCCTACGTTAGCCCAAATTTTAACTTGGTGCAATATGAGGAAGTTTCTTTAAAATGTTCTTCAGATTCACCAGTTAGAATCCTGTCATATTTAATATACAACATCTCTTTGGGGTCAGATTCATGTTTGTTCAAATCGAGTCCCTGGGTTAATATTTGGGTTTTTTTTATGGCTGTACATGGTTTCTGGCAAACTGAACAGTTTCACTTACAAAGAAGATACCATAAAAAACGAAACCAGGATTTCAACCTCTGATCGTCCTCAAAATTCTTCACACTTGTCTCTTATTTTCCACGTCCATGAACGACAAACTAATACAGCTGTGGGGGTCTTACGGGGCTTTCCCTACTCTGGCCCTGCGCACCTTCGGCGCACAAAAGTCATTTGATCATATCGACCCCCCTGAATTCCAAAGTGTTCTGTGTGTCAGTAGGCACATAAGTACTAAAAGGGGTTCGGAAGGCCAGATGTTTTCCAAAAAGTGGGATTCCATGGGAAATGCCTGTTAAATACCGAGATGAGTCTGGGATAGTAAATGAGGCTTCATTGAGGGGTTTTCTCATGGCCCCAAACGACTACAAAGGGGTTCGGAAGGCCATATGTTTCCGAAAAAAATGGGATTCCATGATCTAGATGAATGAAACCACAAAACTACTCGGAATAGGGTCAGAACTGACAAGAACAGACCAGAAATGGCTAAATACCCCGGGGCCCCCTCGGTACCATAACACTACGTGCTAAGCCGACAAAATGGGGAATCCGTAGTAAATAAAGTAGTTGTTGGTGATTTGGAGGGATTGTCGGGTTGTTTGTGGTAATCCTACGAATCGGGAAATTACTCCTGTACAAAAGAACATACCCTCCGAACATACCCCTGTCCTATTATAAGGTTTTGGGTCACATAGCAACAACGTGCTACCATAGAAACCAAGATGGCGGCCTCAAGTGTACAAAATGGACGACGGAAACATGTATCACCCTAACATGAGCTGCGCGTGCGCACTCACATCACGTATTACTATGAGGATGACGTCACAAAATTACCGCTCACGTGGGTTACCACAACAACCAAACCTGGCGCCACTGGGTCACGTGACATGACGTCAAATAGGACCCTTCGGGTACATGTTATACTACTCACATAGAACACTTTGGAACTCAGGGGACGATGTATCGAATTTAGAATGCGAAGCAGTTTTGGAGACTTCGTGAGCTTAACTCAACAGGTCCAATTACATTTTTCGTTGTAACATAACACTGTTGCGTGACTGCAGTTCGAATTCCCCGGATACTGCTTTTCTTTTGATAATTCGGATATTAAGTTTGTCACACGCACATACAAACAAAAACAAATCTATTGACAGTTTAAATTTGAATAGCTGGAATCCATTTCGATTTTACCGGAATTCGGGAATATTACGATTTTACGAAAATATTACGAGAATATGATTCCCTGTCCAAAAAGAAGTCTTTAAGGTGAGCTGAACTCTGTTTGCATATATCGCGATCAACCATATTTGACCGCTTCACCGATGCGTCAAGCGAAGGATCGTGATGTCCGACGCAGCAGTGTTTCCTTACATCTCTATCCATTGTCCAAACATGGCCTGAAGGGCCATATTTTAATTTTTCGTTTGGTATTCGTCCTTAAAATGGTTTTATTGAAATCTGGGCATCAAAGAGGTCCTTTCTTATTTTAAATCCCATGCTCTCCGCATGTGTACATCCGGAGTCTGGCTGGAGTGACCTTCCAAAGGGTCCTCAATCAGAAAAACTCAAGTCAGTAAGGCTTTCAAGAGCACCACAGGCTCTCAATATATGAGTTTTATTGAAATATGGCCAAACAGAGGGCTTATCTTTTTTGACATTCTCATCCCCTGTGATTCCGACCCAACATACTTTTCATCGAAGCAATCCTCAATCATGAAAATACACGTCACTTGTTACTTTTAAGAAAATACCAGACTCTCGATATGGGGTTTGATAGAATCCGGCCAAAAAGCGGAATTTCCTCTTCACCATTCCCTTGTGAATTCTAGATGTGTTAAACCAGTGTCCGACCCGGTCTGGTTAACACGCATACCAACCGAAATTATAATTTTCTGAATGGTTTGTAACCTTCCAGACCACCCCAGACACACAAGATATGGGTGTAATGAAATCTGAGCCTAAAAAGCAGATTTTCTGATGTGCTATGCCCCTGCAAAATCGAGATGTGTTTTACCAGAGCTGACCCGAACTGTTTTTTCACACGTGCGAGCGAATCATAATGACGCAGGTACTTATTTACTTTTGAGATCACTCTCGGGTCTCCAAGATAACGGTTTTATTGAAAAGCGCACAATTTTCATTTTTTTTTTTCATTTGCCCCGCCCCCCCCCCCCCCGCCCCCTTATTGTACTCGCAGCCTAGAGTCACGCCTTTTTGTCCCCATTATTCTGTGAACTACGGATGTGCTCAAGCATCTAAATGTGCCCAACACAAGATAACATAAGTCCCTAGTGGACTCTGAGAGCACCCGGACTCTCAAGATGTGGGCTTTTTGAAATCCGCGCCTAAAAAGTAGAATTTTCGAATTTGCCACCCCCGTGTGACCTTACGAATTGTTCGACCAGTGTCCGACCCGACCTGCTATTCATGTTAACTAGTACAAATTATGGATACACGAGTCATAATTGCCCTTGAAACCATAACAAGCTGCCATGTAAGGGGGTCTCATTGCAATCTAGGCCCAAAAGCTGACTATTCTTATTTGCCACCCTCCGTGAACTTTTAATGTGCTCAACCGTGGGCGGGGCCGAAAAGCGGACTTCTCTTATTTGTCACCCCATGTGAACTCCGGATGTGTCTAACTGGGATCCACCCGTCCTGGCTTTCCTGCGAACTAACATAAACCATAAGAGCATATGTTGTTAGCAACCTTTGATTCCAATCTAAGCTACCAAGATTAGGTTTTTCATTGAAATCCAGGCTTGAGACCGGACTAATATTAGTGGACATCAACTTGTGAACCCCAGATGTTCGAATCATGATAACACGGGTCATTAGTTACTTTTTCGTGGTACTGCGATGGTTGGGGAAGTTAGAGTGGGCCTCGTCGTGAAATACACGTCCCCTTTTCCAGATAGAAGGCTCATCCGCACTTTCCTAACCATTGCAGTCGAGGCATCTCATCAAAAGAGTAGCTGGATTTACTCGGATAAGCACCCACACCCGTGCCCCGTCCCTCGCAAAAATATGGACAGTGCATTTCGGGCACGGACCCTCTCGGTTGGAAGCGCACAGAAGATTGCAGAACGAGGACTTCCATTACAACACGAGGACGACGTAGTGGTAACTAGGTCCCCATCTGACCAAAGACGGACGGTTCACTGCACGCAAATACCCCCACCCCACCCCACACAAACACACACAAAACAAACCACGCTTTACGAGAGAGGACCCTCTCGTCAAAAGCAGATCGGAACGGTTTAGACGTGACTCCCATTCGACAGATAGTGGAAAGTCCGACGGTGCCTTGAAGAGCGGGGCTCCGTTTGAAAAAAGCTCACAGCTCATTGTAAAACAGTATTCTAAAATCTGTAGAGTTAAAAATTAACCCTAATCAACAGGGTTGAGAGAATATGACCCAATTGTGTCGTAACCCCTCTTTCCGCCTTCTTGCTGTAGCTTGAACTCTGCTAAATAACTACCCTGTAACCGACCAGGCTTCTTCATTTATAATAAATTTATTGTAAAATATAAAGCTTCGTCTAATATTAACTGCACAATAAGTTCGTCTCATAATCTCAAGATCAACAAGGAAAAAAATGTTTGAGTGATTGTGTATGTGCCTGGGTCGAGTGGTTATCTATCGGTTCACAAACCTATAGTGACTGTAGGTGAAGATTGAAGGGGACGCTCTCTTCACTGACTGGAGGATCCTGGTGCAGTATGGGGCACGTTGGTCAGATGGAATCCACTGGACCAGTCTGCCAACTTAATCACAAATCTGAGTGTGGTCAGGTTCTCCAGCAGGTACTTACACAGGTGACTACTTACCAGCTATATTGTGGGAAAATGTTTCGAACATCACCCATTTTAGGCATATTTCTCATGATACCACTTCCAGTTGGAATTGCTGAAGGGAAGTTAGCTTACGTTTGCTAAAATGCATAAAACATATTTCCAATTTTTATTTGCCCTTTCACATTGGCCTTCCACCACATCCCATCTATTTTTGCTCTAGTGGATCATAAGTTCATATTGATTTTTGAAACTGTGTCACTCATACACACATGTAAACGCGACTTTGTTTTGCCGGTGAACGAAGAAAACCACCGAGCTTCGGCGAGTAACTATTAGACTCTAACTTTTGAACCCAGTAGAAACGGTGTTGATAGTGTCAGAAGACAAGTATTCTATCGCGTGCTGTACTGTTGTGCTGTGTTCAGTGGTACACAGTGACACCAAGAGCATTGTCTATGGACACATTGCAGACGATGAATGGGGATTATCATCGAAACGTTGCCATGATCCTTCAGTTTGATCAAACTTGACTCGAATGTTCTATCTATTGTTGTAAACTGAAAACCAGGTGATTGAAACACCTATATTGTAATTAATCCCTGTGAGTGCAGTGTCAGTGCAGCGCCTGGTCGACCCTCGGCATGGAAAATCAAATTCACAGAGACAGACTCAAGGTGCAGAAAGGACATCAATCAATTAATCAATCACTTTGTTTCTCTTTCTCTCTCTCTCTCTCTCTCTCTCTCTCTCTCTCTCTCTCTCTCTCTCGCTATTTTTTATTGCGAAGTTATATTTTCTTGCACATGTTTTTTTTACATTTCTCTCATTTGTTTGTTTCGCCATTGTATTGATTTTTTGTATCATGTTAAGGGAGGGGAGGGTACACTAAGTGGAAAGCACTTGTCCTCCTATCCCAATTTGCAACTTATTTGTTTGGCAAATAAAAATATGTTTAAGTTCAGTTTAACCTAATCCCTGTGACTCAATCAGAGAGCGTCATTGTATTATTAAGCAGAGCAGACGATTTGCCAGTAAATCGCGTATTGTTGTTCTCAGTTTGTAAATGATTATGGCGCTTTGAATAAATATTTATTTATTTATTTATTGGTGTTTAAGGTCACATACTTATGCGCATTGGCTAATTATGATCGTGACAGTTTTACGGATGGAGGAATCCGGAGTACACGGAGAGAACCACCCAGCAACGACGAGCAAGTGCCAGCTTCCCAACATCGTAACTCTGCACTGCGGCACATGCAGGGTTAGATTGGTTGAAGACATGCGCACCATCGACGTGCAGTGCGCCTTAGTACACGGCGTTATCGTGCCCCCATGTGGACAATCGGGTTACATGGCTTCACGTTGCTTCACTTCGGTGATCTGACGGGAACCGGTTACCGCAACGCCACCGCCCCCTCCCCCTCCCCCTTTGAATAAATAATCTGTGCCTGTTAATTGAGCTTTCTCATTTGCCATGATGTTGAGTTTGAATTGTTTACCGTTGTTTGGGCGACACTGGAGGATATAAATGTTTCTTCTTTAACTGGGGCAGATACTCCAGTCATGTTGAATAAATCATTTATATCGTTCATTCGTCTTTACCTCGGGCCTACCATAAGTCCATGGAAAGTGTTCCTGTCATGCTGTGCTCGAGTTACAATAAAGGACGTATAAGCGAGTTGTAATTCCCAGCCAAACCTCAATCATAACACTGTAACAGTTATTCAAGATTCTGATCCACTTCGCATTGTGCAAAAAGAAGTTATTGTTCAGGGGCGGCGGAACCGGGGGGAGGGGGGGGGGGTTGGCTGGGGCCAGGCCATGCATACATTTTAACAGAACCACTGACTGGTGAAACAAGGGACGGATCTAGAGCCTTCCCATATTTTCGTCAGCCATGTTTCTCTCGTACTAGTGTAAGGTTAGCGTGTTTATGTTTGTCACAAACTGTGACTATCATACAGCTGGTTAAGCAGTGGCTTGGGTATGAACATCTTGACAATTTTTTAACGGCTCTGAAAGTGTGAAATCTTTCAAATACGTGTCCTGAAAAATTTCAAAATATCCGCTCAGATGCATGGAGATGGGGGTTTTGGGACCCTGGAATTTAAAATTTTTATACCGCGGTCTGAACCATGGTCGGCCCGTCATACCGACAACCATCGATCGCCCTATAACCACCCCCCCCCCCCACCCACCCACCCCCAAACCCAAACACACACACACTTTGAAATTCGTTACGACGCCCCTGTACTTTAAATCTCTTACATTAATATTGATAAATGCAAAACGTTTCTGAATAACTTTCATGTGGAAAAGCGACACATATATATTACGTTGCCTAAATGACTCCCATAGTAATAGTAAAAGTCGAAGTTATTGAAATTAACACCTCTTGAAGCAAATCACAAAATGAAACACAGTATACAGTATGCAGACGATATAATCATCACAGTTGGGCTTGAGAATAATGCAGAGACTCAAGATATGGATTGGAAAGCAAATGTAACTTCTAAGGCCTACTTGGCTACAATTTGCCAACCCCTTGTGAACTTCAAGTACGCCTGATCTTCCATGTTTTCTTGTGAAGAACCGTCCAAATTATGAGTACACGAGCTATAAGTTGCATTTGATACCCCCTCACACTCAGTTACGTGGGTTTGTTTAATGATCCTGGGATCGAAATCGGAGTATTTATTACAGTCACTCCAGGCTCTCAAGATATAGATTTTATTGAAGTATGATCCTAAAATCGGATTTTTTTTTTTATTTAACATCCCTATGTTAACCCCTGACCCAGTGTAACGTAAAAAACAAGCCAGCAATATTCACCATTCAATTTTCATTATTTTTACATTTTTGCTTTAAAAACATAACTAACGACTCCTCTTTGGAACGAGCTCATTGAGCTTATTCATTCCAAAAATGGGTCATAAGCTATGTTTTTCATGCAAAAAATAAAAAAAAAATAATTATTCAATTATTTTGCTTGCATGCGATGTCTGCTTTTGGTGTCGGGTAAAGGTTTAACTCTGGATATGTTCAACTGAGATCCTACCATAGCAGGCGAAGGGACCGCGTCAAGAATGAGGTAGCAACAAAACATGAAGAGTAATTATTGGAATGTCGTTCGAGAAGTGCCCCCCCCCCCCCCCCCACACACACACACACCACCACAACCACCACCACCAAGCTGGACTTGAGATCCTAGAGGATTAGAGCCTCGCCGATTTTGTTTGCGAAATGTGTATTTCAGGCGGGGGCCTTTTCATCGGTGCACGGACTGTACTTTGAAGGCGAGGGCTTCCTCTTACGAAAGTGGAAGATAAAGTCGATAGGTATCTCACTATGTGCGGATAAGCCACGCTAGTAACTAGCACTCTCTTCAGAAGATGATTTTCTTGAAATCAGAAAGCGCAGTTGGATGAGTTTTGAGAGTGGACAGTGCCCCCAGCCCTCGATAAAGGAGTGTTTTGTACGCGAGCATCGCCCTCTTTGTCGAAAATTTCAGCCGCCACCCTAAGACCGATAGCGGCTTCTCCCACCCACATAATTCATTTGGGTAAAAAAATAACCTCAAATCAACAGAGTTGAGTGAATTCGACTCGTTTCTGTACGACCCTCACCTCTCCTAGATGTAACGTGGACAGTGCTAAATAACCGCCCTGTAACCGACCCGACTTTTTCATTTATAGTAAATTTATGTATTTGTTAATGTAAAATGTATATATTCGCCCAGAATCATTATAACTGCAATAAGTGAGGTATGTGTATGCGTTGGTAGAGGGGTTATCTGTCAGTTTATACGCCTATACTGGCTGTAGGTGTAGATGGGAAGACACGCTCTCGTCACCGTGTGGGGTATCCTCGACACGGTATTGGGCATGTTGTCCAGATGGAATCTACTAGCCGACCAGTCTGCCAACTTAATCCCAAATCTGTGTGTGGTCAGGTTCTCCAGCAGGTACTTCCACAGACGACAACTTACCAGCTATATTGTTGGAAAATGTTTCGAACTTCACCCATTTTTATGCATATTTTTTATGATACCACCTCCAATTGGAATTTCTGAAGGGAAGTTAGCTTTCGTTTGCTAAAATGCATAAAACATATTCCCAATTTTTATTTGCCATTTTACATTGGCCTAGCTCCACATCCCATCTATTTTTGCTCTTGTGGGCCTTAAGTTCATACTGATTTTTGAAACTTTGTCACACACCCACACATGTAAACGCGACTTTGTTTTGCCGCTGAACGAAGCTGGAGAAAACCACCGAGCTGCGGCGAGTAACTATTAGACTCTAACTTTTGAACCCGGTAGAAACGGAGTTGATAGTATCAGAAGACAAGTATTCTACCGCGTACTCTTGTGCTGTGTTCAGTAGTACACAATGACACAAGAGCCTTACACATTGCAGACGATGAAATGGGGATTATCACCGTCTCGGCCTACTTTTAATCAGAACGAACCAAAATCATAATAATAATCATCATAAATTCACCATCCCCAACACAGTCCACACTCTCGTCACCCCCCCCCCCCCCCGCGCCACGACAGGAATGAGATCCAGCCACCCATCCATCAAATCCACTTTTAGGTACCCGAGGAGATGGAGGAGGACAGACCACCATACGACTTCCAGAACATGTCCTGGGATGAATTTACCAATCTTGCAGACGACTACTTGGGAACGCAAGACGGCACAGTAAAATCAACTCCATCGGCACAATGGAACAATATCAAGACAACTTAAGATCACATATGCCAGAAACCAGCACATGACCCTGAACTGTTTCACTAACAATTAAGATACCTTAAACAATGAAACCAGGATTTCAACCGCTGATCGTCCTCCAAATTCCTCATACTTTTCCCTCCTTCTCCACGCCCATGTACCACAAAATTAGGCAGCTGGGGAGGGTCGCAAGGAGCTTGCCCCACACTCTCCCACGTGCCTTCGGTGCACAAAAATTATTTAATCATACCGTCCCCTGAATTCCAAAGTGTGCTTTGTGTCAATTGGCACAGAGACCACATTGGAACTCAGGGGACGATATGTCGAATTTAGAATGCGAAGCTCTTCATGGAGACTTCGTGAGCTCAATTCAACTGACCCAACTTGTCCTTTGCGTTGTAACATAACACTGTTGCGTGACTGCAGTTCGCAATTACCGGGATATTGATTTTCTATTGATAATTCGGATATTAAGTTTGTCACACGCACATACGAACAAATCTTTATTTACATCTGAATAGCTGCAATCCACTTTGATTTTACGGGAATACGGGCTTTTTGTAGATTTACAAAAATACTTCGAGAATCTCTTTCCCTGTCCAAAAAGAAGTCTGCGACGTTAGCTAAACTCGGTTTGCATGTATCGCGATCAACGATATTTGACTGCTATCACCGATACGTGTATCGTCAGGCAAAGTATCATGGTCTACCTGTGCATCAGTGTTTCCGTACACCTCCAGCCCCTTGTCCAAACGTGGCCTGAAATGCCATATTTTAATTTTTGGATTTGGTTCGTCCTTAAAAGGTTTTATTGAAATCTGGGCATCAAAGAAGTCCTTTCTTATTTCAAATCCCCTGAACTCTGGGTGTGTACGGCCAGAGTCTGGCCCGGCATGTTTTTATTCCAAAGGGCCCCCAATCGAGACAACACAAGCCAGTAAGGCTTTCAAAAGCACCACAGGCTCTCAACATATGGGTTTTATTGAAATATGGCCAAACAGAGGGCTTTTCTTATTTGACATTGAACACAGGATGATTGCGACCCAACATGCTTTTCATCGAAGCAATCCTCAGTCATGAAAATAAATGTCACTTATAACTTTTAAGAAAACCTCAGACTTTCGATATGGGTTTTGATAGAATCCGGACAAAAGGCGGATTTTTCCTCTTTATCATTCCCATGTGAACTCTATATATGTTAAACCAGGGTCCGACCCGGTCTGGTTATCATGCATACCAGCTGCAATTATAATTTCCTGAATGGCTTGTTTCCTTTCTGACCACTCCAGTATGCTGGGGAGCTGACAGTCGCTCGCCGTTGCTCGGTGGTTCTCTCCTGTACTCCGATAAAACTGCCGTGGTCATGATTAGCCATGGTGCAGAAATGTGTGACCTTAAACACCAATAAATACATACATCGCTCCCAGTTCTCCAAGTTATCGGTTTTATTGAAATCCTCGTCGAAAAGTGGACATTTATTTTTATTTAACCCGCCTTCACACACCCCTCACACACCCCTCACACACCCCTCACCCCCCCCCTCGCCCGTGTACCTCGGATGTGCTTAACCAGGGTCTGATCAGGCCTCGTCTTCTTGCAGGCACCCAAGATATGGATTTATTGAATGCGCGGCCTAAAATCAAACTTTTTTTTATTTCACATTATCATGTGAACTACGGATGTAAATGAGCCCAACACAAGATACCAGTAGTCACTAGTGAACTCTGAGCCCCCCCCCCCCCCCCCCCGGACTCTCAAGAAGTAGGCTTTATTGAAATTCGCCTAAAAAGTGGAATTTTTCGAATTTTACCATCCCCTTGTGAACTTCCGAATTGTTCAACTGGTGTCCAACCCGACCTGCTTTTCATGTTAACTAGTTCAAATTCAAATTCGTGAATACAAGACTCATTAATTGCCATTGAAACCACCACAGACTGCCATGTCATGGGGGTCTCAATGCAATTTTGGCGCAAAAGCTAACTATTCTTATTTGCCACCCTTTGTGGACATTTAATGTGTTCAACTGTGGACGGGACCTAAAAGCCGACTTCTCTTATTTGTCATCCCATGTGAACTCCGGATGTGTCTAACTAGGATCCACCCGCCCTGGATTTCCTTCGAACTAACCCAAATCATAAGAGCATATGTCGTTAGGAACCTTTGATACCGGACTCGGCTACCAAGATTAGGTTTTTCAGTGAAATCCAGACCTGAGACCGGAGTAATATTATTGGACAACAACTTGTGAACTCCAGATGTGTTAAGCCATGGTCTGACATGGCCTGGTGTTTAGGCAATCGAGGTCGAATCGTAACACGGGTCACTAGTTAAAGGACCATTCCCGGTTCTCGTAATACTACGATGGTTGGGAAAGTTTTTATTGAGTGGGCCCCGTCGTGAGATACACTTCACAATGTTTCCAGTTAGAAGGCTTATCTGCACCTTCCAAACCATCGCAGACGAGGCCTCTCACCAAAAGAGTAGCTGGCTTTACTCAGGTAAGCACCCCCCCCCCCCCCACCCCGCCGTCCCTCGCAAATATTTGGGCAGTGTATTTCAGGCATAGGCCCTATCAGTTGAAAACGCACAGAATATTGCAGAACGAGGACCTCCATTGCAAGACGAGGACGACGTAGCGGTAACTAGGTCCCCATTCGAGCAAAGATGGACAGTTCAATGCACCCCCACACCCACAAAAACGAATCGCGCATTATAGGAGTGGGCCCTGTCGTCAAAAGCTTATCGGCACAGTTTAGACGTGGCTCCCGATCAACAAATAGTGGAAAGTCCGACGGTGCCTTGTAGGGCGTGGTTCCAGTAGGTAAAAAGCTCACAGCTCATTACAAAACTATATTCTAAAATCAGTTGAGTTATTTATTTATTTATTGGTGTTTAAGGTCACATACTTATGCACGATGGCTAATCGTGACCGTTGCAGTTTTACAGATTTTGGAAGCTGGAGTAACCGGAGAGACCCATCGAGCAATGACGAGCAACTGTCAGCTTTTCAACTTTCCAACTTTTTACAGCGGTTAAAAACATGTGCAGTACTTGACGTTATCGTGCGCCCATGTAGGCAACCAGGATAAAGTGCCTTGCCCAAGGACACAGCGCGGGTCGTCCCGGACGGGGATCGAACTCGGGACCTCTACCATGGAAGTCCAACGGTGATCCACTGTGCCAAACGTCGCCGTGATCCTTCAGTTTGATCAAACTCGACTCTGATGTTCTATCTATTGTTGTAAGCTGAAAATCAGGTGATAGAAACATGTATTTTGTAATTATTCCCTTCGACTCAATCAGCGAGCGTCATTGTATTATTAAGCAGAGCAGACGATTAGCCAGTAAATCGCGTATTGTTGTTCTCAGTTAGTAAATGATTATGACGCTTTGAATAAATAAATATTTATTTATTTATTGGTGTTTAAGGTCACATACTTATGCACGATGGTTAATCATGATCGTGACAGTTTTACGGGTGGTGGAAGCCGAAGTACCCGGAGAGAACCACCGAGCAACGACGAGCAGCTGCCAGCTCTCCAACATCGTAACTCTGAACTCTGCACCGCGGCACAGCCAAGGTTAGATTGGTTGAAGACATGCACACCTTCGACGTGCAGTACGCCTTAGTCCACAGTGTCATCGTGCCCCCATGTAGGCAACCGGGGCTAAGTGCCTTGCCCAATGACACAACGCGGGAGAGCGAAGCAGTCGCTGAAATGGTCACCCGTCAAACTACTAACCGCGCTCGACGTTGCTTAACAGCTGCCAACTCCCCGACATCGTAACTCAGCACTGCAGCACAGGCAGGGTTAGATTAATTGAACACATGCACACTATCGACGTGCAGTACGCCTTTGTGCACGGCGTCATCGTGCCCCATGTGGACCATCGGGGTTAAGTGCCTTGTCCAAGGACACAACGCGGGAGTCCGAATCGATCGCTCAGACGGTTACCCATCTGAGGACTAACGGGCTCGACGTGGCTTAACTTCGGTGACCTGACGAGAACCAATTACCGCAACGCCCCCCCCCCCCCCCCCTCCTTGAATAAATGAGCTTTCCCATTTGCCATGATGTTGAGTTTGATTTGTTTACCGTTGTTTGGGCCACACTGGAGGATATAAATGTTTCTTCTTTAACTGGCAGATACTCCAGTCATGTAAAATAAATCATTTATATCGTTCATTCGTCTTTACTTCAGGTCTACCATAAGTCCATAGAAAGTGTTCCTGTCATGCTGTGCTAGAGTTACATTAAATGCCTTATAAACGAGTTGTAATTCCAAGCCAAACCCCAATCATAACACTGTAAGAGTTATTCAAGATTCTGACTTCTGAAAGTATGAAATCTTTCAAACGCGTCTCCCGAGAAATCTCAAAATATCTGCTCAGATGCATGGGGGTGTTTGGGGGCTCTGGAATTTAAAATGTTCGTAACGAGGGCTGAAACATGGTCGGTCCGTCGTACCCACCCCTACCCCCTGAACACACCTTGAAAATCGTTACGACGCCCCTGTTCTTTAAATCTTGTATATTAATATCGATAAAATGCAAAACATTTCTGAATAGCCTTCATATGGAAAAGCGACACACATATATCACGTTGCCTAAATGACTCCCATAGTAGTAGTAGAAGTCGAAGAAGTTATTTGAAATTAACATCTCTTGAAGCAGATCGCAGAATAAAACACAGTACAGACGATATAATATAACCATCACAGTTGGCCTTGAGAATAATGCAGACACACATGATATGTATTGGAAAGCAAAAGTAACTTCTAAGGCCGGCTTGGCTATAATTTGCCAACGCCTTGTGAACTTCAAACACGCCTGATCTTCCCTATTTTCTTGCGAAGAACCGTCCAAATTTTGAGTACACGAGCTATGAGTTGCATTTGATACCCCCTCACACTCAGTTAAGTGGGCTTTTTTAATGACCCTGGGACCGAAATCTGACTATTCATTACGGACACTTCAGGCTCTCAAGATATAGATTTTATTGAAGTATGAGTCTAAAATCGGATTTTCTTATGTAACATCCCTATGTTAACCCCTGACCCAAGGTAACGCCAAAAGCTAGCCAGCAATATTCACCATTCAATTTTCTTTATTTTTACATTTTTGATTTTAAAAAACCTAACTTACGACTCCTCTTTGGAACGAGCTCATTTTAAGCTTATTCCTTCCAATGATGGGTCATAAGCTATGTTTTTCATGCAAAAAATGAAAAAAAGAATTATTCAATAATTCTGCTTGCATGTGATGTCTGCTTTCGGTGTCAGGTAAAGGGTTAACTCCGGATATGTTCACCTCAGAGCCTACCTATTGTAACAGGCGAAGGGACCGCGTCATGAATGAGATAGCAACAGAACATGAAGAGTAATTATTGGAGTGTCGTTCGAGAAGTGCCCCTCCCCCACCAAGCTGAACTTGAGCGCATGGAGGATTAGAGCCTCGCCGATTTTGATCGCGAAATGTGGATTTCAGGCGAGGGCCTTTTCATCGGTGTACGGACTGTACTTTGAAGGCGATGGCTTCTTCTTACAAACGTGGAAGATAAGGTCGAGATGTAGCTCACTGTGTACGGACAAGCCACGCTGGTAACTAGGACTCTCTTCAGATGATGTTTTTGAACACAGAAAGCGCAATTGGATGAGTTTTTGAGGGTGGACAGTGACCCCCAGCCCTCGATAAAATGCTGAGTGCTTTATACGAAACTTTCAGCCGCCTCCCTAAGATCGAAAACGGCTCCCCCGCCCATATAACCCCCCCCCCCCCCACACACACACAGCCACCACACACACACACACACACACACGCATATATACTCGGTAAGAGCGATTGTGTCTTTGAAGGTGATTTAAATGCCCCCTCCCTCCCCATTCGATAAAAACAGTTTATGTGAATAGCAAGATGCACTCCTCCCTCCGCTCATCGTTATAACACGGTGTTTTGCAGACGAGAGCCTGCCTCATCATAAACGGACGGCGTGGATGATGTTAATGTTATCGGGAGAGTGACCGGCAATTTGAGCCTCCTCTCTGGTAAAAGCGGACGTGCATCTCACGACGAGGCCCACTGAATAAAAACCTTCCAAACATTGCAGGTGAGGCGTCTCGTCAAAAAAGTCGAAAGTAGCCGGCTAAACTCGGATAAGACCCCCCCCCCCCCCCGCCCCCTCGAAAAAATGGACACTTTATCCCAGGCATAGGACCACACGGTAAAAAGCACACTGCACATTGCAGAACGAGGACCCTCCTCCTCCTTCATAAGACGTGTACGGTGCAGTGGAGACTAGGTCCCCATCCGATAAAAGGCGGACAGTTGAATGCATGCACCCCCCCCCCCCACACGCCCACAAAAACGAACCAAGCATCACAGGTGAGAGCTCTCCCGTAAAAGGCGGATCGGAACAGTTCAGACGTGGCTCCCGCTCGACAAGTAGTGGACTGTCCGACGGTGTCTTACTGGACGAGGTTTCGTTAAGTAAAAAGCTCACAGCCCATTGTAGAATTATACACTAAAATCATTTGGGTTAAAAATTTCCCCAAATCAACAGAGTTGAGTGAGTTCGACTCGTTCCTTACGACCCCCAGCTCTCCTAGATGTAACGCGGAAGTGCTACAATAAGTGAGGTATGTGTATGCGTGGTTAGAGGGGTTATCTGTCAGTTCATACGCCCATACTGGCTGAAGGTGCAGAAGGGAAGACACACTCTCTTCACAGTGTGGGGTATCCTCGACGCGGTATGTTGGCCAGGTGGACTTCACTCGTCGACCTGTGTATGGTCAGATTCTCTAGCTGGTGCTTCCATAGATGACTACTTACCTGCTATATTGTGGGAAATGTTTTTTTTTTTAAAATTCACCCATTTTTAGGCATATTTTTCTTGATACCACTTCCAGTTGGAATTGCTGAAGGGACGTTAGCTTACGTTTGCTAAAATGCATAGAACATATTTCCAATTTTTATTTGCCATTTTACATGGGCCTAGCACCACATCCCATCTATTTTTGATCTAGTGGATCGTAAGTTCATACTGATTTTTGAAACTTTGTCACTCATACACACATGAAACGCGAGTTTGTTTTGCCGGTGAACGAAGTCGGAGAAAACCACCGAGCTGCGGCGAGTAACTATTAGACTCTTAACTTGTATGGACCTCCCATTGTTGTATGTGTGTGTGGGGAAGGGCTACTCCCAATCCCCACCCCGCCAATTGGAGGGCCATACTCACCACACCCCAGGCCTACGTTATTTCCTCCCATTGGTGGGTTTCGGGAAGGGGTCTACCCGAGAAAATTTTGAAAATACTCTCAAAGTGAATCTGGGCGCCTCTGGTGCTTTAATTTTCCCATTTTGAGTGGGACACTAAATTTAAGGGGTAGGGGCAGACCTGAGAATTTATTGGCATCTGGGGGTAACAGTGGACCTTTCGTATTTGCCATACCCTTTGAACTCCGGGTAATTATGGCCAACCAGCGTCTGATGCGACCTTGTATTCCTTGATCCGAGCCGAAATCAGTGAATCATTAGTAACCGCTGAGACCACACCAGACTTTCAGATATTGTTTCTTATTGGAATCCGGTTCGAAAAAATGGTTTTCTTTGTAAGCTATCTCTTGAGAACTCCGGGTGGGTTCCACCAGGGTCCGTCCCGGCCCACTTTTCATCAGAAGGAGCTCAAATCATGATAATAATCATCATGATTGCAGTATCCCCAACACAGTCCACACTCTCGCCCCCCCCCCCCAGCCCCACCCCTTTGCATCACACAGGACAGAAGGCGGGAAGAAGGTCGACGAGATGGAAGTTAACCGACTTAAACCTGGATCACCTACCGGTTCTGATCAATCCAACCACCCATCCCTCAAATCCACTTTTTAAGTACCCGAGGAGATGGAGGAGGACAGACCACCATACGACTTCCAGAACATGCTCTGGGATGAATTTACCAACCTTACAGACGACTGCTTGAGAACGGAAACGGCTCAGTAAAAATCAACTTCATCGGCACAATGAAACAATATCAAGACAACTTAAGATCACATATGCCAGAAACCAGCACATGACCCTGAACTGTTTCAATAACAAATAAGATACCATAAAAAACGAAACCAGAATTTCAACCGCAGATCTTCCTCCAAATTCTTCATACTTTCCCCTCCTTCTCCACGCCCATGTACCACAAAAGTAGGCAGCTGTGGAGGGGCTCAAGAAGCGTGCCCCACACCGTCCTTACGTGCCTTCGGCGCACAGAAATCATTTGATCATACCGTCCCCTGAATTCCAAAGTGTTCTGTGTGTCAGTTCTCACAAAGAACGCATTGGAACTCAGGGGACGATATATCGAATTTAGAATGTGAATCTCCATTACATGGAGACTCCGTGAGCTCAATTCAACGGACCCAACTTGCCCTTTTCGTTATAACAAACCACTGTTGCGTGACTGCGTTCGCAATTACCTGGATATTGATTTTCTTTTGATAATTCGGATATTACGTTTGTCACGCGCACATATAAACAAATCTTTATTTACATTTGAATAGCTGCAATCCACTTCGATTTTACGGGAATACGGGAATATTGTGGTTTTACGAAAATATTACGAGAATCTGATTCCCTGTCCAAAAAGAAGTCTGTGACCTCAGCTGAACTCGGTTTGCATGTATCGCGATCAACGGTATTTGACTGTTATCACCGATGCGTGTATCGTCAGGCGAAGTATCACGATCCACCTGTGCCTTAGTGTTTCCTTACACCTCTTGTCCGTTGTCCAAACATGACCTGAAATGCCATATTTTAATTGTTTTGGTTTGGTTCGTCCTTAAAAGGTTTTATCGAAATCTGGGCGTCAAAGAAGTCCTTTCTTATTTCAAATCCCCTGAACTCCGGGTGTGTACGGCCAGTCTCTGACCCGGCATGTTATTATTCCAAAGAGCCCCAATCGGGACAACACAAGCCAGCAAGACTTTCACGGGCACCACAGGCTCTCAACATATGGGTTTTATTGAAATATGGCCAAACAGAGTGCTTTTCTTATTTGGCATTCTCACCCCCTGTGAACATAGGATGATTCCAACCTAGCATGCTTTTTCATCGAAGCAATTCTCAATCATGAAAATACATGTCACTTATAACTTTTAAGAAAACCCCAGACTTTCGATATGGGTTTTGATAAAATCCGACCAAAAAGCGGATTTTCCGATTTATCACTCCCATGTGAACTCTAGATATGTTAAACCATTGTCTGACCCGGCCTGGTTATCATGGGTATCAGCTGAAATTATAATTTCGTGAATGGTTTGTTACCTTTCAGACCACTCCAGACACACAAGATATGAATGAATTGAAATCTGAGCCTACAAAACAGATTTTCTTATACCCCTGCAAACTTAAGATGTGTTTTTCAAGAGCTGATTCGACCTGGGTTTTTTCACCCAAGCTAGCGAATCATAATGACTCGGGTACTTAGTTGCCTTTGAGATCATTCCCAGTTCTCCAAGATATCGGTTTTATTGAAATCCTGGTCGAAAAGTGGACATTTATTTTTATTTTCCCCGCCTTCTACCCCCTTCCAAGACCCCCCCCCCCCCCCCACCCTATGTATTACGGATATGCTTAACTAGGGTCCGATCAGACCTCGTTTTCATGCAGGCACCCAAGATATGGATTTATTGAACTCGCGGCCTAAAATCACACTTTTTTATTTCACATTGTCATGTGAACTACGGATGTAAATGTGCCCAACATAAAATAACAGTAGTCACTACTGAATTCTGAGCCCTCCCGGACTCTCAAGAAGTTGGCTTTATTGAAATTCGTCTAAAAGTGGAATCTTTTGAATTTTGCCACCCCTGTGTGAACTTCCGAATTGTTCAACAAGTGTCCGACCCGACCTGCTTTTCATCTCAACTGGTTGAAATTATGAATACACGAGTCATTAATTGCCCTTGAAACCACCAAATGCTGCCATGCAATGGGGGTCTCAATGCAATCTGGGCCCAAAAGCTAGACATTTAAAAGCGGACTTCTCTTATTTGTTATCCCCCGTGAACTCCGGATCTGTCTAACCGCCCTGGATTTCTTGCGAACTAACCGAAATCACAAGAGCATATGTCGTTAGGAACCTCTGATACCGGACTCGGCTACCAAGATTAGATTTTTTATTGAAATCCAGGCCTGAGACCAGAGTAATATTATTGAACAACAACTTGTGAACTCCAGATGTGTTAATCCATGGTCTGACATGGCCTGGTGTTTAGGCAATCGAGGTCGAATCATAACACGGGCCACTAGTTAAACGACCATTCCCGGTTCTGGTAATTCTTCGATGGTTGGGAAAGTTTTTATTGAATGTGCCCCGTCGTGAGATACACTTCACAATGTTTCCAAGTAGAAGGCTTATCAGCACCTTCCAAACCATCTCAAGGCCTCTCTCCACAAGAGTAGCTGGCGTTATTTGGATAAGCACCCCCCCCCCCCCCTCCCGCCGTCCCTCGCAAAAATATGGACAGTGTATTTCATGCATTGGCCCTATCGGTTGAAAGCGCACAGAATATTGTAGAACGAGGACCTTCATTGCAAGACGAGGACGACGTAGAGGTAACTAAGTCCCCATCCGAGCAAAGATGGACGGTTCAATGCACGCAACCTCTCCATCTTACCCCCCCCCCCCCCCCGCCCATAAAAAAAACGAATCACGCATTATAGGAGTGGGCTCTGTCATCAAAAGCTGACAGGCACAGTTTAGATGCGACTCTCGCTCGACAAATAGTGGAAAATCTGACGGTGCCTTGTAGGGCGGGGGTTCCAGTAGGCAAAAAAGCTCACAGCTCATTACAAAACTATATTCTGAATACAGTTGAGTTTTTTATTTATTTTGGTGTTTAAGATCACATGCTTATGCACGATGCCTAATCGTGGCAGTTTTACAAGTGGAGGAATCTGGAGTAACCGGAGAGAACCACCGAGCATCAACGAGCAATTGTCAGCTCCTCAACATTCCAACTCTGTTCAAGCTCCGCCCAGACAAGGTTACAGCGATTGAAAACATGTGCAATACGCCTGAGTATAAAGTGCCTTGCCCAAGAACATAACGCGGGTCGTCCCGGACGATGATCGAACTCGGGACCTCTACCATGGAAGTCCAACAGTCTACCACTGTGCCGTTGCGACCCAACAGTTGTGTTAAAAATTAACCCAAATCAACGGGGTTGAGTGAATATGACCCGATTGTGTATGACCCCCCTCCCACCACACACACACTTTCTTGCTATAATGTGGACAGTGCTAATTAACCACCCTTTAACCTACCAGGCTTCTTCATTTATAATAAATTTCTCTGATATTGTAAAATATAAAGTTTCGTCCAATATCATTAACTACACAAAACGTTCTTCATTTAATCTCAATGTCAACAAGGAAAAATGTTGGTGTGTTTGAGTGATTGTGTATGTACCTGGGTCGAGTGGTTATCTGCCGGTTCACAAACCTATACTGACTATAGGTGTAGATTGAAGGGGACACTCTCTTCACTGAGTGGAGGATCCTGGTGTACTATGGGGTACGTTGGTCAGATGGAATCTACTCGCCGACCAGTTTGTCAACTTAATCCGAAATATGAGTGCTATCAGGTTCTCCAGCAGGTACTTCCACAGATGACTACTTACCAGCTATATTTTTGGAACATTTTTCGAACATCACCCATTTTTATGCATATTTTTCATGATACCACTTTCAGTTGGAACTGAAGTTAGCTAATGTTTGCTAAAATGCATAAAACATATTTCCAATTGTTATTACCCTTTTACATTGGCCTTGCACCACATCCCATTTATTTTTGCTCTTGTGGATCGTAAGTTCATACTGATTTTTGAAACTTTGTCACTATACACACTTGTAAACGCGACTTTGTTTTGCCTACGAACGAAGCCGGAGAAAACCATCGAGCTTCGGTGAGTAACTATTAGACTCTAACTTTTGAACCCGGTAGAAACGGAGTTGATAGTGTTAGAAGACAAGTATTCTACCGCGTACTGTTGTGCTGTGTTCAGTAGTACACAATGACACCAAGAGCATTGTCTAAGGACACATTGCAGACGATGAATGGGGATCATGATCGAAAACGACGCCGTGATCCTTCAGTTTGATCAATGAACCATTGTGTTCCGCTTTTTCAACGCTGATGTTCTAGCTGTAACAGTTATTCGAGATTCTGATCCGCTTCGAATTGTGCAAAAAGAAGTTCAGAGACGGCTGAACCGGGGTGGGGGGGTGGGGAGCAGCCCCCCCCCCCCCCCCCACACACACACACTTTTTTGCCGGGTCATGTTTTGTTGTATGCATATATTTTAACACAAACAATGCCTGGTGAAACACGGGGCAGATCCAGAGCCTCCCCCATATTTTCGCCAGCTATGTTTCTCTCGTACTGGTGTAAGGTTAGCGTGTTTGATGTTTGTCAGAATTGTGACTATCATACAGCTGGTTAAGCAGTGGCATAGGTCTGAAAATCTCGTAAAATTGTTAAGGGCTCTCAAAGTGTGAAATCATTCAAATACGCCTCCTGAAAAATCTCCAAATATCCGCTCAGATGCATGGAAATGGGGGTTTTGGGACACTGGAATTTAAATTTTTGTACCGCGGCCCGTTTTACCGACGACCATCGATCGCCCTATCCAGCCCCCAACCCCACTTTGAAAATCGTTCCGGCGCCCTTGTTCTTTAAATCTCGCATATTAATATTGATAAAATACAAAACGTTGTTTCAATGATCTTCACATGGAAAAGCGAACATATATATTACGTTGCCTAAATGACTCCTATATTAGTAGTAGAAGACGAAGAAGTTATTGAAATTAACATCTCTTGAGGCAGATCGCAGAATGAAACAGTACACTTGACCTTAAGAGCAATGCAGACACTCAATATATGGATTGGAAAGAAAATGTAGATTCTATAAGGCCGACTTGGCTATAATTTGCCAATCCCTTATGAACTTCAAATACGCCTGATCTGTCCTCTTTTCTCGTGAAGAATTACACGAGCAAAAAGCTGCATTTGATACCCCCTCACACTCAGTTAAGTGTTTTTTTTTAATGACCCTGGGACCGAAGTCTGACTATTCATTACGGACACTTCAGGCTCTCGAGATATAGATTTTATTGAAGTATGAGCCCAAAATCAGATTTTCTTATGTAACATTCCCATGTTAACCCTTGACCCAGCGTGACGCCAAAAACTAGCCAGCAATATTCACAAAAATCACCATTCAGTTTTCATTATTTTTACATTTTTTGTTTTAAAAACATAACTTACGACTCCTCTTGGGAACAACCTCATTAAGTTTATTCATTCAAATGATGGGTCATAAGCTATGTTTTCATGCAAAAAATAAAACAAATAATTATTCAATAATTTTGCTTGCTTGTGATGTCTGCTTTTGGTGTCAGGTAAAGGGTTAACTCCTGATGTGTTCAGCTTAGATCCTACCCACCGAAGCAGGCGAAGGGACCGCGTCAAGAATGAGGTAGCAACAAAACATGAAGAGTAAATATTGGCGTGTCGTTCGAGAAGTGCCCCCCCCCCCCCCCCCCCACACACACACACAAACATACAAGCTGAACTTGAGCGCATGGAGGATTAGAGCTTCGCCGATTTTGATCGCGAACTGTGCATTTCTCCCAACATGTATACTTGGTAAAAGCGATTGTGTCTTTGAAGGTAATTTAAATGCACCCCCCCCCCCCCCTATTCGATAAGAACAGTTGTTGTGAATAGCAAGATGCACCCCTCCCTCCCCTCCTTGTTATAACACAATGTTTTGCAGACGGGAGCCTCCCTGATCAAAACGGGCGGCGTGGATGATGTTAATGTCATCGGAAGAGTGACCGGCAATTTGAGCCTGCTCTCTGGTAAAAGCGGACGTGCATCTGAGGACGAGGCCCACTGAATAAAAACCTTCCAAACCATTGCAGGTGAGGCGTCTCGTCAAAAAAGGTCGAAAGTAGCCGGCTTAACTCGGATAAGACCACCTCGAAAAAATGGAGACTGTGTTTCAGGCATAGAACCTCACCATAAAAAGCACACTGCACATTGCAGTACGAGCCCCCCCCCCCCCTCCCCTTTCCGTTATAAGACGTGGACGGTGCAGTGAAGACGAGGTCCCCGTCCGATAAAAGTAAGACAGTTGAATGCATGCATCCCCCCATCCCCCCCCCCCCCCGACACACACACACATACACGCATATGTATTCGGTAAAAGCGATTGAGTCTTTGAAGGTAATTTAAATGCACCGCCCCCCCCCCCCCCCCACATTCGATAAGAACAGTTGTTGTGAATAAAAAGGTGCTCCCCCCCCCCCCTCTTTATAACACGATGTTTTGCAGACGAGAGCTTCCCTCATCAAAAACGGTCGGCGTGGATGATGTTAATGTTATCGGGAGAGTGACCGGCAATTTGAGCCCCCTCTCTTGTAAAAGCGGACGTGTATCTTACGACGAGGCCCACTGAATAAAAACCTTCCAACCCATTGCAGGTGAGGCATATCGTCAAAAAAGGTCGAAAGTAGCCTGCTTAACTCGGATAAGACCCCCCCCCCCCTCCCCCCGAAAAAATGGACACTGTTTTTCAGGCATAGAACCTCACAATAAAAAGCACACTGCACATTGTAGAACGAAAACCTCCCCTCCCATTCAGAAGACGTGGACGGTGCAGTGAAGACGAGGTCCCCATCCAATAAAAGTCGGACAATTGAATGCATGCACCCCTTCCCCCTCCCCTCACGCCCATGAAAACGAACCACGCATCACAGCTGAGAGGCCTCCCGTCAAATTATTCGTAGTGATCGCTTTTGCATGTTCATGACTTTCTTAGTGGCCCTGGAACTACCCCATATCTGGACTTCGTATAACAATTGGCTGTGTATTAAGGCGTAGTATAGTGTTTTCATGGCCCCATGGGGGAGAATCCTCTTGACTTTGTTAAGACTATAGTTCGCGAGTGCTATTTTGGAATAGGAAGGGATTTCATTGCAAAATTCTAGCATGGTTCAGTATGATGTCTAGATGAAAACGTCGTATTTTAGCCGTGACGGACGCTCAAGCCGCTAACCTAGTTTTATTTAGCACAGCCTACAATTCATATTTATGAAGCGATTTCATTGTAACGTAGAAGGATAACTCGATATGATATCTAGATGAGACTGCCCTATTTTGTTCACTATAGTTCAGCCGTTACCGCCGCCTGGTCATGTGACCTAGATTAATTTAGCACTGTTTGTATGAAGGGATTTCATTGTAACTTGGTAGGATAATTTGGTATGATATTTAGATGAGACTCTCCTATTTTGGTCGTAATCGGCCAACCTTGACCGCCGAGCTGTCGCGTTACCTAGATTCCTTAAGCAAAGTCTACGAGTAATATTTATGAAGGGATTTCATTGTAACTTGGTAGGATAACTCGTTTTGGAATAAGTTGACAGTAATTTAGTAATTTTGGTAGACATACATTAACAGTGAGGGCCACGTTAACCCAGGCCTCACTTCTTTAACATAGTCTAAACCACAAATTATTCTTATTGAAAACATAGCATACAGGGAACAGAAATTAACACATTCACAGCTATCATTGTCGTATTTCATAATTCTTTCATACACATTCAATATTATCCTTTTCACCAAACACTACACACAGCCAAGCTAAGCTACAGTGTTATTGACACTTTCATTTGAACCACTGACACACATACATACACACAAACGCGATTGGTTTGCTGGTTAACGCAGCCGGAGAAAACCGCCGAGCTGTGTTAAGTAACTATTAGACTCTCCAACATTTTAACCCTGTAAAAACCGGACTGACAGTATCAGAAACCAATTATACACCCGCGTGCTGTTCTGTTGTGTTGTGTTCACTTGTACACAATGGTACCACACACCACATGGGAAAAAGACACAAAGAACATTGTCTAAGAACACATGACAGATGATGAATGAGGATTATGGTCGAACCTTCACCGTGATCTTTCAATTTGAAAATCACTGTGCTGATTAATGAACCATTGCGATTCTCAAACTCGACTCTGAAGTTCTGTTTGTGACAGATATTCAAGATTCTGATCCACTTCGTTGAAAAAAAAAACAAATACTTGTTGTTTAGATGTAGTCTATTTAATATTGATAAAATGCAAAACGTTTTGTGAATAACTTTGATAGAAAGCGAAAATACATATAACGTTGCCCAAATGACTCCCATATGATAAAAATACATATACAGCACGTTTCCCAAATGACGTTAAACAGGGTTGAAACTCTGACTGATTTTCACCCAAATGAGTCAAAATCACGACAAACATGTCATTAGTTGCTTGCTATTTTAGGCTACTCTATGATCTAAAGATGTGGTCATTTTTTAAATCAGGCCAAAATGCATATTTTTTTTATTTTCTATCCTCTTGTGAATTGGGAATGGATACAACCAGAGGCCAACGCGGATTAGCTTTCTTGCCAACGACCACAAATCATGTAAACGTGAATCATTACTTATCTTTGAGACAACTACAGGATCTCAAGTTAAGGATTTTATTGAAATCTGGGACTGAAATGGATCCTTTCCTTGTTTGCCACCCCTGTGTACCCCAGATGTGTTCATTTATGATCCGACTCGCCGTGGTTTTCATACAATTTACTTGACAACACAAGTAATTAGCACCCTTGAGACCACTCCGGGTTCTAAAGATTATAGGCTTTTTATTGAAAGCTGGGCCTGAAATGGGATTATTCTAATTTGCCATCCACTTACCAATACCGAATTTATTTCGCCAAGGTCGGAATGGGTCTGTTTTCATACAAACAAACCCAGATTATGACAACGTCGATCATTATTTTTATTTCGGGCCCCAAATCGGCCTTTTCTCACGTGTCATACCATTGCGAACTCTGGATGTGTACAAGCCGCGTCCGAGCATGTCTGGTTTTCATCTAACTGAACCCGCCTCAATGACAAGACGAGTCATGGTAGTTTTTGCCAGCACTGCTGACTCTCAAGATATGGGTTTAATTGAAATGTAAACCATGGCTAAGGCGGACATGGCTATATTTTACCAACCCCTAGTGAACTTCGGATTCACGGGATCTGTCCTGTTTTTGTAACGAACAGTCCAAATTATGAATACACATGTCATACCTTACATCTGAGACCCATTCGCACTGAGATAAGTGTCTATTCTATAGGGGCATTCCAGACTCTAAAGATAAAGATTTTTTTTTAAATCAGAGCGTAAAATCGAACGGTTCTTATTTAACAGCCCCATGATGTTAACTCCGGATATGTTCAATTGGAATCCTACTCACCATAGCAGGCGAAGGGACAGTGTCAAAAATGCGATAGCAGGAAAACGGGAGAATTGGAGTGTCGTTCGAGAACTTTAGCGAATGGAGGACGAGAGCTTCACCGATTTTGACCACGAACTGTGCATTTTAGGTGAGGGCCTTTTCATCAGAACACGGACCGTACTTTCAGGCGAGGGCTTCTTCTTAACAAAGTGAAATGTAAGGTCGATAGGTAGCTAACCACGAGCGGTAAAGCCACGGTAGTAACTAGTACTTTCTTCAGAAGATGAGTATTTTACAAGCAGTGAACGCAGTTGAATGAGTTTTTGAGAGTGGACAGTGCTCTCAGCCCTCGTTAGAATGCGGAGTACTTTGTACATAGTCGGTACAAGCGATCTTTTATTTGAAAGTAATTAAACGCCCCCCCCCCCCCCCCCCAATCGTTGAAGTGAAAAGTGAAAACAGTTGGTGGATAGAAAAAAGCACCACCCCTCCTCGTTCTAACACGATGCTTTGCAAACGAGGGCATCTCTCTTCAAAAACGGACGGCGTATTTGACGTTATTGGGACAGTGACTAGCAGATGAGCTTCCCCTCTGGTAAAAGCGGACCTCCATCTCTCGACGAGGCCCATTGACAAAAACCTTCCAAACCATCGTAGATGAGGCTTCTCGTATAAAAGAAAGGTCGAATATAGCTGGCTTTCCTCGGATAAGCACCCCCCCCCCCCCCTCCTCCGCCCTCCTTCCTCGCACAAATATGGGCACTGTGTACATTCAGTCATAGGTCCTCTCTGTAAAAAGCACACGACACACTACAGAACGAGGACCCCTTTATAAGACGTGGACAGTGCAGTGGAGACGCGGACAGAGTTGAATGCATGCAAATACCTCCCATCGCCTCAGCCCATAAAAACGAACCACGCATTACAGGAGAGGACCCTGCCATCAAAAGCGGATCGATACAGTTCTAACTTCCCTCCCTCTCGACAAATAGTGGACTGTCCGAAAGCGTTTTGTAAGACGCGATTCCGTTAGGTAAAAAGCCCACGGGTCATTGCAAAATTACTCTCTAAAATCAATTGGGTTAAAAATTAATCCACAATCAACTGTGTTGAGTGAATATGGCGCGTTTCTGTACGACCTCACTCTTCCTGATGTCACGTGGACAATGCTAACTAACCACCCTGTACCAGAACAGATTTCTTCATTTATAATAAATTTATTTCTCTGTTTCTTATTGTAAAATAAAAAGTTTCGTCCAATATCATTAAGTAAAATAATTTCTTCATTTCTCAAGGTAAACAAGGAAAAAGGTTGGTGTGTTTGAATGAGGGTATGTGTATGCTTGGGTGTCTTGGGGGGGGGGGGGGGGGGGTGGGGGAGGTATCTGTCAGTTCATAAACCTATACTGACTGTAAGTGTAGATGTGAATTCACACTCTCTTCACTGAGTGGTGTATCCTCGACGCGGTATGAGACACGTTGACCAGATGAAATCAACTCGCCGACCAGTCTGCCAATTTAAACCCAAATCAATGTGTGAGCAAGTTCCCCGGCAGGTACTTTGACAGGTGTCTACACTTATCGGTTATATTGTGGGAAATATTTCGAGCACCACCTATCTTTAGCCATATTTTTCATGATTCTACTTTCAGTAGGAATTAATGAAGAGATGATAGCTTACGTTTGCTAAACTGCATAAAATATTTTTTGCCCTTTTACTTTGCCCTAGCACCACATCCTATCTATATTTGTTCTAGTGGATTGTTCGTTCATACTGCTTTTTAACTTAACTTGACAATGTCAAGATAAGCTATTGCCACCACGCGCACGGAAGTCAGTCTATCTGTTCAGATTTCCTTTAGCACAGGAAACAACTCGTAGTTCTTGTCCGATCACCACGAAATTTCATATGCGGGTTCACGGTCATGTCTGGAAGAGACTTTCTCCTTTTGATGGCGATCAGGCAGACTTGTCAAATGCCCAAGCCTGTAACCCGTAAACGTTTAGTACAGTCTAAAGATCGTATTTATGAAGGGATTTCATCGTAACTTGGTAAAAAAAAAAATCCATGTAATGTCTTGACGACAATGTCCGATTTTGGTCGCGATCGATGAACCCTGACGGCTTCGCGGATCCGAAGCCCGAAAACCTTCAACATAGTCTAAAGGCTGTATTCATGAAGGGGTTTCGTTGAATCTTTTAGGATGACTCCGTGTAATGTCTAGAAGAGAACGCGCCTTTGTGGTCGCGATCGGTCTACCATGATGGCTACGCGGGCTCGAAGCACGAAAATCTTTACCACACTCTACAGGTGGTATTTTTGAAGGGATTTGATTTTAACATCGCAGGATGACTCTGAAAAAAAACTGGATGAGAACGTCCTTTTTGGTTGGGTTCAGTCAATCGTGTCAGTCGCAGGGGCTCATTACCTAGATTCCTTTAGCCCAGTCAGATTGCATTTACGAAGGGATTTTCGATGCAAAATTGTGGAATGACTCAGTATAATGTCTGGATGAGAACATCCTATTTTGACTGTGATCGATCAGCCGTGACGGCACACAGACCTATGACGTAGATTTGTTTAGCACAGCCCACAGTTCATATTTAAGAAGCGATTTCATTTTAACTTGGACAGATAACTCGGTATAATGTTTCGATCGATGAACCCTGACGGCTTCGCGGATCCGAAGCCCGAAAACCTTCAACATAGTCTAAAGGTTGTATTTATGAAGGGGTTTCGTTGAATCTTTTAGGATGACTCCGTGTAATGTCTAGAAGAGAACGCGCCTTTGTGGTCGCGATCGGTCTACCATGATGGCTACGCGGGCTCGAAGCACGAAATCTTTACCACACTCTACAGGTGGTATTTTTGAAGGGATTTGATTTTAACATCGCAGGATGACTCTGAAAAAAAACTGGATGAGAACGTCCTTTTTGGTTGGGTTCAGTCAATCGTGTCAGTCGCAGGGGCTCATTACCTAGATTCCTTTAGCCCAGTCAGATTGCATTTACGAAGGGATTTTCGATGCAAAATTGTGGAATGACTCAGTATAATGTCTGGATGAGAACATCCTATTTTGACTGTGATCGATCAGCCGTGACGGCACACAGACCTATGACGTAGATTTGTTTAGCACAGCCCACAGTTCATATTTAAGAAGCGATTTCATTTTAACTTGGACAGATAACTCGGTATAATGTTTACATGAGTCTGCTCTGTTTTGGTCAGGATCGTTCAGCTTTTATCGCCGCCTGGTCACTTGATCTAGATTCCTTTAGTACTGTCTACAGGTTGTTTTTTATGAAGGCATTCCACTGCAAGTTGGTAGGATAACATGGTACGAGCTCTTAGTGATACTTCCCTATTTTGGTCATGATCGTCCACCCATGACCACCGAGCTGTCGCGTGAACTAGGTTCCTTTAGCAACGTCTTCAAGTTATATTTAACAAGGGATTACATTGCAACTTGGTAAGATGGCTTGTTTTGGAATAAGTTTACTGAAACTTGGTAAGTTTGGTCGCCATACATTAACTGTGAGTGCCACATAAACCCAGGCCTCACTTCTTTAGTGTAGTCTAAACTTCAAATTATTCTTATTGAAAACATAGTAAACAGGGAACAGAAATTAACATATTCTCAATTATCAAACTTCTTGTATTCCATAATCCTTTCGTAGACATTGAACCTTATCCACTTCACAAAACACAACACACAGTCTGGTTATGCTAAAGTGTCAGTGACACTTTCATTTGAACCATTGGCAAACATACATACATGTATACAAATGCGACTATTTTACTGTTTAACGCAGCCGGAGAAAACGACCGAGCTGCGGCAAGTAACTATTAGAGTCCCCAACATTTTAACCCGTTGGATACCGGGTTGACAGCTTCAGAAGCCAGTATACCCCCTTGTACTGTTCTGTCGTGCTGAGTGCATCAGTATGCAATGGTACCACATAGTATATGGGAAAATGATTCCAAGAACCTTGTCTAAGGACTCACGGATGGCAGGTGATGAATGAGGATCATCAGCGAACTGTCACCTTGGTCTTTCAATTTTAAAATCACTCTGCACACCAATGGACCATTGTGCATCTCAAACTCGACACTGATATTCCATTTGTGTCAGATATTCAAAATTTTGATCCACTTCGTACTTTAAAAAAAAACAAATCCTGGTTGCTTGGATGTAGTCTATTTAATTTTGATAAAATGCAAAACGTTGCGTGAATGGCGTTCATTTAGAAAACGAACTTATATATAACGTTGCCTAAATGACTCCAATATGATAAAAATATTTATTACACGTCCAATCAACTTTAAATCCCTGTATTTAACGGATTGGCCGCTATGGCATAAATTATTATGTATTCAATGGGTAGTGTACAAGCCGGAACATTTTTCCCCTGCACCGTTTATAGTAGTTCCTTTCCCATCGAGTCATCAGTTACGCTTCGAAAAGTTCCCAAATGTTGTCATACAATTATTATCGACAGTCTGTCGTAAAGTGTTAAAATGAAAACGTCCAAAGCAAAATTAAGTCGGTTCACAAAAAAATTAGTTAACAAAAAATTAGATAAGAAAAAAACCCAATCATTTCCAACCAGAACATTAACCCAGTCCAGTGGCCGTCTGGTTTTGTGGATCCGTTACATCCAAATTGGTCAAATTAATTTCGGTAAATCATCGTACATCTTGACATGCTTCGAACTTCTTTTAAAAATGTTTCTCCCAGCTGTTTTGCAAATCAAATTTGTACTTATATTTTTACTAACAGTAATAGCCACCAAATTGTTAGGCGTGAATGGGCACAATCCGAAGAGAAACAGCGATACGATTTTCAACAAACACTGGTTCCGAAAAGGTTTTTTTATTATTTTTTTTCGATCCTTCAGCCAAAACAAACAGACTCTTCACCTTTGGGTTTAAAATTAAAATTTGTTTATTTAAATTAATTTTAATGCATGGGTTGTGTAATAAACACAGAACGCGATGTGTGTTTGAATTGGTGGATGTTTTACATAACGACGCATGAGTGCGATAATGTTTCTATCTGTACTTTGGCGCGAAAATGAGATATTGGTGTCATCATATTGGCCGCTCCATTCTGCGCCGGCAGATGAAAAAATATCTGGGGTTTATTGGTTCGTATTCACCAAAACGCTATGCGAAATTATTCTATCTCCAAAAAATGGCAAAATCATGCGTGCTTAAATTTTTTATGTGCTTGCCCAATGAAACTCTTCGAATTGGATCACATGCTGAAAGCTAACGAATGGGCGCATGCGAATTTACAGAACGAAAGATAAATATTATTAAGATCTCAAATCGGTAATATATTGCGCCCAGTATTCACACAATGTAATCAAGTTGCTCCACAAATGTATAGTTTATATCGTGTTCTTGTAATTTAGATATATATGAATGTTAAATTTTCTGTATAACATTTATTTTGAGGCAGCACGGAGATAGAACATTTTAGCATGAACAAAATTACTAACTGCCATACACCCGTGTATGATAGAACAGTCTAGTATTGAAGACTACAGTATTTGTTTTACAAACTCGATATGCTGTTGGAACGCATCTATTCTTAACTTCAAATATGGAGAATCTGATCGCTTGTAATTTCATAAGGAAATTTCGAATGCATGGTTGCGGATTTCAAAATTGACGTGATGGTGGGTCAATAACGGCTCATACGACATTGGCAACACACAGGATCTCTGTTTGTCTACTGGGATAGGTATTGTCCACGATATTACACAGACATCCACTACCCCAGGCACCCGACGCCTAAGTTTTATCGTGGATAATATTATACCCTCTTGTCCTGGGGCTTGAAAAGTGGAGTTAAAAAGGAGGGGCCCGCATAGGGTGCTTACCAGCTGAATCCGCCCGTACAAAATAAATTTACACAATCTGCCAATTTTGATGGACTGTGTCGGTGCGCTATGGGAGATTGGGCTTGCTCTAAATGTTTTGTTTTCAAGTAGTAGGTTTTAGTCGATAGCCCCCCCCCCCCCCCCCCCGCCCCGGCGAGAGCCATGATAGGTGAAGCAGTACTCTTTATTGTGGTAAACAAGTTCCGCTTCACTGGTAAAATAATGCGGTAACTATTGCCTGTGATGGATGTCCTCTAAAATGGATGGAATGTGTTTATATTTACTTATCGGAGCAGATATGAATAATTGTGGCCACAAGAGAAGATTTAAAGTCAGGTTTTTCCAATCGTTTGTACCCCTGTTGCCCATTCTAAAGGACTCTCCCGCCCCCCGACACTGGCTACCGGTTAACATTTTACCGGTAAAAGAGACCTTTTTTTCACCACAGTAAACAAGCACCGCTTTACTTTACTTCAAAGTAACCTTAACACAGATAAATAGATAAATAGTCGATATTTTAGTCGCAAAATGCAATGTGACGTACTGTGCGGGCCCGGGCAATACATGGATTTATTATTTTGTCGAACAACTTTTACTTAAAAAACCCCGGATCAGTTGATGGATTTGCCACCAGATTTAACTTTAGATACTATAGAGCAGAAGCTTTCAACTCCTGGGCAATCGAGTGTGCAACTCCCACAACCAGAAAGCGTTATCTGTCTCTGAAATTTTCAGCCCAGTTGGTTTGGTCCGTGGACTCACAACTGTGAGACCTGATCATACCAGAGTCGTGCAACTAAAAGAGAAGGATTTCATGGACTTCCAGAAGGCTGCGTGTCAAATGAAATTCACGAAAGTCCTATTTACCCAAATAAAACATTTGGTGCTCGAGAAGGGAAACCATTTCTTCAGCAGAGTTCATGGAAGTTTTCTTGATACGCGAAGAGCAACGACAAGTCTATGTGTGACCGCGTGATTTGCCAGGGGTCACTGTGATCGGCAGACGCCGAATTCTGCCTAAGAATAAGACAAACGGACATTATGCCCATGTTTATGCCGTTACTGGATAGGGAGTTCTATAAAGCAATCTTCGCGTCCATAAGCTTAAAAAGTGATGTCACTAGGCCCTTTTTCGTTTTTTTGGACGCGAAGATTGCTTCCATGGTACTGACATGACATAGTGACATTAAGGTTACAGATGTCACACAGTTAGAATTCGTGAAGATGGTCAACGAAAATGTGTTTACCAACATCTTTTCCACACATTGTTTTTTAAATAAATGATTTCCGTTGTTCATCTACGCGATTTCTAAAAGGCAAAATGTTGATTTATCTCTTGTGTTCGATTGGGGACAAAGGCGAAATTCCTTTGTTTTTTGTTCATTTTCAATTAATGACCTGAACTTTGAGAAGGCATAGGTTTAGCCTTCAAGTCTTGTTTATTTTTCTTTTTATGAGCTTGGTTGTTGGTTCATTTTTGGTTTGTTATATGTTAAAATTCAATTTTAGTGGGCATGGTTTTCGCCCTCAGAGTTGCGTTCACTTAAACGACAATTATTCGCCGTCAGGTAAACCGACAGCCTTAGAAATTCGCCACGTCCATCGCCAATGCGATGGTAAGAGCCGTGGCTGGATGCCAGACCTTTCACCATGGCATTGCCGATTTTCACGGCGAATTTCTAGGAGTGAACCTTGTTCATAATTTTGTTTCATTTCATGTGCATGTGTTAGCATTCTAAGTAAATGGGAGTTTTTTTAATATGTTAAACTTCAGGTGAAGATGTTTTGTGATTGTTCGTGCCAGATAACCTCACATGAATTAGTGTACCGCCTAACGATTTTTAGAGTTTATATCGTTTTCTGTATTAGACCCCATATCCTCTGGTCTGCTTTACCGTGCAGGTCACCAATGCAAAACCAAATTGTGTCTATAACCTGCAGGCTCAAGATGAAACGAAAACAGTCTGAGAAGTACATTTTGCACCTGCCTGAAGAATCGAACACCTCATCTTGAACAACTGGGGCATATATAAAGTTTTATACTGTGGCAAATAGAATTCAGATTGAAAGTAATCCAGGATGCGGAAATGTCTGCATTGCACCATCATACGAATTCTGCTTGTGGCATTATCTTTGCCAAAATTGTCCAAAGTGAGGTGTTATATTCATCATACGCCTACTTTCGCAGATGTGTTTCTCATTCTGAGTCCTCGGGTTAGATTCAAACTGTTACTCACTTTTTGGAGCGATGGAGTGAATTGCTCATCCATTCGATTTGATATTTCTGAATTCGATTGCCAATTACCTCTTCGGAATGCCCTTATAGAGATGATGAGCGAGATAATTCTTCCTCTAGCCTTCTAACGATATAAAACAAATAGATCACGTTTGGTAAAAAAGGCGTTTCCTGAAGCCCGCATGACCCTTCTAATTAATCCTTTATTACTTCAAAATAGTAACAGCGTGACTGATCTGCGTTGTTATCGCCTAGCGCCTTTTCAACACGACTTCACTGAAGTTCCAGGGGGAACTTGGTAACTCAATAGCAACTTTGCACACCGTGGCCCACAGGATAGATTACCGTTGACACACGGTGTGCAAATTTGTAACCTACTTTTCAAGCTCTACTAGACTGACAGCAATGCACAATGATGGATGTCCACACAGTGAGAGTCAAAGTTCCAAATGACTCTGTATGTACTGCACATGCAGTCTTGTGCCCTTATATACGTGACAGCATCAGCGAGCACATTGTTGTTTAAGTCGTGTTAACCCTTTACCTAATGTAACGGCCAAAACCGGCCAGCGCTACCCACGAAAATCGCCATTCAATTTGTTTATAAGGCGCTCGTTCCAATGAGGGATCATAACATATGTTTTGTAAGTAAAAAATGAAACGTTTTAGTTATAGCAGGATTTGTTTCCAAGTGTCGTGTGCAACTCACATTGTTAAAAGCTTAAGAAGGTATATCAGCTGCGAATGACAGTAACTGTTAGTGACCGAGGCCAGATGGTTCAGAAGGTACTGCATTGCGAGATATCCCTGCATGTCGACCAATTAGTTGAATGAAAGTAGTTTGCGTACTTTGTTTTTCTTTGTTCTTATTAAACATTTTGATATCTTATCATCTCTTTCTGTCCTCACTAGCTGCCCCTTTACAAGGTTGGCCAAGTGTACAGCCGTTTATGGGTCGGGTAGGGGCGTAGCCAGGATTCTATAATGGGGGGGGGGGGGGGGGGGGGGGCTAGCCATTTTACCATGATTTGGAATGTTGATGTAGGACTTCGGGGATCCTCCCCTAGTCCTAACTAGGACCCTCCATCGTTACCCCCCCCCTCCTCCCACATCCCGTCAGGGAAGTGGGAGGAAGGAGTAACGACGAATGGTCTGAGTTAGGTAAGATAAGTGGGAGGAGGGGTTAGCGACCAGTGGGGTCCTAGTTAAGACAAGTCCTCTCCCGAGAGAATGTTGCAAAATTCAGCGCTCGAAGATCGCATCTGAAGCAATTGTAGCATGTAAAGCATAAAGTGGAGAGCAGCTTTGGGGCTCTAAGTTATGTGAAACTTCCACTGGGTCAATGTTTTTTTTATGGGGGGGGGGGGGGGAGCTCAAATGTTGGGGTGTACTGGTTCCCTCAGCACCCCTCCCCCCCCCCCCCACCCGCTACACCACGGGGGGGGGGGTGCAAAATGCATTTTCCTGAAGTTGGATGTCGATACCTAAGAGATTATGGTTTAGCGAGAATGCGGGGGAACCCCCGCTATCTCATCCATCAACACCAACCTATAGCTATTTCCGGGTATGTACATACAGCTAAGATAATAATAAACACAATAAGGTTATTGCTTCCTATCCTTTCTATTTTCTCAGTATGTACTCGGACATTATAGCACTGAGCAAAAATGGTAAATTTGTTTATAAAATGTTCTATCTGCGTCATTCTGCAAACAGAAAAATGCTTATTACATTGGAACCGACATGCTAACTTTTATAATATAATTATCTGTAAAAACATTTGTCAAATCTACATTATTTTGAATGCCCGACCAAAATCTGGTGTGGTTTTATATGAAATGTTTCTGGGGATATATGAACTGAAGGTCAAAAACTTCAAATCCAATTTCCCACAAAAAGGTAAAAATGGTAGATAGAACATCATTGCACTCATTCGTCGATAACTCGTTGGAATGGTGTAATCACATTTCGTTCGAGCCTTCGGCTCTCGCGAAATATGCCCACGCCATTCAAACTCGTTAATATCATTACGCCATTCCAATGAGTTATGTAAGTCGCCCACCGATTCAAACACACATCGCGTTCTGTCTATATACAACACGTTGTCCAAATGACGTTTACCCGTATTTCAGATTCTGCCTGCTTTTCACCCAAACAAGTCCAAATAACGATAAAGGTGTTATTAGTTGCTATTTGGGTCACCCCGTGCTCTCAAGATGACAATCACAGGCTCTCAAGTTGAGAATTTCATTGAAACTTCAACCTAAAATGATGACTTTCCTTGTTTGCCACCCCTGTGTACTTCGCATGTGTTCAATTTGGATCTGATCCGATGTGGTTTTCATGCAATTTACTTGATAACACACATAATTAGCACCTGTGAGACCGCTCAT